>OY282600.1:3155641-3522626 GCA_958298965.1 Chrysolina haemoptera
TGCATCAAAGGTAAGAAAATAATCGAAGAATCAAGGGAACACCCATAACGTTGTTACATCAAAAGTAAATCTTCCCTGTATGATGTTTGCGACCTCACTGGTTATCCTAACCAACCGGTCAAACCGGACCAACCGGACCAACCGGTCAAGATAACTGAAATCACTATGGATCTGTTATCGACGTTTGTCATCATTGGGAAATGAAAGGATATACAGTTACATAAATACACTTTGGATTCCTCGTCAGTTGTTCCTCTTCCAGTTGTGATTATTTTTTTTTTAATTTGTCAATGACAGAAAGGAGAGTTTGTTACAGTACAGTTTACAACTGGTAAATAGAGTCAGTCATCAGAAAAATATCGACCACTTAGTAGCAGCTAACAAGAAAGAAACATATTCAGTTGTTTTATCGATCGGTACATTCGATTGTTTTCATTGCAGGTAGATGCGAAAGAGTTCATCTGTGATTCCCTGGAGGAAGCTGCGTTCGCTCAATCGCCCGATTTGTGCCCCGTCGACAAAAGCGACAACGAGCTGAGCTGGAGGACGGGCTTGAGGAGACGGGAGGGGGCAATCAGGTGGAAGAGCGCCAGCGGATGTCATTACAACTGCGTGTCGCCCGGTTCCGGAATTCGGTTGGTGATGAGCAAGAAACACGGCAGGTCCAGCATCCAGTTGTGTCAGCCCGATAAATTTGTAAGTGAATGTTTGATGTGAGGAATTTGCAGCTGCTAACAGTCGGAGAAAAATGTATTTGTTCCACTTTTAATCAATAGCCAAGCCGCAGTTGCGGCATACATTTTTTGAAGAAAGGAGTTGGCGTTAGTGATATAAATATAACGATGAAATAACAGTAGCATACAGACACCTCTCTAAAATTTCAGAAAAAGATTTCCCTCGAGCAGAATTTGAACCCATGACCCCCAGATTACAGGTCAGTGTTCTACATACCAACTGAGCTACCGAGAAGACATGCGTTTCAACTGCATATCGGGATACCGCTTTTTCTAGATTTTTTTCTGACACTTTTTCGTCTACGATATATTCTGAACCGCTGCTTTCCATTCCGATGAATCCATGCTCTGGCAGTTAGTACCTACACACTTGATAACGATTGGAAATACTGAACCGATTCAAATGTCGTGCTCTTAGAAATATTTCAGACAATGGAAGTGCGCAATAAAAGTAATCAATTTACGATGCTTCTAAAACTTTCTTTCAAACATCTGATTTTATATTTTATATACTGCCTCTATATAGCTCGCAAGCTAAAGGTGATTTTTTTTTCTTTTGGAATGACCTACAATAGTTGTGGTCATTGACCGAAGTTGATTTTTATTGTGATTTTAATTTCAGGGTTGCAGTAGGGTGAAATCTCCCTTCCAGCATGCCTCTGTGGTGTGCGCCAAGTACAAGGAAAGGGTGATGAGACTTTCTGGACTGGGAATGCAGATATCTCCAGCTGTGGGTAAGAAATTTCTCAGTGAATTTTGAAGTGTAAAATAAACTAATATTCTGCATGTATTTATATATCATTCTCCTATTCTCCTATTCGCCACCTTCTCGATTCATTAGTATGTTCTAACAACAGAAAACCTTGGGTGAAAAGAGTCTGTTATTTTCAGTTGTTCATAACCATGTTCACTTAGTCATTTATTTCGATGTATTTTCGCTGATCGATCGTTCAAAAGGCATTGATAGCTTGAATCGAATGTGATTTGTGCTCAAAAGAAGATTGTATTTGCGTATACGGAAAGTTTATTCGACACCAATATTATTCATTTCATGGTATTGATGAGCTGTGTTCTGCAAAAATTATTTATTTTGCAACTCCTTAGTGGAAGGCATGCTGAATAAAACTTCATTACAAATCACAATATTCAGTTCCACATTTGGCTATATTTCACGTTCAGTCTTATCTCGGTACATATTCATGGTACTTTTTTTTATTCAGAGGATCCAGATAGACCATGCCGAATCGCCTGCCAAGATGATTTCATCTCCCACAGGTTCTACCTAGTCAATGGAGAAGATGGATGGTTCCCATTTGGAACTGATTGCTCAAGAGGTACCTCCGAGAAAAAGGCATTCTGCGTTAGTGGGAAATGTTTAGTAAGTATTCATTCAAATAAAAACATCAGTTTCTGCTCATGAAATCGATAATATCCAATAATAAGTAGGTATTTTGGCACCACCAGGACTAAAATCGGTATTTTGTTATTAGTGCTTTTATAATCCCTAATTTTAGGGACTGCATGAAGCTTTGTTTGATCCACAGAGTTGTTGAGAATGCATGGGCGTCGCCAAGGAAGGGCAGGGGAGGCAGTTGCCCCCCCCCCTAGAGATCAAATGTAGCTAGCCGGAAAGCGAACAAAGTCCTAAGGCCGTGCGAGCAATTGACTTCCTTCCCTATTAATAAATTCCGCATCGCATGACAAAACGTGAATAATTTCACAAGCTTCATGCTCTCGACTGTACCAGGCGTTCATATTTTTTAACCTCCATAATATTGGCCAATTGCCCCCCCCCCCTTAGTCAGAAGCTGGCGACGCCCTTGTAGAGAATGTGATTCATTTCATTTTCTTGTTTCATACATACCGAAACTTTTTTGTTCACAGTTCATGTAACTTCATTTTGATCTTTGAGAATTTTTTACCCGCACTAGTTGTAATTTTCGACAGTGCAAATATCAACACATGTACCTATTTATCGAAAGATGTGCCTACTATAGTTTCTCCTATTGTTCTTTGGCATTATGATTTTTTTCCTTACAGGAGTTTGGCACTGATGACACGCCATTGTCTGAAAGCGAATTCACGCTTCCTTTGTTATCCAGATCTCGAAGGTCTCTGTACAACAACAGCTCAACTAGGATAATGACAAAACTCAATCAAATGGAGCTAGAAGATATCATCAGTGGCTTGCACAGGACTTTATCAGGTACTCATAAATACGAAAATCAAATATTTGAACACTATATCATTGAAACTCGGAAAAATGTGTGCTGTCTACTTTCTGCTAAACCAGAATTCTTGAATATTTGATCAGCAAATTCCTGAGAATTGGTATGACATTTTTGAAGGCAAATATCAGGAGTTGTCTAGTTTTATGGTAATCATGATTTATTAGCAGTGTATATAAGACCCCTCATGTGTTGACTTTCGTTTATGTTTGTTGTCTTTGTTCTTGAAGAAGAAAGATTAATATGTTAAAACGGACACAACTCCAAAGCACACACCTTAGAAAATCCTAACCTAACCTAACCTAACCTAACCTAACCTAACCTAACCTAACCTAACCTAACCTAACCTAACCTAACCTAACCTAACCTAGCCTAACCTAACCTAACCTAACATCTGGAATATCTAAATCTAATAACTTTTTATTCTTCCTAGGTAACCTGAGCTCTTCTATGAAATACGATATCGATTTGAACAACCCCATTCATGTGAACATGGAAGTGGAACGGCAGCATTACTGGCAAAGATATTTTAGGAAAAGCGAAGATTACGACAATTTTGCTTGAAGACAGGCTGTTATTTCCATTTGTGATTCATTCTTGTAACTAGATAGCTAACTATTTTATACTATGGTAAATTATTCTATTCTGAATCAAACTCTATACACTTTATAATCAGTGTTTTTTTTACTGTCACTCTCCTAACCCAAAATGTACGAAGAAAGAGGATGAAGAAGAAATAGAACACTGTTGAATTTTGCATTTTGTTGACGATGAAGTTTTAACTTTTTTTTTTGCAACCATTGATAGTCAATTACAAATCAATGTTTAACACTCCAATAGTCGCACCCATACTGATCTAACAAATATAGTCGCGCTATATCTGATCACTTAAAATTGAGCAGAATTTTGTTTCGGGTCAAGGCAAGATAATTATAATTCATAAATGAAAACGTGATCAAACGTGAAAAAATCTCAGATCGGAATGTTGAAGAAAAAGGAGATAACATATATGTATCTCGTTTGCACGTACCTTTAATTAATTTCTTGCCATGCGTAAAGCGCCGCGCCATCTACTAATTCGTTATCAAACAATGTAATTCAAATAACTCAGATTATCAGTGGATGGCGCTGTGTATTCATTTTGTCAATAATTACATCATGTTATTGGTTATCAAGAAGAATGAACTATTGGTTATTTAATGTAACATTATAACATCATTGTCTAAGGGTAAGTTTTATAGGTACCAGTTAACTCCAGATAGACCAACTAGAGTTTTAGAATGTGAATGACATTTATCAAATAGAGTTATAGGGTTCTCATTCTAACCATGAGTAAGTCCATCCGGAGTTTAAACTGAACGTATAAAACCAATAACCGTCATCCCTGATAACAATTGAATAGATGAATGCACAGCGGCGCCATCAATTAGAGATCTGGGTTATTGGAATTGCATTCGAAACGAATTAGTAGATTTCCTATCATACTTGAATCTCCACACGCCATCTACTAATTCGTTATCGAACAATGGAATTCATATAACTCAGATTGATAATGGATGGCGCTGTGCATTCATCCATTTGAATGTTATTAGACGATATTATGGTATAACATAAAATCTTCCTTTTTAAATAATGGTTATAACCTATGACATTGTTGTAATTATTTCCAAACTGAATACACATCGCTATCGATTACTAATCAGTAATAAGAGTTATTTGAATTACATTGTTGGGTAGGGAATTAGAACCTAGATGTAGATGGCGAGACATTTCAACTTCAAGCAAGACTAGAAATATTTGTCAAAGTCAAATAGTTAAGAACTCAGAGTGATAAGAGACCATAGAGATGCCTTCTCCATCCTTGTCTTGAAGTCAACATAACTTTGTTTGTTTACAAGCGAAGGCCTTATACATATTAAGCCCTTATTCATTCGGGTAGTTTCGTGTAAACCTGCTCATTTCATTCGGATCAAGTTGTTATTCTTCGTTCGTATTATAGTCCTTTTTACTCTAAATGTAAACGTCTGTCCATAACATTTCGTGAAACGTTATGGACAGTTTGTTTATATTTAGAGTATGAAAGAAGAACCAAAATACGAACGAAGAATAACAACTTGATCCGAATGAAATGAGCAGGTTTACACGAAACTACCCGAATGAATAAGGGCTTAATATGTATAAGGCCTTCGCTTGTAAACAAACAAAGTTATGTTGACTTCAAGACAAGGATGGAGAAGGCATCTCTATGGTCTCTTATCACTCTGAGTTCTTAACTATTTGACTTTGACAAATATTTCTAGTCTTGCTTGAAGTTGAAATGTCTCGCCATCTACATCTAGGTTCTAATTCCCTACCCAACAATGTAATTCAAATAACTCTTATTACTGATTAGTAATCGATAGCGATGTGTATTCAGTTTGGAAATAATTACAACAATGTCATAGGTTATAACCATTATTTAAAAAGGAAGATTTTATGTTATACCATAATATCGTCTAATAACATTCAAATGGATGAATGCACAGCGCCATCCATTATCAATCTGAGTTATATGAATTCCATTGTTCGATAACGAATTAGTAGATGGCGTGTGGAGATTCAAGTATGATAGGAAATCTACTAATTCGTTTCGAATGCAATTCCAATAACCCAGATCTCTAATTGATGGCGCCGCTGTGCATTCATCTATTCAATTGTTATCAGGGATGACGGTTATTGGTTTTATACGTTCAGTTTAAACTCCGGATGGACTTACTCATGGTTAGAATGAGAACCCTATAACTCTATTTGATAAATGTCATTCACATTCTAAAACTCTAGTTGGTCTATCTGGAGTTAACTGGTACCTATAAAACTTACCCTTAGACAATGATGTTATAATGTTACATTAAATAACCAATAGTTCATTCTTCTTGATAACCAATAACATGATGTAATTATTGACAAAATGAATACACAGCGCCATCCACTGATAATCTGAGTTATTTGAATTACATTGTTTGATAACGAATTAGTAGATGGCGCGGCGCTTTACGCATGGCAAGAAATTAATTAAAGGTACGTGCAAACGAGATACATATATGTTATCTCCTTTTTCTTCAACATTCCGATCTGAGATTTTTTCACGTTTGATCACGTTTTCATTTATGAATTATAATTATCTTGCCTTGACCCGAAACAAAATTCTGCTCAATTTTAAGTGATCAGATATAGCGCGACTATATTTGTTAGATCAGTATGGGTGCGACTATTGGAGTGTTAAACATTGATTTGTAATTGACTATCAATGGTTGCAAAAAAAAAAGTTAAAACTTCATCGTCAACAAAATGCAAAATTCAACAGTGTTCTATTTCTTCTTCATCCTCTTTCTTCGTACATTTTGGGTTAGGAGAGTGACAGTAAAAAAAACACTGATTATAAAGTGTATAGAGTTTGATTCAGAATAGAATAATTTACCATAGTATAAAATAGTTAGCTATCTAGTTACAAGAATGAATCACAAATGGAAATAACAGCCTGTCTTCAAGCAAAATTGTCGTAATCTTCGCTTTTCCTAAAATATCTTTGCCAGTAATGCTGCCGTTCCACTTCCATGTTCACATGAATGGGGTTGTTCAAATCGATATCGTATTTCATAGAAGAGCTCAGGTTACCTAGGAAGAATAAAAAGTTATTAGATTTAGATATTCCAGATGTTAGGTTAGGTTAGGTTAGGCTAGGTTAGGTTAGGTTAGGTTAGGTTAGGTTAGGTTAGGTTAGGTTAGGTTAGGTTAGGTTAGGTTAGGTTAGGTTAGGTTAGGATTTTCTAAGGTGTGTGCTTTGGAGTTGTGTCCGTTTTAACATATTAATCTTTCTTCTTCAAGAACAAAGACAACAAACATAAACGAAAGTCAACACATGAGGGGTCTTATATACACTGCTAATAAATCATGATTACCATAAAACTAGACAACTCCTGATATTTGCCTTCAAAAATGTCATACCAATTCTCAGGAATTTGCTGATCAAATATTCAAGAATTCTGGTTTAGCAGAAAGTAGACAGCACACATTTTTCCGAGTTTCAATGATATAGTGTTCAAATATTTGATTTTCGTATTTATGAGTACCTGATAAAGTCCTGTGCAAGCCACTGATGATATCTTCTAGCTCCATTTGATTGAGTTTTGTCATTATCCTAGTTGAGCTGTTGTTGTACAGAGACCTTCGAGATCTGGATAACAAAGGAAGCGTGAATTCGCTTTCAGACAATGGCGTGTCATCAGTGCCAAACTCCTGTAAGGAAAAAAATCATAATGCCAAAGAACAATAGGAGAAACTATAGTAGGCACATCTTTCGATAAATAGGTACATGTGTTGATATTTGCACTGTCGAAAATTACAACTAGTGCGGGTAAAAAATTCTCAAAGATCAAAATGAAGTTACATGAACTGTGAACAAAAAAGTTTCGGTATGTATGAAACAAGAAAATGAAATGAATCACATTCTCTACAAGGGCGTCGCCAGCTTCTGACTAAGGGGGGGGGGGCAATTGGCCAATATTATGGAGGTTAAAAAATATGAACGCCTGGTACAGTCGAGAGCATGAAGCTTGTGAAATTATTCACGTTTTGTCATGCGATGCGGAATTTATTAATAGGGAAGGAAGTCAATTGCTCGCACGGCCTTAGGACTTTGTTCGCTTTCCGGCTAGCTACATTTGATCTCTAGGGGGGGGGGCAACTGCCTCCCCTGCCCTTCCTTGGCGACGCCCATGCATTCTCAACAACTCTGTGGATCAAACAAAGCTTCATGCAGTCCCTAAAATTAGGGATTATAAAAGCACTAATAACAAAATACCGATTTTAGTCCTGGTGGTGCCAAAATACCTACTTATTATTGGATATTATCGATTTCATGAGCAGAAACTGATGTTTTTATTTGAATGAATACTTACTAAACATTTCCCACTAACGCAGAATGCCTTTTTCTCGGAGGTACCTCTTGAGCAATCAGTTCCAAATGGGAACCATCCATCTTCTCCATTGACTAGGTAGAACCTGTGGGAGATGAAATCATCTTGGCAGGCGATTCGGCATGGTCTATCTGGATCCTCTGAATAAAAAAAAGTACCATGAATATGTACCGAGATAAGACTGAACGTGAAATATAGCCAAATGTGGAACTGAATATTGTGATTTGTAATGAAGTTTTATTCAGCATGCCTTCCACTAAGGAGTTGCAAAATAAATAATTTTTGCAGAACACAGCTCATCAATACCATGAAATGAATAATATTGGTGTCGAATAAACTTTCCGTATACGCAAATACAATCTTCTTTTGAGCACAAATCACATTCGATTCAAGCTATCAATGCCTTTTGAACGATCGATCAGCGAAAATACATCGAAATAAATGACTAAGTGAACATGGTTATGAACAACTGAAAATAACAGACTCTTTTCACCCAAGGTTTTCTGTTGTTAGAACATACTAATGAATCGAGAAGGTGGCGAATAGGAGAATAGGAGAATGATATATAAATACATGCAGAATATTAGTTTATTTTACACTTCAAAATTCACTGAGAAATTTCTTACCCACAGCTGGAGATATCTGCATTCCCAGTCCAGAAAGTCTCATCACCCTTTCCTTGTACTTGGCGCACACCACAGAGGCATGCTGGAAGGGAGATTTCACCCTACTGCAACCCTGAAATTAAAATCACAATAAAAATCAACTTCGGTCAATGACCACAACTATTGTAGGTCATTCCAAAAGAAAAAAAAATCACCTTTAGCTTGCGAGCTATATAGAGGCAGTATATAAAATATAAAATCAGATGTTTGAAAGAAAGTTTTAGAAGCATCGTAAATTGATTACTTTTATTGCGCACTTCCATTGTCTGAAATATTTCTAAGAGCACGACATTTGAATCGGTTCAGTATTTCCAATCGTTATCAAGTGTGTAGGTACTAACTGCCAGAGCATGGATTCATCGGAATGGAAAGCAGCGGTTCAGAATATATCGTAGACGAAAAAGTGTCAGAAAAAAATCTAGAAAAAGCGGTATCCCGATATGCAGTTGAAACGCATGTCTTCTCGGTAGCTCAGTTGGTATGTAGAACACTGACCTGTAATCTGGGGGTCATGGGTTCAAATTCTGCTCGAGGGAAATCTTTTTCTGAAATTTTAGAGAGGTGTCTGTATGCTACTGTTATTTCATCGTTATATTTATATCACTAACGCCAACTCCTTTCTTCAAAAAATGTATGCCGCAACTGCGGCTTGGCTATTGATTAAAAGTGGAACAAATACATTTTTCTCCGACTGTTAGCAGCTGCAAATTCCTCACATCAAACATTCACTTACAAATTTATCGGGCTGACACAACTGGATGCTGGACCTGCCGTGTTTCTTGCTCATCACCAACCGAATTCCGGAACCGGGCGACACGCAGTTGTAATGACATCCGCTGGCGCTCTTCCACCTGATTGCCCCCTCCCGTCTCCTCAAGCCCGTCCTCCAGCTCAGCTCGTTGTCGCTTTTGTCGACGGGGCACAAATCGGGCGATTGAGCGAACGCAGCTTCCTCCAGGGAATCACAGATGAACTCTTCGCATCTACCTGCAATGAAAACAATCGAATGTACCGATCGATAAAACAACTGAATATGTTTCTTCTTGTTAGCTGCTACTAAGTGGTCGATATTTTTCTGATGACTGACTCTATTTACCAGTTGTAAACTGTACTGTAACAAACTCTCCTTCTGTCATTGACAAATTAAAAAAAAAATAATCACAACTGAAGAGGAACAACTGACGAGGAATCCAAAGTGTATTTATGTAACTGTATATCCTTTCATTTCCCAATGATGACAAACGTCGATAACAGATCCATAGTGATTTCAGTTATCTTGACCGGTTGGTCCGGTTGGTCCGGTTTGACCGGTTGGTTAGGATAACCAGTGAGGTCGCAAACATCATACAGGGAAGATTTACTTTTGATGTAACAACGTTATGGGTGTTCCCTTGATTCTTCGATTATTTTCTTACCTTTGATGCAGTAGCTTGCTGTTCCATAGCGATTTCTGCGAATCTGACAGGCAGTACCATCCGGAAAAGTCCAGCCTCTGCTTTTGGTGCTACCATTACGTTTTTGGCACCAAACTAAGCAGGCTTCTTCAGCTGAAAAAAAAATAGTTCAATGAATGAATGAAGACAAACTCCGTTAGTAGAATCTACTTTTCATTTATCACAAATATGTACTCTAAGAGAACGAACTATCAACTGAGTAAAAATCAGTATAACCCTTTTCTTCATGAAATTTGGTACATCATTTGACAATATTCATTTGAGAGTGATATCCCTGACAGTGGCGCAGCCAGGGGGGTACTTTGGGGCTGTAGTCACCCAAGCCACCTTTTCGCTAGTGTGTCAGTGTATTAAAACTTCCGGTTGACAAAAAAAAAAGACCTCATATAAATTATATTTTCACACCCCGGCCCCTACCCAACTGAAATACTACCTGCGCTACAGATACCTGATGTTACGCAATAGTTTTCTCCGACTATGAGATACCCAGAATATTATTCCAAGTTCAGCATATGATTTCCAAAATATCATTCATAAAGATTATGAAAAGTAGTGGCCCTTGAGCGACTCATCCAGTCCTTTCGACCTTTTTGACTCTCAACCAATTGACGATATCCATCGGAGACGATCCATTGCATACAGTGGAGGTGAGATTCAATAGGAAATTGAAAAAACAAACAAAATTTTGGTGGAGTTAGACTGTAAGTTTTTTCAATTTCATATTGAATTGACGATGTGTTGAATATGATTCATACCAATCTAAAGCATTTCCTCGAACGCCATATTTTTCGAGTTTTTTCAGTAGATTTTATTAATGATATTAATCACAATAAATTCCTAAATTAGTGAACACAGCGTGTTAGCAGAATCGAGGTGAAACAAGTAATTTTTAATTTTTAATTTTTAATTTTTAATTTTTAATTTTTAATTTTTAATTTTTAATTTTTAATTTTTAATTTTTAATTTTTAATTTTTAATTTTTAATTTTTAATTTTTAATTTTTAATTTTTAATTTTTAATTTTTAATTTTTAATTTTTAATTTTTAATTTTTAATTTTTAATTTTTAATTTTTAATTTTTAATTTTTAATTTTTAATTTTTAATTTTTAATTTTTAATTTTTAATTTTTAATTTTTAATTTTTAATTTTTAATTTTTAATTTTTAATTTTTAATTTTTAATTTTTAATTTTTAATTTTTAATTTTTAATTTTTAATTTTTAATTTTTAATTTTTAATTTTTAATTTTTAATTTTTAATTTTTAATTTTTAATTTTTAATTTTTAATTTTTAATTTTTAATTTTTAATTTTTAATTTTTAATTTTTAATTTTTAATTTTTAATTTTTACTTTTTAATTTTTAATTTTTAATTTTTACTTTTTAATTTTTAATTTTTAATTTTTAATTTTTAATTTTTAATTTTTAATTTTTAATTTTTAATTTTTAATTTTTAATTTTTAATTTTTAATTTTTAATTTTTAATTTTTAATTTTTAATTTTTAATTTTTAATTTTTAATTTTTAATTTTTAATTTTTAATTTTTAATTTTTAATTTTTAATTTTTAATTTTTAATTTTTAATTTTTAATTTTTAATTTTTAATTTTTAATTTTCAATTTTTAATTTTTAATTTTCTGAATTAGCTGTGAAACTAACCCGGAAAACAAAAAGCACAAGAGGCTGAGATGTAGCTGGCGATAGGACCAGCATCCGAGCAAAGAAAAGACAAAGCTTGCAGAAATTCAAGAAGAACATCAATTACCTCATACTTTCCCTCGGTTCTGCCAGATTCTTTTACGTGTGAAAATTTTTTGGCAAAATTGTGTGAGCAGTCATTGAAATAAACTAAATATCATTCTTACTATCGGAACTGATTTTCTGCATGCCAGATCCTGTCAGGTCCTTATCGACATCCTTAGCTCTGCTGCAAATTTGATCTGCAAATTCGCGAATGGTCAGTCGAGGAACGTTGGAACACTGTTGAGCAGTACAGGTTGAGTATCTTGTAGATGGTCCATCACAGTCGGTACCTGTGCCTTGCGGGCTGGAAAATAAACATTTCCCCCTCTTTGGTTAATTCAAAAATGATATGGCAGTAGTATTAACATTAACAGATAAGTATATTACTTGGAAGATGAGAATACCAAGAATATTTTTCGTAATCTTGAAGATATCGCGCGCTTTTTAGTGGTTAAAAATTATAAAATTTGGAATAAACGTGAGTGTGGTTTTTTGAACATAGCCCCTTTATTAACATAAATCCCTTAGTTTTGAAAATGGGGTGAGTTTAAAGGGCTCTAATAAGGTGGTGCTCGCTCGTAAGTAGAGATCTGAAACGGTCATATCTCGCCGAATATTCATCGTACAGAAAATCAACTTAGAGGAAAATCTTTGCAAATAAAAATGCTACAATTCGATACTTACCGAGGATTATTGCACATGCGCTCGGACAGCATGATTCCGGTGCTTCCCGATCTGAGTCGTCCTTCCTCGCCGAATAGACAGCCCGAAGCACATTCTGAAAAGTGCCTCCATATACTCCAACCCCCATTGACTCCCAATCGAGCCGCAGTTTGTTGAGAAGTGTAGGCTGCTGTTAGGGAAAGACCTTTGACCACGCATTGTCCTCCTCTACACCACTGGAAAATTCAGTTCAATTCACTTTCAAGTATTTGCCACACTGGTGTTAACTGTTCTTATATCAAGATGCAAATAGTCAGGGGGTCTATTCTCGAACCGTTCGGTTTCAAATCGTATACGAAAAAGAGAGAAGAACATACATATTCCATATGTATTGATGTGGAACAGTAAAACGAAATCGCATACGTACAAACTCGAGAATAGCACCCCTGGTGTTGTACGCAAATGCCTGTCAGAAGTTTGGCTGAATGTAAGTAGATGAAAATTTTGTTTTCGAGGTTCAAACAAAGTGGCTGTATTGAATAGGTAGTACACACACCCCAGAGGTCGTCAACACTCTCAGCTGCCTTTTTCCAGTGTGTAGAGAAAATCGAGATCTAGAAAACTATGAGAGACAGTTGATATCACAGTGTGACCTATTTGTGATATGAAATGTGGACTTGTATAATAACACCTGTTAGTGACTTTCTATGCGACGTCGCATTTTATGTCTGAAAGACATCAAAATGATTTTCTCTGAGGCGGACATTTTCACATTGCCTCAATATATTGGATACATGTTTGTGACTTCAAATGCGATGTCGTACGTCATAATGCGATGTCGCCTTTACATGTTTCTTATATCGCATGGTTGGCTGGGTAGAGCGTATAAAAGCCTCTGGAAGTGGGATTCATAATGAGATGTAGTGGTTTATTTTAAATATGTGAATATTAATTTTTTGTGAATTGTGTTTGAGAAAGAATCAAAAGATGATGGGAGAAATTCAAAAGTGTAATAACTTCGCTTGTACTCAAGTACTTCGAATAAAATACTCACCATATTATTTCCGCAAGTAGTGCCTTCCAAAGCGGGATGGGAAGTCCATGTATACCTTTCTCGTTCACAGTGCAAATCTCTACACACGTCGTTGAGGGGTTGTTGAGATGAATGCTTGCTTCCTCTTCCATATTTGAGCAAACCTGCACAACATATAACCTGCTACATGACGTATACTAGAACTCATTCAAAGCCTTCCATTCTAGTGAGCTCAGATAAATCACAAAATATTTCAACCACAAAAAAACCAAAGGGTGAACTACGACCACTTAACAAAAATTATGAAGTGTGCTCTCCCCACCAAAAAAAATTGAATACTGAATGAAATTTGGAAACTGGAACCAAAAAATTACCTTTTGTGTGTGTAGGAAAGCGCCGCCCCTGGACATAGTCTAATTCAGTATTTCTCTGGTTGTTCTCTATCATCAATACCTTTCAGGCGATCGATTGACTGAAATACGTCGAAATAAATTCTCCGTAAATACCACGCACATATATGACAGCTCGCGTAAACATTTGTAAGTAGCGTGGGGGTCGTGGGATCATAAGGTTTGTTTTGGTTACTTTCATTATCGATTCCGAACCAGTCTAATCGCCCAAAACTTCTCAGACTTCAACTGTGCCACTACTTTGGACGGTTCTAGGACTGTTCTGACTCAAAACCAAAACAAGCCTATAAGAACTTAACATCGACAGTTCGTAGGCAGAGAGTTGAAACATAGGCGTTAGATTCAGTCAGTGTTCAGTGGCGCGTATAAATAGGTTGGAGTATAGAAAAATTATAGATATAAACATTCACGGATTTTTCCGAAATATCCCAGGTGTTTCTCCATGATAGACTAAGTACCCCATTTAATTTTCGTTAGGTGGTGGTAGTTCACCCTGTATAAATGTCTCCATCGACTCACATTGTTGATTCGCATCGAATCGTTCCCCAGGCAAAGCCCCCTCAGCGCTGTGGTCCAATTTACCAGCTGAGCTTCCGTGGTCTAACAAACACCTGGATTGTGGTGTACTAAAACACGAAAAAAAAAATCAATAAAAAACACGAACCGATAATGTTATTTTTTTTAATGAAACGCGCGTCCAGAAAATTGTATGTAGTCTTAAAGTTTTAGCACTTTTCTATGTTTTGGGGTTACTCTCTGGTAATATAAAATCATGTAAAGGAAAAATTTCTCAATTAATGATAAGGTTGATTGAAATTCCGGAAAAAATTGTTAATAATGTGTACCTCGTAGTAAAAGCACATTCCCAGACTTCAATGCTTGTTGGCCTCGGCTTATTGTCGTCCGGAAATGTAATGCTTTTACTACTAGATACACAATTTCCTAAATCTTCAGACGATCCACGAGTACTCACATCAGAAGATATTTTTATAGTCATAAAAAATCCAAAGAAAATCAGTTACTCTCTACTGATTGTTACTTACTCTAAAAATTTTTGCAAATATCTCTTGCTACAACTGGACCAAGTGATTTTTCCGCTACCCAGCGTCGGTGACATTATATAGCTGCTCGGGTCGCAGTCGTTTTCCGCCAGGGGACCGTCATGCCTCATACCCAAACTACAAAAATAAACAACATAAGGACAAGCCTCACTTTCAGCAAACTACGCCTTTCTAACAAATCAAATACAATCTATAACGAATCTGTGCCAGTTTGACTGAATCATTTTGGCAATAGTTCCACAAGGATCTATGCTGGGACCAGTTTATAGCTGGGATGTACTTATATACCCATACATACAAGTTCAAGAGAAATCGAATGTACATATTGTTTCTTACTTGTGTCCAATTTCATGAGCAACAACGTAAACGCTTTCGAAATGTCTGCCTTCGTTTACTGTGCAACTGCTGGTGGCTGTGCACATTCCAGCAACAGGAGCCAAACCTGAAATATACGTAGCTTGATAACCCATCCATTATAGTAATATGAATTTACGATACGAATATAGTATAATATTTTACCTACTAACAAAATATTTAATTATTTACTCAAAATTACCTAATATTCCTAAAATTATTGATATTACCCAGCAAACACATCTGTAACATGACATCTCTGAGATGTCACAATGAGGTAATAGTGCGATATCACGAACGTTACATCGCTGCGATATAAAGAAGCAAACACATGTGACGTGACATCGCTGCGATGTCAGAAGCAGACTTGTCATCTCTAAGATGTCGCACTTGTGATATCATATATTTACATCGCCGTAATGATGTTATCGTTATATGTTTTTTGTGATGTCAACAACGAACGTCATTGAACATGCGCATGATATACATGATAAATTTTAACCAAAAACTGATTTTTATGGGAATGGGGATGGGAAATTATTAGGCAGTGATAAATGAGATATTTTTTAAACAAAATGTTAAGAAAAATGGCGTCGACCTTAAAAAAGAAACTAAAAATGACACAAATAACTCGAACATAGCACCCCTGGACTTCTTTGTTACAGAAATGCTAAATTCCATATTTTTTTCCAGATGAGCCTCTCTGTATTTTTTTTTCAAATCTACAAATCTGTATATGAGTATATGACACAAAATTATTCTAAAGTTCTGGATCGCTCATTATTAATCGCCTACATGCAACAGCTGTTTGATGTGTTGAATATCCTTCAGAACTACTTTGCTAGTCAAGAAGGTATTAGCCTGGAAAGTAGTTGCATGATTTCTGATGGATATTCAACCATCTATTGAATAAATATAGGGCATCAACAATGCACTGGATTCAGGTATATCTTGTGTATACAAAGTGTATATGACGTGATTCCATTATTTTTATTGCTCCCTTCATTTTCAGATGTTTTTCTAGAAGTACATGAAAACAGTATCAAAGTGTTGAAATTTGAAACACATCGCAGTTACATCTTAAAAATACATTGTTGTTATATCGCAGAACTTGTCGCAGGGATATCGCATGGACGAAACATGAGTGGGACAAAATAACATCCCTGCGATATCGCAGATACGTCTTTGCGATATAGAATTCGACATCGCAGGACGTTGATACATCTATACATGTATCATGTAACAAAAGAAAGCGTTGCAAATGTTTGGAGTATACCCATCATTGTTTATTTATTATGTCTCGGTTGTCACTCATTCTGTGAATTGTCAGTTTTGAAGTGTTTTGTGGGTTGGATGAGAACATTTTTATATGCACGTTAATTTTCTTATTGCAGTTATTTGATTTGAGATGGAAACACCCTTATAAAACTTACATTTTTCAACTGATTGAAATGATTTTTTTTTCGTTAGGTAGACATTCAAAAAGGACTTTGACACCAAGTTCCATGGATGAATCTCTATTTTTAGGTCCAACTATTCTTATTTTTCGAAATCAAATATTTAAAAAAATTACTAGCGATTTTACTGCGAACTAGATGAGCTAAAGAGATCCATTTGAACCAATTCATATTGTATCAGTATGAATGCTCGATATTTAATGAAACATAATCCAATCATAAATAATTTATGTCTAAACGACTCAGTGTTCCCGATAATATTAGACTAGTTACATTGTACTATCCTTT
Source organism: Chrysolina haemoptera (assembly GCA_958298965.1). Taxonomy (NCBI): domain Eukaryota; kingdom Metazoa; phylum Arthropoda; class Insecta; order Coleoptera; family Chrysomelidae; genus Chrysolina; species Chrysolina haemoptera. Next base: position 3,172,682 of record OY282600.1, read on the forward strand.
GTAATCTACCTACCATATGTCAATAGTATGAGTTATATCAGATGAGTTCTGATTGTTCACAAGAATCAATAGTGTCGAATTGCTCTGCTGTATAAATTATCAACGAATATAATAGTCCATGCGCAACTGGAAGGTTTTGAATATTCACCGTTTATTCAAATAAAACTAGAAATATTTCAAGATGAAGTAATTATTCCAGTCAATAAACGATATCTAGAGTGCGTCAGTAGGCATCTAAGTTATTCCTTCACAAACTTGTTTAAGGTAATTAGGGAGTGAGAGGCAAGGAATGTCCTATTTTTGGGTTTTTTTTCGAAAAGAGTGCGTATACCAAATGAAAGCCCATACAATCTTTTTGGACCATTCGTTGAGTGGAGTAAATATCCAAAGGAAAATATGTAACAATACTCACCAACCACTTGATTCGATATTTTCCCATGCTTTCCTCGAACGTACAGATCCAGTCCGGTTAGAATGAGGGCGTGGTCCCAATGCAGGGGTTGACTGTCTCCAATGGGGTTCTTCGTTTTCTGCCAGTTGCAAAAATTCGAGAGGAACCGGTCGATATCCGGAGGCCTAACCAGTCCAGCAACGTCTTCCTTCAGGATTTCCAGCCTCTTCAGCACGAAATTGACTGGTCTTCCTAGGCTCGCATCGTGGTACAACAGTTGAACCTGGGAGAAAAAAGTGTCATGGACATAATAAAATCCGCTGATATCGCGGTTCCTCGGGCCCTCCTTTGCAAATCCACCTTTCATCATTACCTATCAGTTAGTAAATCGGGATCTCCATCCTTATTGGCATGGATTTCTGCTAGTGTTGCAAAAATTCCTAATATCTTCCCCTGTAAATACTCGTCAAAGAAGAAAGGATCTATGATCCGATTTTCCACCATTTCTAACCAAACATTAAGTTTTTGAAGGCACCGGAGAGGATTATATGCCCAGGGCTATGCTGACGATATCGTCATAATGATCAAAGAGAAGTATATGGGAGTATGTATGGATCTGATGCAATTAGCACTCAGAGACTTTTAGACGAGGTACATGAGGGAGAACCTTGAGGTCAACCCACAAAAAAGCACGATCGTTCACAGATGTCACCTTGAGCAAACATCTGGAGAGAGTGTTGACTGGTGATGAACAGGAGCACTTTTGGCAAAAAATGGAGACTTGGACCCACAAAATCTCTTTGGCTTTTCACAGCTTCAGTGACAAGCAGGAGGCTGGCTAGTTTATAAAAACTCTGGGTCACTGGTGTTATATCCTAGCACATCTGCGATTGAACTAGAGGTAATTTTGAACCTTTCTCCTCTGCATTTGCATATTGTAGCGGAGGAGGATAAAAGCCTCCAGTATATGGTGCCTAGTATTAACAGAGGGGGAAACAATCTAGGCCACTCTAACATAATGGAGGTTATGAGAATCTACACATCTTGGATACCGTCGGAAAATATGACTCCAACCCACTTGTTTGATGGAACATATACCACCATCATACAAGATGGTGACGTCACATGCCAATGCTGTCTAGAGATCAGATCTGGAACATGGATGACTCTAACACAAGCAATGGGGCGGGGGCTGTAATATACGGAGAGAGATCGAGGCAATACATTAGTTTGAGCATTGTTACTCAATCCTCTATATTCCAAGCCGAGGTGATGGCTATTTCCGTTTGCACAAGAGAGATTCTGAGGAACGGTCCAATAAACCAACCCATAGTCCGACAGTCAGGTGGCAATAAAATCCCTGCGATTTGGTAGGTTTTCTAACTAAACTACTATGGGAGACTCAGCGACCTAGCAGCACAGAACAAGGTGGAACATCCAGAGCATTGGCGCAGCCAGGGGCCACAATAGTCTCACTCATACTCATTAGTTTTTGAAATAATTAATTCCCATTCTTTTCTATGTGTAATTCTGAGTAGATGAAATAATCAACAACTACGATGTTTCTTTCAATAATTATCAAAGCTATTAATAAAAAAAAAATACTCACTGCATTAATCATGGCCAAAACGAAGCGAATCAGCTCCCTCTCGGTGTCCACTGGAAAGTTGATCTTCATGTGCTCAAAGAGATCCTTGTCCACAAAAACCGCAGTTTCCACAAAAGCTGGTGCTCCGTCAGGAAAAGATTCCCGCTTTGATCTTCTCTCCAGCACATCATTCAAAATACCTCTTTTGAATCTTTTTGAAATATCTAAATCACTATCTACATTATTCTCCCTATCAGGGCTGTTTCCCCACTCTTTATAGTTAACTTTGGCATCGCTAGTGTCTTTGGTTGTATTTTGATTGGGCAGTGGAATGATGGAGTGTGGGCAGTTTTGCGTGTGAAGTTTCTGGTGGCTTTTCTTGATGAGTATGTGGGGGTTGGCAGTTTCATTGTGAAATCTCCTTGGCAGTGGATGAATCAGAAAAAAATCTGCTTCGTTTAGGTGTACTATTCCTTGCTGAAAATACAAATAACATTCTTTGAGTTTTTGCTGTAACCATGGATACAAATTATGTTTTCAAGAAGCAACAAGCCTTCCAATCAGTTTGGTGTTGAGAGCGATGATATACAAGCAAAAACGTAGACTATGAGAAAAATTGAATCCAATTTACAACCACAGTCTATGGGTATACAGTTAAAGCTGCTAAGGGTGATGGATGCATCCGTCTGTCTGAGGGTTTAAGAGGGAAGGAAAAACAACCCACAGGATGATGACAGACCCCATGATGTTGTGTGGGTAAATATGCAAGTAAGTTGCTCCATTGCAGCTTGGTTTGGAAGTCCCTGACTCCTCCAAGTTATGCAGGAGGTATTCATGGATTATGCTTTAGACATGAGATCTTTAGAGTACTATTGATGAAATTTCTGTCGAGTCCCAGCAAGAGAACGGAAAACCGGGTTGAGAACCTTCCTCGAGTTAAGTTGGGTTTTCTTGGCAAATATCCAGTGCCTGTGGCTCATTATGGTGGGCTGTAACTCTTGTTGTATAACTAGTCAATTGACTTTCAAAGATAAAGACCCTGTAAAGCTTGTGTGATCTTCGACTGTTGTTGTATTAGCCAGCTCGCGCAAAGCGTCTAGCCGAATGAACCTATCACTGTTTGTGACTATGAGAAATACCTTGTGATAGTGAACAAATTAACAAATACAGTTACGAGGTTGCTGAAGATGTTTGCAGAGGTGCTGATAGCAAAAAAACACGATCTTCTTTTGTTGCCTCTACCTTACTTGAATTATACAAAAATCAACAGATACTAAATAGCGAATTCACATATGTGAGTTAAAAAAAAAGTGCTTCCAACAACATGAATCTGGATAAATGAATAAATCTTCCTCACCACTCCATTGCACAGACTTAGCGCAGCCGCGCTTCCTCTGAAGTAGCAATTTCGGTCTTCCTCTTGCAAGTTGATTGGATGAGATCCATTTGCGAACGTTTCCAGTACTAAAGAATCACTGGTAAGAATATTCAGATTCGGTCTCAAGGACAGATCAAAACTGTGACCCAACTCTGGGGCTTCTATGAGAACGCGATGACCTGCGGATGGTTTTTCCGAGACGTCTCCGTCTAAAGCGACTAGAGTAGGGTAGGTGATGGTGAAGTTCTCGGCTGAAAGATAAAAAACGTCGAATCACTACACATTGTATTTTTTATAGTTAATGTATATACAGTGCGGCTTTTAATAGCCCCCACCGCCTGTTAACTTTTGAACGGTTCGATGTAGAAACATGAAAAAAAACGTATCGAGGTTTTCACCAATACTACTTTTCAAAATAAATTTTTTTTGTGATTGTTCGACAGAGGGCGCGGGGGGCCCATCAACTCAAAATTTTTAAATGGTATGGGAGATCAAATGTTACATCAATTCTCTTTACAACCGTCTAAATATTTTTGAATTTTGTTCATAATTTTTTCCCAATTTCGATCCCCCCATGCCATTTAAAAATTTTGAGTTGATGTGTCCCCCCCGCCCATACACACGTCAATTTCATTTTCTAAGGAAAAAGCTTGTACACTACCAATAAATTTTATTTGGAAATATTTATACCTGTGAATAGAAACGTCACATCATCTGCATAAAGGCGAATAAATACATTTAGGAGAACTAAAGGTAATTGATTCACGTAATTAGTGAACATAATAGGTCCTAACACTGACCCTTGGAGGACTCCAATTTTATTTCGAAATTTGCTGAAAGTGATTGCAGAATTTTGTTGTATTTCTTGTAAAACACGATGAGTTTGTCTTGATATATTCATTGCTTTCATTATTATCCTAGACTAATCTCAATTTCTTAGGGGCACCTTAGAAAGAAAAAAATATACATGTATGCCAACTAGCCGTTTTCACCATTTCACTTGCTGTCTTGCACCATTACATTTTCAACCCTGTACAGTGGGGATGGCATGTCCTTGTAACAAAAACAATCGATATCTTCATTATTTATCCTAATAATGTCTCTACGTTTCCATCGATTGATTGAACGATATGATGGACTATTATTGTCCTAGAAACGGAAGAATATGACGTGTCCACTCAGTCCATCGTTGGCATTGAAAAAAAAAACGGATATGGATTTTATGAGTTACTATGCTAGAAGATTATCGGATATGAGAGAGACAGAGATAAATCAGTAATATTCGGGAATACTTTTTTGTGATATTCCATAGTAACACAGAATATTTAATAATCGAGAACCAATGAAGAACCATTCAGATCAAACTTCCATTTACATTTCAAAAGTAAAAATATATATCTCGACTGGGGAATTTTTTTCAACATGGAAAGAATTACAGAAATTCAGTAAACCCAATAAGTGGATGAGATCGTATTTGAAAGATCGGGAACAATTTGTCAAATTCGTGTCACTACTTGAGTAGTGGAGTTCCGCAAGGTTCTGTGTTGGGGCCCGTATTATTTTTAATGTATAAATATCTGCGGTATGTTTACATTATATATTCGCAAATGTGCCACTGTAGAATGGCCCGCTGAAGATGAAAATGCATTTGGCTACTCGATTTCTACAGATCTAGAGTCAATTAAAAACTAGCGTAAGGAAAATCAAGCTTTCCATGTTAAGAAAACTAAAATATTTTCATTTAAGTGGGAAATAATTTAGGGTTTGAGGAACATATTATGTCACTGACAAATAAATTATCATCTTGGTGTTAGACCTTGTTAAAGACTTGAATCTTTTGGAAAGTGACGGAAAAAAACCTGGAATAAACCAGAACAGAGGCTTCGTGAGATTCTATGATATACTGAAAAAAAAAACGCTAGTAAAGGTATCCAAAGTTTTAACTTACCGGAATGTGTATTTCCCAATAGTGCTATCCATTCTAGTGGCGTCAACAGTTCTTTGAGTTGGTGTTTGTTTATCTGAAACAAATTGTTTTATTTAAAGAAGCAATACTCATAATCTCCCTCATAAACACTCATGATTACCGAAAGGTAACTACATATTTCATATGATCCGCAGATTTAACACCTATTATCACCCTCTGATTATCTATTGGCAATGTTTGGTAAGTTGGGAATGATTCTGTGTAACTCGTGGAAGGGGCGAAAAAAGTTATGATGGAAGATCTAACTCTTTTAGTCTTCTTTCTTCAGATACTCTCATGATGTTGCTGAATATACAACTGCAGTATCATCGGCAAAACAAAATATTTTATATATAAAATACTGTACCGCATGGATAGACTATTGATGTATATAGGGAACGACAGTGGTCCTAATACAGTCCCCTGACGCACTCCATATCCAACAGTTCATTCATGACTCAGTCGTTTAGTATGTAATATTTGCGTGTAAGTATCAATCTGCGGGACACTGTATATGAATAAATCAAAATTAAAATCGGATAAAACTAGCTAATTATTATAAGTTTTATGGTTATTGAAGAAATTTGGATCACTCGACTTACAACTTGGGAGAAATTCTCAACTAATTACACACTCCATTATTCTGAAATTAAAGAACCATTCACCTCTTTGAACGTAAACAAACAGTAGGATTTCATTATTTCAACTAGAGGAATTGTGAAAAACTAGCAGTGCATTTGACAGCGTAATTTTTCACAAGTTTGCCATGAAGGTTGCCGATTATCAACCCAATTTGAAAGAAATTTTTCATGGCATGCTAGACCTTGACGACGCAGATATCATTATCATTATCGTATTCAGTGGTTACTTATACTTCATAGCAACTGTCAACAAAGTCCTATTATCAAAAGTAAAACGCAGTTTTTGTAGTTATGTCGATTAGAATAAAAAGTCGTAGTTGGAATATGACTATAGCTATAATTTGTTTTTATAGAAATATTTATTTTGCATTCGTATGCAAATGGAAATATTGCACTGAAAAACAATTGAAGATCATCTCACGAGAATCTCTGAATTATTGTCTAACAATATATTTGATTGAAAATTTTTTAAAAACTTTTACAAGTTCACCTTCCTGAAAGTAGAATCGTTGTTTGATAATAATAATTCTATATTATCAAACAACGGTACAGCACTAAAATGACGTCACATATTCATGTTAAATATGTTAATATGTTAAATATGTTAAATACTTAGGAGTAATTATAGACAGCCACCTCAGATGGAACTACCACTCAGACTATGTATCAAAAAAACTAAAGAGCATGGCCAACAGATTTAAAGTTTACAGAGAAATATTTGACTTGAAATACATGACAATTCTATATAACTCATTAATCCAGACACACATAACATACGGTATAAAGGTCTGGGGAGGAATCGGAGACGTCTACTTGAAACCATTAGAGATATCACAAAAATGGATCTTGAAAATTATACACCGCAAAGATTATAGGTACCCAACTGAAACACTACTCACAGAAGCAAAAGCCCTAGATGCCCGTCAACTGTATTACCAATCTTTAATCCTCCACCATCATAAAAACAAACACAAACACGAGCACATACAGCACAAACATGAAACACGCTTCAAAGCCAAAACAACTTTTATTCCAAGAGTTAATACTAAAAAATGTCAAAGATCATTTACTTACCTTTGTCCAGTCTTATATGCTGATATACCTGATGACTTAGGGAGAATTCAATCGCTAGGCCTACTGAAAAAAAAACTAAAAAATTGGCTGCATACTTACCCAAGAGGTGAAATACATCGAGCAATTGATAGGAAAAACTTGAAATGAGATTCACTATGCCTCTTGACCATATTAACTGTATTTAAACATGGATTATCACATAATTTTTTTTACTCATTTTTATTTTTTCTAATATTTACGAATGTATAATTGTCACCATATCCTTCTGTTCACACTACACCTAACCACCCCATTGTAAAATATGTATATGTGTATATATGTGTATATATATATGAGTGTATATATGTGTATATATAAAATGTAACATGCAAAATGTAAAATGTAAAAAAAAAGTAAAATGTAAAATTTAAAATATAAAATGTGAAACATGAAATGTAATGTAAAATATAAAAATGTTACCTACGCCCATGCACAAGGGAAACCTTTTTTTGGGCGCTCTGTATTTATTTACCACCATTGCTACCACATTGTCTATTATATATTGTAATTTTTTATACGGTAAATAAATTGATTGATTGATTGATTGATTGATTCATGTTAGCAAATAATTACGCTAGATGGCACTCGCGTTTGGCTCCAATACCAATTCCACAGGCATTGACTAACTACCCCCCTTATTCAAACAATGGTAGAATGCTTTCTTTACTCGAAGCTATAGTTTATTCTGTTCATACAATTTTCTTTGAACTCTTTTTGTGAATGTTAATCTTTTGATAGTAAAATAACTTCTACTATTTATTGTTATGCATCTCGAACGAAGAAAAAACTATTGGAATGATTGAAATGTACGAAAGCGCAGGAGGGCCACACGTGTTTTTTTTTTCATCACTTCGACTTTAATTTTATGTCGACATAAAAGTCGAAATTTCAACATTAAACTCGAAATTTCAAGAAAAAAGTTGAAATTTCGAGAAAAAAGTCGATATTTTGACATTATTGTCGAAATTTTAACATTAAAGTCGAAATTTCGACGTGATGAAAAAAAAACTGCTTGTGGCCCTCCTACGCTTTCGTCGAATAGCATCTATTTCATAGAAATTCTTTCAGTGTGATGCACGTGCCATATTGTATAGGTATATAATTATAGCTGATTGATATTGCTTTCAAAACATGCCATCAATAAAAAAAAAATGAAGGAGCAGAATATTTGCCCATTTGATATCGATTCCCATCCACGCAAAACTGAAGTAAACAACACTTGTTTGTAGAAATAATTTTTCCTCGAGGATCAGTGAGGTACTAAATTCATTTCAGCCACCCAGAGAAAACGGCAAACAAAAAAAACAAAAAAAAAAACAAAAAAAAAACTAGAAAAAATGGAAAAAGCCCCCATGACAAAAAATTCCACGCATTCGTCTTCGTAAGGTTAGTTCACGCTGGTTGGATCAGACTAAATAGTTGCTTCTCGCAAATTGTATGTATTAAATTGCCATGCACTCAAATGTCTACATACGGTTAGTTCGTTCTGGTTAGATCAGACTAAATAATTACTCCTTCTTTTCTCCAGTTTTTTTTCGTTTTCTCCGTTTTTTTGTTTATTTTCGAAGGTTATTTTTTCTGTTTTTTTTCCCTATTTTTTTCCTGTATTCAAAGAAAACACCGCAATAATGCCGAGTGGCCCAGGATCTACTTAGTAACACTCATTTGGTTGTTGAAGGATTATTGAAGGAATTGCTTTATCCTACTGTAATGTTTATCCTGCTATAACTTGTGCTTCTTGTTCAATGTTTTATATTGGACAAACTTAGGATAAGAGTTGTAGGATTAGGTGTGAATCGAGTTTTTCATCTTCCTTACAACTATAATTGATGAAGTGAAGTCAATATGATTGATCCCCACTAGAGCTTTGCGAAAGTAAAACCCGAATGCTTCCCATATACAGCGTTTCCCCAAATATATGGCACAAATGGAGAACTTTTTTATTATCAATTTCACAAAAAAACGCATCCAAAATAAAAGTTGGTGCTTATGAAAAAACTCATAATGGATGATCGAAAAGTTTGTTAGGTCTTCGATTTGTGTTTTTTGTTTGTTTTGAAAGCCTTCAAGATTAAGTAGGTACTCAAAAAAAAACATTGGGGAAGTTTCATTGCTAACTCATGAACCATTCAGATTCCGAAGTTCATTAAAAAAAAAGTTTTTGTTTTAAAATTGTTTTTTCCGTTAACCAGCTGTCGTCCCCTTACAAGCGGCAGCCCTCAAAAGTAGAAACTTGTGATTAACGAGGTCTTACCTTTTAACGTGCGATTCCTAGCTATGCTGTTTAGATGTTATGCAACAACGTTGATCAAAAAGAACTGTATATAAATCAAGAGCAATTTTTCTTTTAGATGATGTTACGAATACTATAGATAATGATAATCGAGTCATAGTATACCGTTCTTATATATTTTCAATTGATAAAAATAAAAAACTTGAACCTCGTTCATCAAATGTTCGGACCAAGCGACACTATGAATATTATTAAGTCTTCCGATTTTGAAAGAAGTGGAACCAATTTTTGTCAGGGTCATTTATGAACCTGATGGATCTTCGCCTTCAGCAATCTAAAGTAACGTTCAAATGCAGTCTCACTAGAACATAAAAAATACGAAAGCTTGCATAGACTCATTCATGAAAAAATCTGTGTTGAGAAAATTTCTCGAAAAAAATAATTCAAACAATTTTAGCAATATTTCGTTGAGTGAGAAAAGCCATTATTATTATTATTTTTATTAGGAAATAGGGATTTTCGGATGACTAACTTGCAATGGGAAAAATAGAGATGAAAACTATTTCTTTAATAATGTTAATAGATAGATAATCATAAGTATCATCCGCTGAAAATATCAGTTGTCAAATCAACATGTCATCTCACTTCAATATTCACCAATTATAATAAGCTGAAGGAATAACTAACACCAATCATTTCTCAATAGGCCTTTTCATTTAGATGAGTTTTTAAGGCGCATGCGCTCGTTTTGAGCCCCAAAGTCTGATTAGATATTGGGAAAGTGAATAGCCATTGGTTACGTTTTGAAACGATAATTTGAGATTGGCTCAGTTCAAAATTCGCGGTTTGTCAACCTTAATTTCATGACAACAATGTGCTTTGGTCCCAACAAAATGATCCATTGGCGTTCGTTGTCGTTATTTATTACTGATAGTTGTAGTTTATTTTTATTTTTGTGCGTTTGTGATAAAAATTATAGTGTAATTCGAAAAAAGTGACTCAATTAATTACCTCGACTCTCGACTTTACTGTGTTGTGTGAAAGTTACAATGCTATGGAAATGCTGTGTTTGCGGGAAAAAACCATACTCGAACCTTTCACAGGTAAGTTTTAGTTTACTTTGAAAATAAATTCAGAAGTCGAACGAATACATGAAATGGGTTCACAGTGTCTGTCTTGCAGTTATTATAATTTTATAAAGTAAGGAAAGTAGCATTGACCTTTGGACACTTAATTTTGGGAAAAAATTGTTTGCTGACCGAAATATAATTGGTTTGTTATTTCCAACCATAGGATCCGCACTGATGGATTAATGCTACTACCCCATAACTGAATAAAAAAATATAAAATGAAAAATGCCACGACGGAAGAGGATTTGCACATATAATCTGTATACTGAGGAATTTTCAATATGGATTCATTACCCAGAATACAGTAAAAACTAGACTCATTTGGGTGTATTTCAAAAACTTGTTTATTATTTTTGAAGCTACGAACTTTATATTTTACCATAAACAATGTCTATTTATATTTATGTTCATTGATTTTATAGCGACGATGTCTAGGTTTCTTTAATATGCCAACTGTGAGTACTGTTTTGACAGCAGAATCAAAAAGCACCCATCATTTTCGGAACGTCTTGATTTTCACAATCTACCTATATCAAATATTTATTGAAACATTCAAAGGACCACAAAAAACTGACCTGAAATTCCACCAAATCTCAAAAGTAGTGAGTTTCGCGTTTCATCAACAAAATTTCTCATTTCTTGGATATGTGGAAATTTAACCAACTTCTTAATTATTGATTTTTAATTTAAATTACAGATCTAAAATAAATGTATAAACCTTCATATGCGTTCTTTTGTATTAAATATTCGTTCTTAGTGTCATTCTTAGTGTAGTTAAATCTACATACGGAAAAAAATACTTCTTTTCTGTGATGGGAAAAAAGTTTGACATTTTATGTCTGTTGACGGGTAATAAAATATAACTTTTCATGAAATTACTTTTTTCCCTGAGAACCGGGAAAAAAGTGAGTACTTTTTTCCCGGATATATGTACAAATAGGTAAACGTAGGTATTAAATCGTCGTTTTCCCTGTCACAGAAAAAAATAGTGTATTATAAACGGGAAAAATATTAGATTTTAGCTCTCGATTTGTTGTCTCCCTCCGCTTCGCGTCGGGAGGCAACACAACGTCGAGCTAAAATCTAATACTTTTTTCCCTTTATAATAAATAATTAAATAGTAAATAGGTAATTTTAACCTACTTTATACCACCAAAAACCTTTCATTCTTATACAAAATAATGTACCCACACGAATTTTTCTGATGGTGAATTTTCTTCTCCATGTAAATTCAAGTTAACTATCCATGAGGAAACTCGGAAGGATTATTTTATTTTCTTCAAAAAGAAAAAATATTCGCCGTCACTGCCGTTGGGGCTGTCAGGTAAACAAAGTTAGTCATTTGTCATCTAAATGAAAAGGCCTATTACATAAATGAATTTGGTAGCAAACATGATTTCGGCCACTTTGATTGAATGTCGAAAATGTAATAAGTAGTAGGTAATATAATTTAATTCTATATTATCACTGCGAAAAAGGTGTAATCAACTGAAATGCATTCACCAGCAAGCATTTTCGATTTGATTGATATAAGTACACACACACAAACATTCTTGCACGTACCTTTGGCGTGCGTAGGTATTGTTTTATTGTCGACAGTGGCAGCACGTGAAGAATTTTCCAAAAAATACGCACTACTCCTGATGAGTTGAAGTTCAAATGTCAGTACAAAATAAATATACGTAATAGAGCACTGTCAGCGACGTAATTTGACAGTTGTCAAACATGCTATGGGGGGACAAACAAAGCCATTTCCCATAAGACTGTGCGTGTCCTTTTTGTGGATGTTCTGCGAAAAAATTTCTAAAACCGCGTTCTTGGCATTTTAGTGAATACTTCATTGTGTATAGTCTGAATTGCATGCATAAATCAGTAAAATACAAATGGAATATGAAATAAAACTAAGTATAATCTAAAAGGTCTTCCTGCTCATAGAAGAGAACATTTCCGCTCATGAGGGACATAGATGAAATTGAGGTTACACGTGAATCATTATATTCCTGCCACGTGCTCGCATATGGATGTCTACAGTAGGATATGCTACCGCTGTAGGTAGTTCCACTATGATTAAAGAGTGCATTCAGACTATAGCGAGAAGGGGTTACGTCATAATTACTCATGTCCAATACCTCTAAAGGAAAATTGATGGCAACATTCAATTTTCTTTGGAATCTTTCTGTCGAAGAAAATCGTTTCAAATGGATTAATAAAATTTTCGGGAACTTATGAATTGATATGGATTTCATGCACTTCCTTCTCTCTTTGCACTTCGTACATATCGGCTTCTCGTCACCATCCAAAGTTTCTTTCCTTTTGAATGAAACCAAGCATTATGATAGTCTAAGTTGGCCTGTTCTTCGAGGTATTGGGAGGGAAAGATCGCAGAACGGATCGAAAGTGACTGAACAGTGACCACAATAAGTACATTTTAATGTAGATTTTAACGAAGTTATCTACAATTTTGGAATTGTCCGTCCTTAAGTATATTGACCATGACTTTAGAGCCTTCTCACTGTCACTTAATTTCTCATCTATCTCTGTCATAATGTGTTTCGGCTTCTCCGTTGCTCTGTTGACGTTTAAATGTAGACCCTCCTAAAAACTCCTGAGTATCTTCCTAGGTAACCGATAAAACGAGAAGCGAATTTTTTGATTTGACTTTTTAAGGAGACCATATTCACAACTCTATCTGAAGAATCTTCTGACCAAAGTTCCTTGATCACCTTGGCAAATGCTTTTATTAAAGCTCCTTCCCTAGATATGTTTAATGTGTTTATATCCCTTGTGTAGGCGTCTTTTTTCAATAACCGTCTTGTGTTCGATAAATACTGGATACCACTGTTAATGAAGCATGTGTTACCAATACTCTGTCCTAACTGTGTGTAATCTAACTTTGGACCAATCCAGGAGTTGAGCTTAACTTTATATTGCCAAAAAAACCGCCAAATTTTGCACTTTTTTTTTAGTTTTTTGCTTGTAGCTTGAAAACGGTACTTCGGAAGGAAAATACCATTCCATTCACTAATACAGAGGACTAAATTCTGCGTCGAATGACACCAAAAAACTTCAATTCGGTTGAAAACGAAAAAAATTTCGTAGTTCAGTGCAAACTTACATTTTGCGGCTTTCCAAGACGTCAATATCTTGATATGTATATAGGTCTCTGTAGACAATAACTAATGTTTGCAACAAATGTCTGCAACTATCCATGTCAAGGCAGAAGTTGAGACACCGCCTGCACTAAACCACCGGCGCCATCCGAACTCCAGCCCCTCAACCAATGCAGTATTCAAAACTTGCGTGATTAATTTAGCCACCAATACAAATGAAGAAATCTGCATTGTTTACAATAAGCTTGTCTGCAGAGACCTACCCTATACTGATGAGGGCAAGAACCCAGAAATCGATCTATAGGTGGTCCAAATGTTTCAATAAACATTTTCATGCAACTAGCAATTGCGGAGACATCCTTGTAGGAACTCCGCACGAACATTCATTAGATGTAATTCAACGTTCGTCGTGGTATTAGCCAGGAAAGTAGTTGTTTTCTGATGGATTTTCGACCCAATTATTCCTATTGTATAGGATTATGGCAATAGGCGTCGTTCTGGTAGGGCAGGACATCTTGTTTCTCTCTTGACAAGCTGATTGTGAACAATACAGATTTCTTCATTAATAACGAAAAGGCTTTTTTTTTAAAAGTAAGACAGTGTTAAGGATGCTGACATCTTTATTGTCAACACTGCCATTGAACTGTCAAGTAACTTTGCGACGGTCATCATAATCGGGGAGTACACCGATTTATCGATCCTATTAACCGCCAAAGCATCAAATTCATCCAACTTTACGTCATGAATCCTAGAAAGGGAACCTCCCAGAACACATTCTACTCTCCCGAGTACTTCAACTTCTCGTCGGTTGTCAAAGAGAATCTCCTGTTCCTACATGCAATCAGAGGATGTGATACAACCTCTGGGGTTGGAGGAGATGATGGTGTTGATTGTGCAAAGATGTACGTAATGAAACATTGGAAAATCTGGGATCATAGCAGCTGACAGTGGGGAAGATTTCATATGTAAAGCTCCTTAGAATGATCAAATTTCTCAGGGAATTGGGGCTTGAGGGACTGCTTTCAGAAAGGAAAGAAGGACCCAATTTGGCAACAACTCATCAGTCACCACCTACCACCACCAATACCAATAACAATCTCTAGGATCAATGTGAACTATTTCACACCCCCGCCACTGCCCAGAGCGGATATATAGTGTGTTTGACCCGTCCTCTCGTACGGTGGTTGAGCACGGATAATAGGCCCTCCGAAACGAGGGAAACATGCGCCAAAATAGTTAATTACCAAGGTCGACACCTATTGTCATCGGTTCAATTCGCTCGAACTTTTCGTTTATTTTACGGTCTAGCCTTTGTTCAAAGCATTCGCATATCGTATAATTTGTATCCGATTCAACACCTCTTGGTGAGGATAGCGACCTTCGGTTCGTTGCGGAATCGAATGTCAATGATATGGGAATGAAAATGAAAATTATGGGAGTGCGAGTGTTCCCACACTTGCTGAGAAAAGAGCGTTGTTGACACCGATGATAAGAATTATGTTTGAATTGCAATGCTTCGACCTTATAACGACCTCCGTGGCTCTCTTAAGAGTTTTCCACGCAATACAGACAAAATAAATATTTCCCTTGAATGATTGGAATATGTTTCTAAAGAAGAACGCTTACAACTGAACTATCAAATAGATCACAGCCAACCAAAGTAGTTTACATTAAATCAAGGGAATTTGTTACCAAAACAGGTGTTCCCAAGAAAGTATGCTAGGGCACATTCTGTTCATTCTGTATCTGAATGATTTTAGATTTTTCATTTATCACGAATTCATTCATTCGTATGCTGATAACACTCTGACAGCTGTAAGTGATAGAAGTGTATCAAGAGAATTCTCTAAAGGGGTCCTATACATTCACAATACCTATTTAGTTGTCAATTTTTAATCGGACAACTAAAATTATGCAGGCAGGATTGAAGTGTATGGTCAAAATTGCCTGGTAAACTTGACCATACACTTAAATCTTGACTGTACAATTTTAGTTGTACGATCGAAATTGACAACTAAGATTGTAATGTATGAGGCCCTTAAGATGAATGTCACTCTGAAGGTAATATCTAACTTCCTCAACATCAACAAGGTCAAGCTAAACATCAACACGGCCAAAGCACTAACTAACTGAAAGTTCGTTCGCTAATCCTATTTTTAATTATTATCACAGTTTTGATATTGATTCTGATTTAGATATTTTACACGTTTGCCAAAGAGGTACACTTTACTCAATTTTCTCGAAATTTTTGAAATTAACTCTGCTATTAATAATCCCAGTTTTTTCTCTCAATAAACAAGTACACTTTGAGTGTAAAAAGTTTTTCAACTCAAAACTGACTGACGTTTTATTTGTAACAAATGATCTCATCTGTATATACGATGCAATATTATTATTATTATTATTATCATTATTATCCATAGATGAATTTGCCATATTTCAAATTGAGATAGATTCAAACACCATATTTTCGTGGGCTGACGTCAAAATTTCAGTGTATATGACAGCGTTTTAGCTGATGACGTCAGAACAAGCCGAATGTATTCGGTTATTTTCTCTCTGTTTCTTGGCCTTTGCTTCCAACGTGGCGCGTTGGGCCATCTTTTCGGTTATTTTAAATAAACCATTACTGAATGACGTATGGCAGTAACATGTCACAGAAGTAAAGTATGAAATAAACGCTCTGTGATTCCACAAAACAGACAGAAAAATAAAAAAAATTAACTGATTCTACAATGACGTATGACAGGTATATATTCTGTGACTGTGACAAGTACCGCTCCGAACACTATTAATGTCCAATGTCTCGCACACCACTGTCATCTAGATCAAATCGATTATCAACCATCTAAAATTCAACGAAATCACGAAATTATACAACAATTTTGAAGGTACGAAAATTATTCACTCCCAAGTCAAAATATACGAAAATCGTACAATTATACACCGATTGGCAAGACTGCTTTGAGTTCTCTGAGAATGTTTTCTGCACGAGAGTTGTTCCCATTTTGAATCACGGTGTACACCCGATTAAACTTCTTTCGAAACTATTCAGTGTAATTTAATGGAAAGGCACACTTTGTTTTGATTCCGGACTTGCAAAATATGGAGAGATCTTTTTTTGGACTTTGATTTCCGAAGCTATGATCATTAAACATAAAAAAAAATGGAATTCATTAGAAATCTTCTACTTTTTCGAAACCGTATCTAGTACGATATGAATTTGACATTCAAACAAAACATTCAAAACCTAACCCAACAGAGAATAGAGATGTAAACAAATTATCATTGTTCATTGTTGAATTTGTTGGATACTATTTATGTCTTGCGTTTGATTCATATTAAAATTTAATAAAAAAGTATTATTTTTATCATCAAATTTTGAGTTGTGCTTCATAAAGTGGGAGCTGTCATGGACATGGAAGAAGGTTTTGAGAAAGCCACTAGTCAAAATCTACCTGTTGTTGACTCAACAATGGTTTTCGAATATTATACAACAAATACAGATTGAAGCGGAGCTGAAGTGAAGATTGTGAAGGCAAGCAGGTATGAATAAAGCAAATTTCTGTGTTGCAGTTGATTTTACGACAAACAAGACTTCAAGACTAATGATATAAACAGTTTGCAAAGTTGTCCGTGGTTAGATTATGTTTCTAATGTTTATTGTTTCTATTTACAAATTAAATCAACCAATGGCAGGAGACTTTGACGTCATCTATATTCGTCCAAATGAAATACCGGTAATAGTTTGCGCGAAAATGGCTAGTCATTCAATTATCTCACAATTCTTTTTTTTCTGGATTAAATGCAATAAAAAAAATTAAAATCCTTTTTTACGCAATTTGACTAATGAATATTTGAAAAAAAAATTGCGTCAGATCCACTAGCTTTGTTGGTACTCTCATATATTTTTGTTCTGCATCTGCAGCATGTCCAGCATTATAAAGACAAAATCGTAGACCGATGAAGCTACAGGGACACAATTCCAAACGAAAAAATCAATGGCGACCCTCGTGAAAAGTAGGTATACCCATATCCCACAAGTTCAACAATGTCACTCACACGTTGCATGACTTTCTACATTTTTCCATAATCGGCAACGACCATCGCTCCTTACGGAGACATCTAGCACGCCCTGAACGGCTATGCAATTTTTTTCGATATTTACGGCACGGAAAAAACGCCATAATGTCAATGTCGAGTCGAGGTGAGCTCTATTTTAAACCTAGATCAGTAGGTTATTGATGTAACGCCACGAGATATTTTACTTTCGAGTCGACATGCTCTCTCGAAGCTGGAGGAGGTACTATACGAGGGGCGGTCAAGTTTTAGAATACATGGAAAGTGAAGAACAAAACAATCAACATTTTGTTTGTGTAGGCAAGCTCCTTTGGATGAAAATACGTGCGAGGCAATTTGGACCTATTTTTATATTTTATATTTTTCATTTTCTGAATAGTTTGTCATGTTGAATGGATGGCGAAGAATACGGAAAAAATATTGAAAAAATTCCAGAACTCTCGAAAGTATTTTTCGTTGGCGGTTTCATGTGCTAGGATCCTCGACGCTAGCTCATCTTTTACATTTTTCGCATTTTGCGACCATAACGAGACACTTCTGTTAAATACATATGTATAAAGAAAGAAAGCTAAGAAAATTTCCTACAAGAGGATGTTATTGTTTGCTTGCCTGACAGTTCGCTTGTCGGTGTTGTAGGTGGTTTTGTGTGCTAGGATGCTGGATTCGTGCGAGGCAATTTGGCCCTTTTTTTAAATTTCATATTTTTCATGTTCCGAATGGTGTGTCATGTTAAATGGATGGCGTAGAATACGAGAAAAATATTGAAAAAATTCCAGAACTCTTTGAAGTATTTTTCATTGGCGGTTTTATGTGCTAGGATCCTCGACGCTAGCGCATCTTTTACATTTTTCGCATTTTGCGACAATAACGAGACACATTTGTTAAATACATATGTATTTAGAAAGGAAGCTAAGAAAATTTCCTACCAGAGGATGTTATTGTTTGCTTGCCTAACAGTTCGCTTGTAGGTGTTATAGGTGGTTTTGTGTGCTACGATGGTGAATTCGTGCGAGGCAATTTGGCCCTTTTTTTATTTTCATATTTTTCATTTTCCGAATAGTGTTGTCATGTTAAATGGATGGTGTAGAATACGGGAAAAATATTGAAAAAATTCCAGAACTCTGGGAAGTATTTTTCATTGGCGGTTTTATGTGCTAGGATCCTCGACGCTAGCGCATCTTTTACATTTTTCGTATTTTGCGACCATAATGAGACACATTTGTTAATTACATATGTACATAGAAAGGAAGCTAAGAAAATTTCCTACAAGAGAATGTTATTGTTTGCTTGCCTAACAGTTCGCTTGTAGGTGTATAGGTGGTTTTGTGTACTAGGATGCTGTATTCGTGCGAGGCAATTTGGACAAATTTTTAAATTTTATATTTTCCATTTTCCGAATAATGTGTCATGTTAATTGGATGGCGTACAATACGGGAAAAATATTGAAAAAATTCCAGATTTCTCGGAAGTATTTTTCGTTGGCGGTTTTATGTGCTAGGATGCTCGACGCTAGCGCTTCTTTTACATTTTTCGCATTTTGCGACCATAACGAGACACATTTGTTAAATACATATGTATAGAGAAAGAAAGCTAAGAAAATTTCCTACAAGAGAATGTTATTGTTTGCTTGCCTAACAGTTCACTTGTAGGTGTTATAGTTGGTTTTGTGTACTAGGATGCTGTATTCGTGCGAGGCAATTTGGACAAATTTTTAAATTTTATATTTTCCATTTTCCGAATAGTGTGTCATGTTAATTGGATGGCGTACAATACGGGAAAAATATTGAAAAAATTCCAGATTTCTCGGAAGTATTTTTCGTTGGCGGTTTTATGTGCTAGGATCCTTGACGCTAGCGCATCTTTTACATTTTTCGCATTTTGCGACCATAACGAGACACATTTGTTAAATACATATGTATATAGAAAGAAAGGTAAGAAAATTTTCTGCAAGAGGATGTTATTGTTTGCTCGCCTTACAGTTCGCTTGTAGGTGTTATATGTGTTTTTGTGTGCTAGGATGCTGGATTCGTGCGAGGCAATTTGGCCCTTTTTTTTAATTTCATATTTTTCATTTTCCGAATAGTGTGTCATGTTAAATGGATGGCGTAGAATACGGGAAAAATACTGAAAAAATTCCAGAACTCTGGGAAGTATTTTTCATTGGCGGTTTTATGTGCTAGGATCCTCGACGCTAGCGCATCTTTTACATTTTTCGTATTTTGCGACCATAATGAGACACATTTGTTAATTACATATGTACATAGAAAGGAAGCTAAGAAAATTTCCTACAAGAGAATGTTATTGTTTGCTTGCCTAACAGTTCGCTTGTAGGTGTATAGGTGGTTTTGTGTACTAGGATGCTGTATTCGTGCGAGGCAATTTGGACAAATTTTTAAATTTTATATTTTCCATTTTCCGAATAATGTGTCATGTTAATTGGATGGCGTACAATACGGGAAAAATATTGAAAAAATTCCAGATTTCTCGGAAGTATTTTTCGTTGGCGGTTTTATGTGCTAGGATCCTTGACGCTAGCGCATCTTTTACATTTTTCGCATTTTGCGACCATAACGAGACACATTTGTTAAATACATATGTATATAGAAAGAAAGGTAAGAAAATTTTCTGCAAGAGGATGTTATTGTTTGCTCGCCTTACAGTTCGCTTGTAGGTGTTATATGTGTTTTTGTGTGCTAGGATGCTGGATTCGTGCGAGGCAATTTGGCCCTTTTTTTTAATTTCATATTTTTCATTTTCCGAATAGTGTGTCATGTTAAATGGATGGCGTAGAATACGGGAAAAATACTGAAAAAATTCCAGAACTCTGGGAAGTATTTTTCATTGGCGGTTTTATGTGCTAGGATCCTCGACGCTAGCGCATCTTTTACATTTTTCGTATTTTGCGACCATAATGAGACACATTTGTTAATTACATATGTACATAGAAAGGAAGCTAAGAAAATTTCCTACAAGAGAATGTTATTGTTTGCTTGCCTAACAGTTCGCTTGTAGGTGTATAGGTGGTTTTGTGTACTAGGATGCTGTATTCGTGCGAGGCAATTTGGACAAATTTTTAAATTTTATATTTTCCATTTTCCGAATAATGTGTCATGTTAATTGGATGGCGTACAATACGGGAAAAATATTGAAAAAATTCCAGATTTCTCGGAAGTATTTTTCGTTGGCGGTTTTATGTGCTAGGATGCTCGACGCTAGCGCTTCTTTTACATTTTTCGCATTTTGCGACCATAACGAGACACATTTGTTAAATACATATGTATAGAGAAAGAAAGCTAAGAAAATTTCCTACAAGAGAATGTTATTGTTTGCTTGCCTAACAGTTCACTTGTAGGTGTTATAGTTGGATTTGTGTACTAGGATGCTGTATTCGTGCGAGGCAATTTGGACAAATTTTTAAATTTTATATTTTCCATTTTCCGAATAGTGTGTCATGTTAATTGGATGGCGTACAATACGGGAAAAATATTGAAAAAATTCCAGATTTCTCGGAAGTATTTTTCGTTGGCGGTTTTATGTGCTAGGATCCTCGACGCTAGCGCATCTTTTACATTTTTCGCATTTTGCGACCATAACGAGACACATTTGTTAAATACATATGTATATAGAAAGAAAGGTAAGAAAATTTTCTGCAAGAGGATGTTATTGTTTGCTCGCCTTACAGTTCGCTTGTAGGTGTTATATGTGTTTTTGTGTGCTAGGATGCTGGATTCGTGCGAGGCAATTTGGACCTATTTTTAAATTTTATATTTTTCATTTTTCGAATAGTGTATCATGTTGAATGGAAGGCGTAGAATACGGGAAAAATATTGAAAAAATTCCAGAAAGAAAGGAAGTTAAGAAAATTTCCTACAAGAGGATGTTATTGTTATTAAATATGCATAACCGGTGGTTGTTCAACAGTATTTTCCAATAGCCTACGAATCATTGGTTTGCGAGTGATGTCATCAGCTCAATATTTATCAAATCATTCATTGATCTTTTGCAAGGTGGGTGCATTTTTATTCGAATGATAAATAAAAATATTTTCAAATTGAAAAATATGTTTATGACATGAATAAATAAATTTCATTATATTAATGAACTCAATGGTTGACTCCATGAAGTTCATACATTGAAGATGTAATCACCCTTGATTGCCTCATTGACCTACTTCATGATATCAACAAACAAATTCATTGAAAAAACCAAATCATACATTGGATATGTACCTAATCTCTGTTCATTGCCTCGTCGACTAACTACATCATATCAACAAACTGAATGCTTGATTTCAGTGAAGATCATACAATCAATATGTAATCGCTGTTCATCGTCTCATCGAACTGAGTTCATTGTTACAGTAACTAATACATAAGACGATGAATATCCGTCATTCGAACCATTTTGATGTATAATTTCATTAGGATAATGATTTTTTTTATTACATTCATGCTGACATTTCGTTCAGTGTAGTTCATCTATTTTCATTGCATCATCAAGGATGCGTTTAAAATGACTTGCTAGAGAAATCCGTTCAGGAAGGAAATGAATCACTTAATGAAAGAATTTGTATCAGTTCCACACCAGGAAATATTGAAATTACTTCCATAATGCAAACACACTAATATTTGCATAAAATAGATCATATTGTGTTCATGCCAGCTGCTCAGAAAATGGCGCCTTTCATTGTTTGTCCACTGCCAATAAAACCGATCATGCCCTTCGGGGAAATATTTACTCAAGACTGGATTTGTACCATGATGCGTACCTACCTATCATTGCAGTTTACAATATCACTTTTGCTATTCACAGTTGGTAATTCAGCAAATGAGAGAAAATAAGAAATAAGAAAGTTGATTATACGTAATTCAATATGAACGTTTATACTCCAAATAAGAAAAAGGCAATTAATACCGTCCAATTTAGTACAGAGATATAGACCAGTCAATGGGGCTCAAAATGAGCGATTCTATGACAAAAATACTAGCAGAAAACTAACTATGCCATCACATGAAAGACAGTCCGTATTCATTTTCTGTTATTAATGAATGTATTCTTACATACCTGTTGTGACGCCGATCCAATCAAAAAGAACGCGGCGAAAAAGTACCGCCCCAAAGCACCCCGCATTTGAGATCCATTTACTTTTCACAGATCGTCACTACACTTTCACTCTCTTCTTCGCTGGTATTTCTTCTGTTTCGCATGATTTTGGTGTTCAGAGTACCATACGATTCTGGAATAGAAGAAAAAAATATGCATTAATTGGTAGTAAGTACACCTGTGTTAACGTCGAAGTTCTATCAGTGTTATTTCATAGTAATGTAAAGAACTTTCTCGATTTCACTTTAAAATTCAGAATAAATACACTACAAAACCTAATTTATATGTATGTACTACGGTTCACTAGATTATTTCTATTTATCTTCATAGAATCATAGGTTCGAGATCTTTCGAGAACTCTGCCATCCTTCCGGGCATTTCTAGGCTTAAGCCATCGTTCTTCGTCCATAGGTGGCGTGATCACTCAAAAACGACACATACAAAATCATTTGAACTCACATATTTTCAAAGATCCATCCCACTATAAGATAATGAAATTTCAACCAATTTGGCGTGGGGTCTTCAAAACAACAAAAACTCTTTTTCTTCTGAAAAATATTTGCTCCAGAAGAAGTGGACCCTATAATCTTTGAAACTCAGAGATGTCGCCCTATACCTATATACATTATTTCTCGATTCCTCATTCAAATCCAAATATAATTATAGCTATTATATTCAAAGAACATTGCGAAGTGGTTCTTGCAGAAAACTTTGCAAAGAATGTAACAGATATAATTCAACGGTCATAGGGGGCAGTGGTTGTTTCATGTTGGAGTTTTGCAGACGAATACACCTATTGTATAGGTTGAGGCAGGAGACTTAATTATCTAATCCATTTCAATACCTTCTGGTATAAATAGATGTGACTTCAATCTATTGCCAATATCATCGGACGACTCAAAGTAACGCTTTCACTTATGACACAAATTAAAATGCGAATCATCCATTTAGCTCGACTAAATAATTGCAACACTTTCATTACGAAAAGGTACTTATTTGTATAAACGGTACGGAGACCATCTGTTTTTCAGAATATCCCATGATTAATCGATCCGATTTATCCGTATTTATTACAGATATATGTTTTGTATCGAAAAGTTTTATTCTCTTTATTGATACAAGCTGTAATAATTACAAACGAGAAAATATACTACCAGGAAGTTTTTACAACTGTTATATGCTGCAGTGTCTTGGTGGAGGTCATTCCAATTCCGGTTCAAGTATAATAATTTTTATCGTTTGTCACATTTTTGGTGCACATTTTACTGTTGGAGTTAATGTTTTGTGAAGTGTGAGTTGTTTGTCATGTTACTTACACATTATTTATTCAACTGGCATATCCTTTACCATTTTCATGTTCTGAGAGGTTTTAATATAGATTCACTATTATTTTTATTATACATATATTTTTTCTTCTCACATAACTAAAAAGGCCTTTAATTATATTTTTCTATAACCGAGCAAAAAGTACCGTGTTTGCGCTTCAAAAAGAAAGCGCAAACACGCAAGCACTACTACATTTGACACATCAATTTTGTTGATAAATTCTGTCTGCCTCATGGTAATCCTTGGTAATTATAAACAATGGTAAAAATATCACCTTTCCTGATAGATAATGGTAAATATCAGTAATCACAAATCCTTCCTTTGCTTTAAAATTACACCACTAGGTGCCCAGTCCTCTGGCTTCATTTCCCATTTAGGCCAAGATAGTAATACTCCACGCAGAAGTGTGTATTTAAATTTCCGAAAGATGGCCATCTACCAGATTATTATAAAATTATACTGGCAGATGGCAGGTGACACTGTCAGTTTCTGGAAAAATATTGGGAGGATTTTGTGAGGATTTTCAAAGTTTTGGGATTAAAATGCGCGGATTTTGATACGGCCTTGTGATCCTTTTGATTAGTGCCAACGGCAGCACTGCTCAGCTAGCTTGGCTTCTTGTGACAAAGAACTCGACCCGAATGACCTTTTTTTTGAAATTCCCCAGCTAATTGAACCAAAACTAACATGCATGCATATGTGGTAAATATAAGCGAGTTTGAGCAACATGCATTGTTTATAGTTCGAAAATATGAATAGGAAATTCATAAAATCTTTTGTGGAATCATCTGCGACTGAAAGAAAAACTTTAGTCGCTATTTTCCATCGTTCAAGATAACCTCTTGGGAGGTATTCATGTTGAAAAGGGGAACATTCTCCATGAAAATTGAAAAATGTGACTTATTTGTAATATCTAACAGAAAACAACTACTTCCCCGGCACAAGCCACGCTGGACATTGAACTACATCTGATAGATATTGTGAAAAGACTCTAACTGAAAAGGAAAGAAAAAATCTGAAAGTGAAAATTTGCATTTTCATTCAGATAGCTGACTTTTTCAATTCTTTCTAGTTTTCCTTGAACAAATCATTAAATAAATTAGATAAGGAGAATGTTATTAAAAAAATATCACTCACAGAAATCGTTCATTTCATTGAAGCAAGCTTCGCTTCTCTCGCATTTAATCCCCAATACATTTTGGTCGACAAAAATCTATTTCGCTTTGCCAAGCTCTTGCCAAGCTCTTCAAAGCGAAATAGATTTTTGTCGACCAAAATGTATTGGGGATTAAATGCGAGAGAAGCGAACCTTGCTTCAATGAAATGAACGATTTCTGTGAGTGATATTTTTTTAATAACATTCTCCTTATCTAATTTATTTAATGATTTGTTCAAGGAAAACTAGAAAGAATTAAAAAAGTCAGCTATCTGAATGAAAATGCAAATTTTCACTTTCAGATTTTTTCTTTCCTTTTCAGTTAGAGTCTTTTCACAATATCTATCAGATGTAGTTCAATGTCCAGCGTGGCTTGTGCCGGGGAAGTAGTTGTTTTCTGTTAGATATTACAAATAAGTCACATTTTTCAATTTTCATGGAGAATGTTCCCCTTTTCAACATGCATTGTTTAGTTTAGAATATCATGAAATGGAAAGGCGAATTAATTTATGAATGATTTATTGCCGACGTCAACCCACCGAGTTGGATATTTACCTGTCAAAGGCGTAGAGTTTTCAGCGTTTCAGGGGGTGCATGAAGGTATAGGTATTTTTTTAAAATTTGATAGCTGCGCTTTTTTGAAACACTCTGTATAAATTAACTTAAATAAATAAAGAGATCAAATGAATCCATGCAACTTATGTATTCAACAAATTTTTGTAATATGTAAAATAAAGAAGTTACAGGGAGGCGACGGACTTCTGGTCGTCACTGTATAAATATAATAATGGGGAACCAAAACTCAAAAACAACTGCTTACAGCATTGAACCACCCAATCCTCAAGTAACCCCTAAATTCCATACTTCATCTAATCTTCCTTGGTATATATACAGGGTGTCCCATATATAAAACTCCGCGGGCAAATATCTGGAAAATTAAAGAGGATATCTATATTTTGTGAAAGCAGATGTTTTTGATGTCAAAGGGTCCTCTTCTTTACGTAGAGATTCATCAATGGGCGTCATCCGTTAGGGCGTCGCGACACCGACGCCATCTTTTTTGAATGGCACCCCAGATTTTTTAATGCCTCTTGCTATTCTGCATCTAATTCTGAATTCAGCCATATAGCACACTCATAGTTTCCGTTGAATACTGAGGCGCCACACCAACTTTATGGCATAATATAAAGAGGGCCATGAAAGCGTCAAAATGAATGCAGTTGTACGAGTTTTCATCGATCTGTCAGAAAATTTGTCAGATTATACGGAAGTGTGTTCAGTTTTGTGACGGTTTTTCGTGAAATTGAAAAATGGTTCAATTTTCGAATGCAGAAAAGTTGGATATGAGAATATATGCAGTGGCGCAGCTAGGATTTCAGTTTTTGGGGGGAGGTGAACATAGGATATTATGATTAACAAGCGAACTGTTAGGCCAGCAAACAATAACATCCTCTTGTAGGAAATTTTCTTAGCTTTCTTTCTATATACATATGTATTTAACGAATGTGTCTCGTTATGGTCGCAAAATGCGAAAAATGTAAAAGGTGCGCTAGGATCCAGCATCCTAGCACACAAAATCACCTATAACACCTACAAGCGAACTGTTAGGCCAGCAAACAATAACATCCTCTTGTAGGAAATTTTCTCAGCTTTCTTTCTATATACATATGTATTTAACTAATGTGTGTCGTTATGGTCGCAAAATGCGAAAAATGTAGGATCTGACATCCTAGCACATAAAACCACCAACGAAAAATACTTCCGAATATTCTAGAATTTTTTCAATATTTTTTCCGTATTCTACGCTATCAATTTATTATGACACAGTATTCGAAAAATGAAAAATAATAAATTTAAAAATCGGTCCAACTCAACGTGCACACGTTCGTAAAAACTCCTACCAAATCTATATTTGACTAGCAATCTATTTCAAATTCGGTCAGCGTATAGGAAAAAGATTGAATTTAACGAATATAACATAGGAAAAAATTAGAAAAATTTCTGGCGTTAAAATGGCACCTGCAACCTCTAGATAACATTTTCGTCCGAGGACCGAATCGAGATAGAGTAATTCTGCGAACGCCAATCGATTCAGCATGCCAAAATTAGTATATACTGTGATTTTCGAGTCGATCGGCACAAAATTAATTTTCAGCCGAAAAAACATCAAAGGGTTATGCCTTAAAAATGGTTAGAAATCCATAGTCATCAGATTTACTCGAAATTACCACCGATATACTCAAAATTTTATGCTGATTCCGAAAATGTATGATTTGAATATGTTCGGATACACGGTGTACCATAAAACAAAAATAAATGTGCAACAAAAATTGTATCGCACGAATTCGTCATCCTAGCACACAAAACCACCTATAACACCTACAAGCGAACTGTTAGGCCAGCAAACAATAACATCCTCTTGTAGGAAATTTTCTTAGTTTTTTTTTCTATAGACCTATGTATTTAAGGAATGTGTCTCGTTATGGTCGCAAAATGCGAAAAATGTAAAAGGTGCACTAAACTCCGGCATCCTAGCACACAAAACCACCTATAACACCTACAAGCGGACTGTAAGGCAAGCCAACGATAACATCTTTTTGTAGGAAATTTTCTAAGCTTTCTTTTTATGTGGATATGTATTTAACGAATGTGTCTCGTTATGGTCGAAAAATGCGAAAAATGTAAAAGATGCGCTAAACTCCGGCATCCTAGCACACAAAACCACCTATAACACCTACAAGCGGACTGCAGGATCAGGCATCCTAGCACATAATACCGACAAAAAAAAGACTTCCGAAAGTTCTAGAATTTTTTCTATATATTTTCCGTATTCCATTCCACCATTTTAACAATCATTTGGTGGCTTGGGGGGGCTGCAGATGGGATGAAGCAGAGGTTTTTACCAGAATCATTTTTTTTGAGAAATAAATAATATGATCTGATTCGCTAGATCGAGTTGTTGACACAGTCTCATTAAAAAGTCTAAATTCAATAAGTCGCACCTCGTCTTATCGGCTGTGCCCAGCAAGATGCTCAGGAGTTTTTAAGATAATGGAGACAATGGAAAAATTGAAGAGCATGAAATTTTATATCAGAATTCAATCAGGTTTTCTGAGAAAACGAGTGCAATTTGTGAGAAATTACTTAGTATATATCTTGTGGAGAATTGAATTATCTTTCGCCTTGTTGAAATTGTTTGATAAATCTTATATTTTTTGGAAACAACAGCAAAAAAAATTATAAGTTTTTTAAATGAAAATTTTTATGGATTCCACCCCTGATATTTTGGTAAACATTTTTTATTTAACAATACTAGATGTCAAGAAGTCATGTGCCAAGTTTCAAAGTGCTACAATTCAAAGTGATACGGTTACTGTACTGAAAATGAATGGTTCAAGAACGAAAAAAAATGGTTTGATTCTCAAAATTGGAACACGACGATTATAATAGTGATATCCATAAAACAATATAACAAACCGCATAGGTACAGTTCTAGAATTTCCATAATACCATACATATTCATATGTTGTTAGTCTTGGAGCTGATCTGATATAGAGTGCATGTTATTTAAGCTGTTGTAGAGTTATTCAAGAAGTCAGAAACGTAACAATGCTTTCTACTCATATCATTGAAAACAATCAATCAAAATTTACATCTCAATGGTCGGTCACCAAACTAGATGGCTATAAATTCTAACAATTAATTGTGAGTGTACCACTTTCCCTAGTTCACTACAGTTATTTCACAACTTGTGATTAGCGCTGCATGGAAAAACGTAGAAATTGCGCTGAAAGTGGAGCTTTTTCAATTAATTGTAAGTGCTAATATTCAAATTAGATATTAAATAGAGTATGAGGCTGGGCGAGGAATTTATATTTATACTATCAACGACGTAAAAAGCGAAAGAAGTTATGGAAATCGGATTCATTGGCGTCTATAGTATGCTATAATGGGGCCTAAGCATACTTCCCAAAGTTTATACGAGGTGAGACACATGTTTATGGGGAAAATAGTCTTATTTTAACCCCAGGAATACACGCCGTTGAAATATTTGTACTGAATTTAGAAACGCGCTGTATATCACTTGTTTGTCAGTTGGGGCATTTCATTTGGAAATTGCATCTTCCATGACCGCTGAATCTGCAATCATGGCTTTTCGCAGATTAATCTCAAGAAGAAGATTAATCACACAGAAAAAAAAATTGTGATAATGGGACTAATTTCATAGGTGCTGCTGATGAATTACGATCTGCCATCAAGGAACTTGATAAAAATAAAATAGCTGAATACACCACCACCAAAGAAACTGAGTTTAGTTTCATTCCACTTGGAGGAGCATGGAAGAGATTTGTTGGTAGTGTAAAGAATGCATTAGGAATTATAGTCTTTGGGCAATCATTGAAAGGAGGGACTACTCTATTAGCCGGGGCTGTATGTATTGTGAATTCCAGACCACTGATACATGTATCAGTTGATCCAATAGACCCCGAACCTCTAACTCCTAATCATTTTCAGAAGGTCAACCAGGAGATTTTGAATCAGAAAAATTTTTGAAAAGAGAATGGAGAAAGTCACAAATGCTTGCTAATTCATTTTGGAAAAGGTGGTTGAAAGAATATATACCTACCTTGAGTAGGTATATAAAAGTACGTATAGTTTTGTGCATTGAAATATGAAATTTGAGGCAGTATTTTGAGTCAAGCAGGGATGTGGGGTATTGTGAGGAGAATATCCATATCAGAGACAATATTGTTAGATTAAACGATATATTGAAATATACAAAAAGGTATCATCAGGCACATGTGGATTCACAATAAATCAAAATAAAATAGAAACAGTGATTATATGAAACAAACACAACACCATAATATCAAAGAAGACAAATTGAAACTGGCAAAATAATATCTGTAATTCACAAGATAGAAAAATGTTTGAAGGAATCAGAGAAATATCTTTTGAGGAAGGTGTTTAAACAAGAAGAACCAGTAAGAATATAAGAGAAAGACCAAAAAACAGACGGCAAGAAGTATTGCAGAACAAAATAGGAGGATGTAAGGGTTGCAGTTTAAATGAAATGGAGAATGATTTGGAAGACCCCAATAGGAGAATACTCAACTTTATCCAACGCCTTCTACTCTCTGGTGAGAATTAGTCTTTAAGGATCAAATAAGTACGTCAGAATGAAACCAAAGAAGTTCACGTGCTGATTTTAATGTTAATTTTTCATCAAAAACATTTTTGAAATGGTGCAGGCATTTCGACCATAAAATGACTCAGTGTTACTTTTAATAATGCAGAGAAACATATAACTTGTTCATTTTAGGGATATGAATACATAAATATAGAAGCAATAAAGTGTCTAAATTATATGAAATAACTAGCTATTACATAAAATATATTTGTAGCGGTTGAAAACAGTTGACGATAGAATTATATCAGACACAGAATTATGACGTAACGTCCAGGAATAGACATTTTTTTATTTTCCTAATTTCAGGTGGTATCAATCGTGAAATATCCAATTTTTCCGAAGTATGGTAGCCAAATTATTGTTTTGTCTTATATTTGATGAATTTTAGGAATTTTTAGTCAAGGTGTTTGGTAAACCACGAAACGTCCTGGAACGATCGATTAATATTTTTATTATTGTTGCATAATACATTTGAAGAATCCTCATATAATTTCAAGTGGTAATTGTAGGTGAACACGTAGTTTCGAAACCACAATTGATTTTAATTTTTTACATCGTTGATGATCATAATGCCTTTCACATTATTATTGGTAATAATACATGTCTCTACACAGAGGGTCTCAAAAATCTCCAAAAAACTTTTACCACATGCATACACATGATAATGCAATATAATTGTATTATATTCTAATAATAATCATAATAATAATAATATTGTGGCTAATGGCCAAAGCAGTCGATGCCAACACACCAAAATAATAATTAATAATAATACATGGCGAAACCTACATCGACCGAAAAAAGGAGGAAAAACGGACTAAATATCGAGATTTACTCTTTGAACTCCGCAGGCTGTACCCAAACTATTCTATTAAAATGGTGGCTCTGATTATAAGGGTCCTTGGTGGAATAATGTAAACGCTGCCCTCTAATCTACAAATCATACCGACTTGCCGTGATGCGGTAGAAATCCTAGCTGAACGAATGCAGAAAGCTGTCATCATCAGAATAATCAGTTGACGGGAAGTGGAATACTTCCTGGCACGAAACAAAAAAACCAAGTTTTTGAGGCAACTATGGCAATGGATCTCACATGGTTTCTCCATGAAAAGGTACTGTTGTTGGTAATACCGAGCATTGAAATGGAAGGTTTCAGTACTATGCGGATACTCCTGACATAATTACGTTGGCCACTGTGAGATCAGCCGTCCCAAAGAAAAGACAAGTAGTTGAATTCTCATTCTAGAATCAGTATTTATTTCATTCGTGATTTCTCCCCGTTCATTTCTGCTTTCACTGGCTGAATGGATCCTTGCGGAACACCAGCATGAATTGGTAGAAAGCTAGAAACACATCTGGGAAAGCGATCCATACGCTGGAAGTTTGGCAAGGAGTTTCTCAAAACCATATTGTCGATCATTGATAATTCCTGACCATGTGACTTTCCAGATAACAGATAGCTAGCAGTGCGACAGGTCTGTATTTGATAGATAGGGCCTTTTTCCCCTTTTTGGGGGCTGGTTGTAATCTTGCAATGGAGAATATTTCAGTATACTCCCGGTATATTGCTAGAATCCAGGAAACGGAAGAGAAGTCGCCGATTTATCCGTTTCACGCTGAGGAATGAGGGTTGCAAATAAACGTGTTGAAACCACCTAACATGTATGTTGCTGAATATTAAATGTTTATCGCTAATTGGTAAAAACAAAGAAGAAACTCTACGTATATATTACGAAAAAGGTTATGTAAGGTGATGATTATCGCTTCAAAATTGCGCTTTGTATACCAAGGGTAATGAGTGAGCGAGGTGATAATTCGTGACATAAAAACATTAATTAGCATATACGCCTAATTATGCACCCTTCGGAAAGGCTAATTAAAATAATCTCGGCGATATGAATGGAATATTCAGATGTTTCATAAATAAATTACATTTAAATATTTCATCCAATTTTTTACATTTTCTCAGTGGCGAATTCGAAATGGGTTAATATTTATTCACCAACAAACGAATATTGGGAAAATTTGTCATGGATAATTCAAAAACTGTTTCTACTCCGATAAAGACCAATTTTATTCATAGAAAAGAAGACGAACAAACAATGGGAGTTCCAGGAGTTTGATTTATTTGGTGAACGAAACCAGGCCAGGCCAGGCAATTTTCAAGGTCAGCCAATATTTGGAGTCCTAGAATAAAGAACTGGCGAATGGTTAAAATAATTTTTATCTTTATAGAATATCAGACATGGGATTAGGAGATGCCATCGGAAATTGAAAATAATGGGATATAATGCAGACTATGTAGGCGATGGTGAAAATAGAATTCAACTACTGGTTATATTTTCCATTTTGTATCAGGTGCAATACGGTGGAACCCACGAAGACGAAGCACTTTAGCTCTCTCCACCACTGAGTCCGAGTATATTGCTGCAAGTTTGGCAGTTTACATAATGAGTTGAAATAAAGAATTAATAAATCTTGCATTATAATACAATTCAATTAATCATAGGAAATGACAATAACTTGACAGATGATAATCAATATAAATAAAATATTCAAGAGAAATTCCATTTATTTTAATTACTGGACACATGTTTTATGAATTTGCTATTGAATATACTCAAATATTGCTTTAGGCCCGTTTGGAAATTTTTCAGTGATCCGCTATTTTTGAAGTATGAGGATAATTCATTACGAATGAAAGAAACAGCATAGAGAGGTGATTTTTTGTAGTTTACATGATTGTGCTCTGGTAAATTTTGGACAATTCGAGTGTTATAGCACATATTATTGTTTTTCGAAACATTTTTTTACATATAACTATTGACGAGGGGGTTGAAATCTTATCATTTTCTAATGTTGCAACAACTGTCTCTGTAGCTCAAGGATAAGTTTATAAGTATGCACTTTCGCATGGTAAATATGCGAGATGATATTTTGATTCATAATTGAGTAAACTTGAGAATAGTCAATATCAACGATCTTGTTGACATGTAATTTTTTTGCTTCGTTTATACGACTTGATTTATTAATACATTCTTGTCTTTTATATCAATATTCCTTTGTTCTATTCTGCTGCCGACGTATGAGAATTAGAAAAATATTGTTTTTTTTTAATATTAAGGACCAGCCCACTTCTATAACACTATTTGTTGAACGAAGCGGTTATTTGTTTAAGCTTTTTGATTACTTCTCAATTCTCTGGTGACTGCGGATATGACCATTATCGTGTCATCACCAAGAAAAAAAAAACATCATGGTTAGAGCTAAAATACCCTGGCATATCGTTGACGTATACAAAAGGACCAGCAAGGGTCCCAATATTCCCCCTTGAGGTTTTCCATTGTTATTATAAAAAAATGCCAGAAAACATTTTTTCGATGGAGACGAAGAATGGATGATTCGAAATATAGGAACGTATTACTTAATATTTCTTCAGGCAATCAAATTGCCCGGAATGAATCAAAGAAAATACCGTAAATATAAATGCTTGTCTATTTTATTATAGTTTGAATCAAGTCTACTGTGGCCGTTTCACATGAGTATCCTTGCCGAAATCCATGTTGTTTGTTTGTTAATATATTTTTGCTATTTATAAATGAGATGATAGAAATAAAAATCAGGTTTTTAAGTTAGCTACATTGTTTTTCAAGCTTTTTTGTGGACGAATACTACTATTGCAAACATGAAAATCGGGAAAATTATTGTGAAAGGCTTTCGCGGCCGTGGTTGCTTGAATGATATTCACTGTTCACATGCCATTTGAAAAAAAATAGTAATAATGATTTGAAAATTAAATTTTACAGTGTAGATCAATTTCAACAGAAAATCGGAGAGTTTCGACGTATATGCATGGCCCACTAGATTGAAAATTAAATTTCAAAATAAAAAATGTTTTCCAAAACTAACAAATGATACATGGTTGTATTCATAATGTCATATGGAGTCAAAAAAGTGAAAATACACCAGGTGTCTCATTTAAAAATCGAAAGTTTATTTCAATTCCGGTGAGACCGGAAGTTGCATGAGGCTGAGTCGCTTGTCAAGAAATGCAGTTTTATGTCTCATACAGATCCTCCAAACTTCATTTCAATATCTTCCAAAACCGAAAAAGGTATAGGGGCGAGGCACTTTCCGTGGACACCCCGTATATCGCATAGGATCAATCGAACCTCCGCACCCTCCAAACCTACTCACCCGGAGCCTCTTCTTTCTTCCAGCGACGCGAAAATTCCGGCGCGCGGTCGCGTTCTTCCTCGTCGGATTTTTCTCCACTTCGTCACTTCTTCACTTCTTCGGCTGGCGAACACGCGTCTCGATGCCGCAGAACTAGCGTGTGATTTCGCGAGAGCAACACCTGATGCGAGATTTACCATTTCCACTGCACGGCGGGCATCGAACCGTGCATTTCAACTAGTTTTTGCTACGGATTTTTTTTCCGCAGACGAGATGCTTTGATTGAGGTAATCAGCGCGAAGGAGGATATGCATGCGGAAACAGAAGCTGGTGACACTTTTTTGAGATGGATTCGATCCGATTTCCGAAGTTTGGTTAACGCCAAGTAGTTGGGATTATATATTTTTTTGAAAATGCGGGTAGACCGAACCGTAAAATTCATCTGGGTGCCATCATCCAGTCAGAAATTCAACAAGCTCCACCTCATGTCATTGATAGTAAAGTTAGACTCAAGCAAATACTAAAAGAAGCAATAACATCGGCATGGCAATCTGAGTGGAATATTCCTGATTCCAAGCTTGCTGTCGCGAAAACATCCTTTTAGTCGCCTTTTACGACAGGCAGGATAAACCATCCGGCTATTCTTTTAAACGCCCCATTAGATTATAGATGAGATTATATAGTAGGGACTTTCGTGCTACAAGCCTCCACACCGCGACCTTTTCAGATCTATTGTGTTTGTCCTCGAGATCATTTAGAGTTCTTTGTCTAGCCCTGTCTTCTTTACGAGACTCCACAGGCTAATTTTTAGAACTCCCATGAATCTGGGAGCTCTTGGTTTTTCTTCTCCCAGCGTTAGAAACCTTTGCCTTGACAAGCCCTCGCAGTGGCATAGTATGTGTTCTGATGTTTCCTCTTCTTCCTGACAGAACCTGCATAGCATTTCTTCTATGTTTGTTGAGCCTACAGTGCCCTGTGAGAAGTTCTAATAATGTTCCTCTTCTGGCTTAGTAGATAGTCTGTGAATGTTAGCTGCGGTTGTTTGATAAACTCTTTGGCCTGTCTCATCCCTGGTGCATTGTTCCACCATTCTTGAGACTTCTGTTGAATCCATGATTTGGTGTTTGTTTTTAGTACAGCTTTGCTATACCGCAATACGGTTCTGGGCCATTCAGGGCCTTACTTGCTCCCTCTCGGGCTAGTGTATCGGCCTCTTCATTGCCTCTATAACCTGTGTGTGCTGGTACCCAGGCTAGTGTCAGTCTGTTCTGACTGCCCAGCTCTTTTAGGGCTTCTATGCAGTCCCAAACAAGTTTTGAGGTAACTTGCATTGAGTTGACTGCTTTTATCGCAGCTTGGCTATCTGAGTATATGGCAATGTTTTTTCGTGAAAAATCGTGCCTTATTAGCTCTTGTGCACAATGGTGTATTGCAACGATTTCCGCTTGAAATATCGTCGCATGTTTGCCCAAGCTCAGTGAGATTTTCATCTTCGGCTTGGTTCCGTAAATGCCGGCTCCTGTACCTTCATCCGTTTTGGAGCCGTCCGTGTAGACAGCGATTTCCGCATTGATGGGAGACCCCCCCTTCCACGCATCCCTGTCCGTTATACTTGTCTTGAACGCCCCATACACACTATGCAATCTGTCATCTGTCGTACGACGAGTTCTACTACAAATTGGACAATCTGTGCAACCAGTTGGTTAGTAAAATGCCCACAGAC
This sequence comes from Chrysolina haemoptera, assembly GCA_958298965.1. Taxonomy (NCBI): domain Eukaryota; kingdom Metazoa; phylum Arthropoda; class Insecta; order Coleoptera; family Chrysomelidae; genus Chrysolina; species Chrysolina haemoptera. The sequence continues at coordinate 3,208,987 of OY282600.1, forward strand.
ACGAACGATTTGAACATCAATCAAGTCGTTGCAACTGGCAGTTGTGGAACCAATTCCATTCGTATACAGTTTGTGTCATGGCAAAGACTATTTCGAAAAAGACTACAGCGACAGTAGTGGTCATTCTATTGGATGATAACGGAAAAGTAATGAATAAGAAAAAAGGAAATGGTGCAAAACTTGGTTATTCAGTCCAAAATGAATGATTATTGTCCATTTTCACTATTTTCAATAGAAGTATATGATACAGCACACCGAATATTAATTAAACAGCAACTAAACAACAAAGCCTCACGTGTTTCTGAAATCGTTTCAACGTGTCGATACGACAGGCCGTATAGGTGGCCAGGTCTCGAGGGAATTTCCGATCGGAGCGGGAGTACCTCAGGGATCAAGCCTCTCACCTCACTTGTACTCGCTATATACGAGTGATTTCCCGACGGTCGCAACGACGCAAACCGCAATATATGCAGACGACACTGCAATATATGCGCATGCGCCTGCGAGCGGTGAGGCAGCCGAAAGGTTGCGAGCTCACTTGAATCGGGAAATCATCCCCTATCTAGAGAGAAACAAGATTGTACTCAACCCAGCCAAGACTGAGCTGGTGAATTTCACTAAAAAGTATAACCATCGTCATGTTAAACTTTATAGAAAATTCAAAGTTGAGGACAATGAGATTGAGAAGTCTGAGGTACCTTGGCGTACAGCTGGACAGGCGTCTCAACATGCGCGGACATGTCAGCTTGGCGATCCAGAGGACGTCGGCCGCTGTAAAGCGCACCTACCCCCTCATGGCACGGACCTCCAGGCTGTCACTGGAGAATAAAGTTCTGTTTTATAAACAAATTATCCGACCGGCCATGTTGTATGCCTGCCCAGTGTTCTGCAATCTCTCCAACAACCAAATCACGAGGTTGGATGTGATGCAGAACAAAGTATTGCGTATTGTCACAAATAGTGACAGGTACATCCGATTGGCCGAATTGTCATACAAATTCTATAAGTACCACCTCCCTAGGAGTAGACTCACCAGGGATGTTACACGGATCAGAGCTCAACACAATGAGCCCAGGAAACATGGTGAGCTCCTATATCATAAATTGGATCTCTTCCATGAGCTCAATGACTTATTATAAAACATGCCGTATTGATATACGGCATGATGTGTTGGGGGGGGGGGGATATTTCTACGTGGGGGCAGAAATGTCACACACGGGGGTCGACTCCTTCAACACAACCCTCACTAAGCAACCCATTGAAGACCCGATTGGGACTCAAACCGGAACTTGGTTTTTGTTTTGCTTTTCCAAGAATACAAATACTTGACATCCAGCAGAAACATTAATTATACCATAATGAAACAATATCAACGAACACACGTATTAGCAATGCGGGAGACGTGGTACTCATTGGGGGGCGTGGATTTTGAGCCTAGAGTGCTACCCGTTAACACCAGCGGGGGCGGCTCTCCGTCTCGTCGCGAAACTAGGAGAGGCGTTGCAATGATGCACCCCTGACCCCTGGAAACGGGAGAAAGGGGTGATATCAGTCCCACTCCTAACATATGTGAATCCCTTTCAAGCCCGCGGCAGGACGAAGAAATATTTAGGTATGTTAGATTAGGCTTAAATGTGCGATCCAACCGTGTCGTTCGATTTGTTGAACGACAACCCCACACTATGCAATTATCGTTTCGACCGTCGAAACTACTTGGGTTGTACAACTTGTCGTACGACAGATTGCATAGTGTTTGGGGCGTTTAAAACGCCCCACAGTAGTAAACGCCGCGTTTTACTCCGACCCCATACAGATGGTAAATGTTTTTTCCAGAGTAGTACAGATTTTTTCACTTCAGCAAGCTTAGGTGCATGGGTAGTACGTGGATCGTCTCTACCATCGTCCGGTGAAATACCACCAAGGAAGATGGAACACAGCAACGAACGCTCAGGAAAAAATCAATACCTTTGCCAACATGTTTGCTGCAAATTTTTCGCTGGATTCATTGAAGAGAATAACAACAGAACTTCATTCCCATCGACAACAGCAAAGCTAGTGAATCTCAGGAAATTCCGCCGATCGTTCCCAAGAAATTTCGTTTCAAAATAACATCAGTTCTTCCATCCAACTGTAAAATTGCAAGAGTACCAGTGTCCAAGAAGGGCAAGAAGACCCTACCCAGCAACTACAGACCTATCGCACTGCCAGCTGTTATCATCGAGTTCATGAAATATTTAGAAGGCTCAGGAATTATCAGTGATCGACAAAATGGTTTCCAGGAATCAGAGATCAACGGGTCACCTGCTTGCTTATGGCGCGCAAAATTTGGTGAAACTCAGGACATTGCATTAGATATCTTTTAGGCGTTTGATCGCATTTGGCACCAGGGACTCTTTGCCAAACCTCCATCTTATGGCTTGCCTTCTCCCTTTTTGCTATCTAGCTTTCTCTCATCCGATACTCTAACAATAAATGCTGGTGTTCCACAGGGATCCATTTTAGCACCAACACTGTTCCTTCTTCACATCAATGATTTGTTGGGAGCTACCTCATGTCTGGTGCACATCTACCCGGATGATACTACCCTCCATACCGCTATCTTTCTTTATGGCTTTTTTGGACCTAGTCTGCCACCGTTTTTCTCTCTGACTTTTTTGTTTCGGAGGCGTTTTTTCAAAAAAAATCCTCGTGTTTCCTAACTACGGTACGAAACTACAGAGGGTGATTCGTTAGGTCGTTTTAAGTAAAAAAGTTCCTATGAACATATGACTGGAGTTGCTTCGTTTCTGACGACCTACCGAACCACCCTCTGTAGTTTCATGCATTAGTTACGAAAGACAAGGGCAACACATTAAAGAAAAATTTCGAGTTTTTTTTTAAAACGCCGCCGAAACAAAAAAGTCACAGAGGAAAACGGTGACAGACTAGGCCCAAAGAAGCCATACAGAAAGTTTGGAGAGAGTATGTATCAGTAATATTTTTGCCGATGGGCACTCCAACTACTATGTCAGGAGTATCCATACCAATGAAATTTTCTATTTCGGTATAACCATCAGCAGTGCCAGTGGAAAACCATCTGAGGTCCATTGCCTAAAATGCCTCTCGAAAACTTGGTTTTCTGTTTTGTGCCAAGAAGTATTTCACTTCTCGTCGTTAATTGATTATGATTTATAAGGCACAAATCCGACCTGTCTTGGAATACTGTTCCTATATGAACCTATATAAACACGCATTAACACTATTAGATTCTGACCGAAAAGGGGCCATTCGTCTCGTCGCTGACACTCGCTCACAAGCTCACAAGATATTTTCATGGACGGTGCTTTTCATCAATATCATCAATCATTCCACCGTTAGCGGTGACATCGAGACTGACCCGTCAAGCTCAGTCTCCACATTCATATGTTGTCACTTTGAAGACATGCCTTCTCTTTCCCAGGGATCTTTCAACGGACGGCGAAGTCATGAAATTCGCTGCCTCGGAAGGTGTCGGAAGGGACAGTAAATACAAATGAATAAATGAAAATATACATAATTGACGCGTTGAAAATTGGTCAGTATCATTTTCGACTTCTTATGTTATTTTAATCTGTATCACAACCGGAACTGGTCAAATTGGTCATCACCTGATAATGCTCCCTTGTCATAATCTTTTACAGACAATGCCACAATACTACTGATTTCTTCGGATTTTGGGTTTTCTGCGGTAGAAAATGATATCAATGGGTCAAAGTCTTTTAACGATGTCTTTTCGCTTACTTATCTTCTGACTGGGTTTTACACGTGTTACCCGTATAGAGTATAGAGTGAAGTAGAGTGAATAAATGCCAAGTTCATAAACTTGGGGTGGTAATTCGGTAATTTCATTGTGAAATTTCGGAGGAGGGCAGAAAACTGCGATTTTTTTGCACTGTTTTTAGTTTTTTCTATATAAATTTTTTTCCTCGTATCCTACGACTTGGATAATATCATTCACTTTTGTAGAGCGATACATTCTCTATAACTCGCATTAGAGAGCATATTTTTTGACCCCTTACTTAACGAAATACAGGGCTTCAAAAAGGGCAGAATCTCAAAAAACCCAGAATGGTGGTCATATTGTACAGATTTAATAATTCAAAAAGTAACTCGATAATGTTTGTGCTATTGCCAATTGAAATTCCTTGCTTATCGTTATGCCTCACCAACATTTTCAGGTTTGGAAGAAGATAAGAAAACGTTTTATGCTGACTATATTTCTAAATTAACGTACATTAGTATAAATAATAATTTTATTTATCGTAAATGATGTATCTGGGTTCGTCCTCCTCAATATCGCATTTACCCTCAGTCACTTCTTCTTCTTTTCCTTCCTCTTGGAATTCAGGCTTAGGAGAGTTATCGCATCCATGCCCGCTGCAGTTCTTGCAAATGGTGGAACACAAGAACGCATGCTTTCTTGCAGCTGCAGGCTGCTGTGCTGCACCCTTTTTTGCAATTGCAGAAAATAATATTAATGATGTTGTCGGGAGCTGCATTTCGTGAGGTAATGATGGGTGCGACTCCTCTTTTCAACGACCACTCCCAGACCGATGACAGTATTTCATTTTCCAGCCATGTCTGCAGATATGTGCGGCGAGCACGGTAGGTGGCAGCATCTGTCGTGGGAGGTAGTCTTGCTAGCTGGAATTTTGATTTGGCCACAGATTCACTCATAATTTGGTACCACCGAGAGTCAAGGGTTTCTTTGGCAATGTTTCCTCCATACAAATGCATAAAGAACTTCTCCCCTGCACTGTGGGAGGCAGGAACTTCTGCTTCTTTGAAGACGGCTGCTAAGGCATGCAGGATATTTAGTTTCGAGAAAGTTTTTCGAACGGAACTAAACACCAAGCGGGAATGGAACATAGAATCCATTCGAGCACTGGAGAAGAATACCATGACATGGTACACGGACGGGTCCAATACTCCCGAGGGAACTGGAGCAGGAGTCTTTGGGCCTCGCACCAAATACTCCGAACCCATGGGCCAGTTCCTCAATAGGAAATACCGGAACAAGGAAATCGTGATCCTGTCCGATAGTCAAGCAGCCATCAAAGCGTTGATCTTCTAAAATCAACTCGAAAATGGTTTGGGAATGCAGGAACAACAAGGTGACCCTCCCCAGGGTGCCGGGGCACGTTGGAGTGGAGGGCAATGAACAAGCAGACACCCTGGCATGAAAAGGCGCATCAACGCCATTGATCGGGCCGGAACCATTCTGCGGACTTGGATAATCTTACTTCCGAGGAAAACTCAATAAAGCTGAAGAAGCAATGAGAGCAACATACTGGCTAAGACTTCCAGGGCTGAGGCAGGCCAAAGATCTCCTCAGTAATTTCAACCGAGCAAGATCGAAGACACTGATTAACCTCAGCAAAACTAGTCTAAAGACAATCATTGCAGACTTAAAGAACACTTAAGGAAGCTGGGCTTAGAGGAGGACTGTACCTGCAGATTCTGTGGGGAACATCCAGAAACAGTCCACCTTATATTGATGAAGTGTTACACTGTACATCACAAAAGATTGAATATACTGGGATCATACCAGCTGACTGTGGAAGAAATACCACGAGTAGACCCCCTCAAAATCCAAAAATTCCTGAAGGAATTGACGCTTGAAGGGCTGCTGTAAACAAGAACACCTTGTCATAGCAGAAGAAGACGGGGCACAATAAATCTAATCAGATCGCAGCGCATCAGTCACCATCCATACCTACCAATACCTTTCGAAATGTGGTAATATATTAATTACCTATATACATATAGCAAAAACCAGCTTTTTGCAATATTTAGCCAATCTGAAAATTTTGCACTTTTTTGAAGCCCTGTATCTCGGTAAGTATAGGGCAAAAAAATACGCTTCTCAATGCTAATTATAGGAAATTTATAGTTCTGTAAAAGTGAATGACATTTGTTAAGTCGTGGGATACAAGGGAAAAAAGTGATACAGGAAAAACTAAAAATAGTGCAAAAAGTCGCAGTTTTTCCCAGTTTTCCTCAAGGAAATTTTGTTGGGTATATGAAGTGGAGCACTACTATACCATACCGAACCACCCCCAAGTTTCATTAACTGGGCATTTATTTTAAGGACCCCCCCCATTCGTCAATCTGTGGTAGGCTTACATAACTACTTATAAGTAGGTATGATCACGCTGTAAGTCCAGAGGAAACGGTGAAAGTTCCCAGTAAATTTACTCATCTCAGATCGTACGGTCCGATAACGAAATTATTCCATGTTCAATGACACATGAATCGCTGATTTTGCATTCTCATTTCGATTCTCCCTAACGGCCACAATACCACAATTGTTTTTGTTTCTTATTTTTTGTTTACGACTGCTTGATTATGCTTCCTCTATCCTCTATTGCGTCCGCCTTCTTGTTTTGTATTGTCTGTGAAAATTACGTTTGCTGGAATGACACTGACGATACGATAATGTTTGGACACGATGTCGTTGACTTTGGGTGGATTTATGCAGCACAAATTTACACTAAACTAAAATTGACATTTACACTTCAACTTTAATGATGAACCTCTCATTCGACATAGTTCATTTTATGCAGGGAAATTAAAACTAAATTTGATTTAATAGTTGGCCAACTTTCATCTTTCTAGTGTTGATGTTAATTATTGTTGACACTACTGCGCAATTGTTGGCGCATATTTTGAATTCCGCGGGCTGAACGGCGGAATGACGGTTCACTGATAGGTTACAAGATTCATACCACACACATATCACGCGAGCGTAATTTGTGTTAATTTTTTCGCATAATGCCATATATAAACCAAAGTTTAATTTTTCCTTAGTTGAAGTTTAGTTCAAGTTGGAGTTTAGTGTAAATTTGTGCTGCATAAATCCGCCCTTTCAGTCCTTAAATTTCATTGGAAATATACTACCTATTTGCATTGTAAAACCTTGTTGAATATTTCGGCTAGACAATAGTATATTATGATACAAGTTTTATAAGAGACCGTTTTGTCACACGCGTTGTTTGGAGTACGACGATCAAAGCGAGGAGTGCTCTTGTATGTTTGATTTTGTCTCTAGACTCCAATCTATCATAGAATTATTATTGCATTTAAACTGAATGTTTTCTGATGCAGAATTATAAATGTTAATTTTCTGCTCCAAAAAAATTTCAGACTAGCTTTTCCTGATGTTCTTCGTGAATATCAGATTTTCATTTACTTATCACTTCTGTCAATTGTTCGATAAAGACGTCCATGAGGAATATATTTTGAAGGATATCTTATGGAAGTTCGTAATGGATATCTTACGGACGTCCAGGTTGGCCTGAGAACGTCCATCGGACGTCCATGAGATATCCTACGACTAAAAACTGGACGCCCATAGGATATCCAAAACATCCTGAATGGATATCCATCGAACATCTATCGAATGTCCAGGTGTTGTATGGGATGGCAGAAGGGAGGCTCTACCAAACAGTAAGCAGGGCTGTTAGACAAAGTAAATCATTCGTAGTAAAGTCTAACAATAATTCAGTGACATTTTTTGAAGGATTTATAATGGATTTGGACTAGACCTTTCCTGGTAACTAATGCCTGATGTCTGACACCCTTCTTGCAGTCCGGGTATTCAGTATTCGTTTGGTAACACTTGAAGAAATGCCAAATGCAGTTCTGGTCCGATAAAATTTTTTGCTGCCCCCTCTTTCGCAAGAAAGTCTGTCGAAATGGTAGACCAACCAATATAAATTTTTTGTGGAAATTAATTCTAATAGTAAGCGACTTGCGCCATGACTTCGGGGATACTTTATAAATAAATAAAATCCAAATTGCAACTCAAAATTTTTTTGTGCAATTGTTTAAACAATGATTATTAAAAAAAGGGTCCTTTTTTTGGTTTTTTGTAAATATCTCAAAAGGTACTGGACGAATGGCTTTACTCATAAAAGACCGTTTGTAGAAAATGAAAAAACCTATAAAATGGTTTTTGGAAAATACGACCATTTTTCGCCGAGAAAAGCCGGAAAAAAGGCCTTTTTTCAAAAATTCGTATCTCCCTCAATTTTCAATATTAAGAAATAATTTTTCGGGAAATGGTATGTTGAGCTCCCGAAAGGTGGAAATTGTCGCTTCAATAGTTTTCCTACAATCGGGTTTTAAAAAAATTACAGCCATATTTTGCATGATGCGTCATATTACGGAAAATGGTCCGATTTGAATTTTTAAAGCGGCATTTTGAAGTTGAGGTTAAAAACTACAATTTGTCTATCTCACATTTTCCCATAAGTTTGGAGAACATTGTTAAAAATGCTTCTGAACACAGCGCTTCGAGTGAAAATTCGTGGCCGAGTCGTGCTAAGGTAGTAGTGGAGGGGGCGCCGAGAAGCGGTGGAGAAGTGAGAGGCCGGTTGCGCGCACAAGGCGCTTTTTTCTATACAGCGAAGACGTCGCTTCTCGGCGCCCCCTCCACTACTACCTTAGCACGACTCGGCGACGAATTTTCACTCGAAGCGCTGTGTTCAGAAGCATTTTTGACAATGTTCTCCAAACTTATGGGAAAATGTGAGATAGACAAATTGTAGTTTTTAACCTCAACTTCTAAATGCCGCTTTAAAAATTCAAATCGGACCATTTCCCGTAATATGACGCATCATGCAAAATATGGCTGTAATTTTTTTAAAACCCGATTGTAGGAAAACTATTGAAGCGACAATTTCCACCTTTCGGGAGCTCAACGTACATGATATTAGCTACCATTTCCCGAAAAATTATTTCTTAATATTGAAAATTGAGAGAGATACGAATTTTTGAAAAATGGCCTTTTTTCAAGAGTTTTTTCGGCTTTTCTCGGCGAAAAATGGTCGTATCGGGATTTTCCAAAAACCATTTTGTAGGTTTTTTCATTCTCTACAAACGGTCTTTTATGAGTAAAGCCATTCGTCCAGTACCTTTTGAGATATTTTCAAAAAACCAAAAAAAGGACCCTTTTTTTTAATAATCATTGTTTAAACAATTGCACAAAAAAAATTTTGAGTTGCAATATGGATTTTAGTTATTTATAAAGTATCCCCGAAGTCATGGCGCAAGTCGCTTACTATTAGAATTAATTTGCAAAACAGGCTTTATTTTTGTTATATTGGTTGGACTATGGTGTGATGAGGAGTTGGAGTTTAGACTGCAGGAAGCTATTTTGCAATATAACTGCAGTAAATCATTCACAGGCAAAGCACCCTGTTTTCTGCGAAGATAATACCTGGCCCAATTATTATGTAAACATGTCGCTCATTTGTTGTATACATATATGGCCACTCCCTTTCAAAAATATTTGCCGTGGCATATAATATGGGAGCGAATTAATAAATTGGACAGCATGGACTAGATGGACAACGTAGTCGTGCTTCGCGGAAGGTTTCATTTTGCTAATGGATCAAGCGCAATTATTTTGCGGCGTGGCTTGTTTTCACACACCACCTCGAAGGTCGGCACGCATTCCCGTAGAATTATTATGGCTGGTTGTGACTGTTTCCCAAATTTATGGATCAGGGTGTGAATATTTCCAAAGAAGCGTTGAAATCAGATATGTAGGAAAGGGCGGATCTATAGAGGGGTAATTGGGGTAATTACTCCCCATCCCCACAGACGGACTCGATTCATAACAAAAAATACTGTAATAATTCAAAAACAATTTTTTTTCAATTTGATATATGTTCTACCCCTTCGAAAAGTTTTACCCCCCTCTAGAAAAGTTGCCTAGATCCGCCATTGTATGTAGGAATCTGAGATTTTCTTTTCAAGGTCCGTTTACAATCGTAGCTCTGAAGGCAAGGGCACCCAGAGTTGGGCAGGGCGCCCAGAGCTGGACAGGGCGCCCAGAGCTGGACAGGGCGCCCAGAGCTGGTCAGGGCGCCCAGAGCTGGGCAGGGCCCCTCTTTATGTTCACCAATTCAACAGAAAATCGGAAATTTTTCATAATGCATAAACAGAAGTACTGGGCGTACTGTTATACCATTTTTCATTTTGGAAGGAAGTAAATTAACAACAGTTTTAGCAAGTAAATATTTTAATTTTATTTTACTTCAGATACACTGTTTTACATATTTATAATACATACAATCATTTTTTCTACATAGATTTCCTCGAAATCAAGAGTCCAGGAAAGTTTAGACTATAGTCAGTAGCTCCAAATCTGACAACCTCTGCTGACACAGTCGATTTTAGATAGTTTTTTAATCTGCTTAAGACACTAATCGACCTTTCAGCCTTTGCTACGGAAACCGGCAGGCAACAAAATATCCGCCAAGCAATACACACATTTAGGGAGGGGTTAGTCAAATTCAGTTTCACGAGTTTGTTTGAAAGTTTCCGGTTTTAGTGAGGTTTCTCTCTTCAGCAAATCTTACAAAGTTCTCTGTGATACTGCTTTTATCTATTTCATGACATTTCTAATATAAAAATAAAAAATTCATTTCAGTTTCTCTTAGAGCTTTAAAACTTGAACATAGAAACCAAAACATTAATAATTTTTGGGTACAGCTGAATAAATTGTACAGATTCTAAACAATTCCAAAGAAAGGATGTGCTTCAGTGCAACACTCAGCAGCACATACTCCACAAAGGTTCAAACTGTGGCTAACCAGAGAGTAAGATTTTAAAATAATATCCTGCACAGACTTAAAGTTGCCGCTCATATTGCTACCATTGTCGAATCCCTGGCCTCTAAAATCATCTAAGTGAATGTGGTGATTTTCAAGAACTTCTCTGATTTGATTTTATTTTTGTATTTCATATTCCATTACGTCCTATTTGAAAGCAGTACCTCAATACAACAGAGGTTTGCTCAACATGGCTTGAGTCTGGTGTCAACCATAATGGAATAATATTTAGATCTTTCAAGCTCGTCTACGATAATTTTCCTTACATAATGAGCACAACTTGATATGAACTCATTTTCTCATCTCCAAGACAAATAATGTACTTGCATTCTTTTGTTTGATCCTTGCATGAGAATTTTGAACTTCCTCCTGCCTGTAGCCTCTAGCCTCCTGCTTCTAGCCTCCTGCCTCTAGCCTCCTACCTCTAGCCTCTAGCCCCCTGCCTCTAGCCTCCTGCCTCTAGCATCCTGCCTCTAGCCTCATGCCTCTAGCCTCCTGCTTATAGCCTCCTGCTTCTAGTTTCCTGCGTCTAGCCTCTAGCTTCAAGCCTATAGCCTCATGCCTCTATCCTCCTGCCTCTAGACTCCTACCTCTAGCCCCCTGTTTCTAGCCTCCCACCTCCTGCCTCTAGCCCCTCACCTCCTGCCTCTAGCCGTCTGCCTCTAGCCTCCTACCTCTAGCCTTCTGTCTCCTGCCTCAAGCCTCCTGCCTCTAGCCTCTACCTGCCTCTAGCCTCCTGCTTCTAGCTTCCTGCCTCTACCTGCCTCTAGCCTCCTGCTTCTAGCCTCCTGCCTCTAGCCTCCTACCTCTAGCATCCTGCCTTGCCTCTAGCCTCCTACCTCTAGCATCCTGCCTTGCCTCTAGCCTCCTACCCCCTGCCTCCAGTCTCAGGCCTCTAGCCTCCTGCCTCTAGCCTCCTACCCTGCCTCTAGCCTCCTGTCCCCTGCCTCTAGTCTTTCGCCTCTAGCCCTCCGGAATCTAGCCCCCTGCCCCTAGCCTCCAGCCTCTAGTCGCCTGCCTCCAGCCTCTAGCCTTCTGGCTCTAGCCTCCGGCCTCTAGCCGCCTGCCTCCTGCCCCTAGCCTCCTGCCTCTAGCCTTCTGCCTCTTGCCTCCTTCCTCTAGCCTTCTGCCTCCTGCATCCTGCCCCCTGCCACCTATCAGGTGGAATAGACTTGATGGCTATATGAAATCTCTTCTGAAAATCGTTTTTCGTTTTTTCGTTTATGGCGTATGATAGATAATACATCTCATTTTTTCATATAATCCCAAATGAAAAAATCCCTTGGTGTTAAATCGGTATATCCCGTTGCCATAGTGGGTTGGTTGGTTTCAAACCAGTGGTCATGAAAAGTTCAAGCTAATTAGGTTGAAGACTAAATAGATTACCTATGTGAGGAATTATGTAAACAAATTGAATTCATCTGTCGGTAGCTATGTACAGTTTATTATTTTAAACTCTTACCCTCTGGCTAGCTACTCACTCTGTGGATGCCACAGTTTGAACTTTTGTGGAGTATGTGCTGCTGCGTGTTGCACTGAAGCACATAATGTCAGTTGATTGAAGAATTGAGTAATATTGAATCATGAGCTAACTTTTGCAGACCTTATAAATTATTCAATGGAAATAATTAAGGTGAATAATTTATTCAACCTTCAATATTTATAATTCCGTCACTGCATATCACTAAAATTTGTAATTCACATGAAAATGGCGATAAGCTGCATTTGTCACTTTTTCTAGTAAAACCCGAATAACTCAGAATTGTTTATTTTGGGTATGGAGTTAAATACTTTTGCTTCAGAATAATGAAACGGTGTCCAATTGAAAATAACAAAGATGACGTCACGTTCGGAAGTGTCACAATAACGAAAATGTTCTAATTGGATTTTCAATTTTTACTTCGCCGTGCCTGATATTTGATATTGGAATTCAATCAGGTTTTCTGAGAAAACGAGCGCAATTTGTGAGAAATTACCAAGTATATTTCCCGAGTAGGCCATTTTTCGACTCAACGCTCTAGTCAAATTTCATAATAAATCATTATTAAGAAAAATTTCCCATATGATGCCAACTCTGTGAAGGACACTGTATATAGATCTGATGTATGAAGATAACTCGCAAAATAGGGAATTTTGGACGCTGTCAGGGTTGCGGTTGGTTTTTAATTAAATTAGAAATTAATATTCTTCATAACTGTAAGTCGAGTGCAACTTTGATTGTGGTTTGTGGGAATTTCCTGTTGGGAATTACTATCTAATAAAATTTCCTTACCAATATTTCCTGACAATGAGACGTATCAGCAAAAACAAATCTTGAAGACAGGATATTGATAAAAATTCAGAAAGCTGAAAGCTAAATTATCAAAAGCTGCCAACGGGTAAGGAATGATAATGGATTTAAACAATAAGAATTCATGAAAAAATACATAGTACTTCGAAAATTAAAAAGCTTATGAGTTGACATGAAAATAAATTCAACGTGAAAAGTATTTCTTCTACGAGTGTGTTTACTGAGCTTTTACGCACTGTTGACAGTGCGTTGAGTGATATATTTTTTCTCACAAGTGCGTAAAAAAAATCACCTGTGCGTAAAATCATGTGCGTAAAGTAAATTTGTACACACTGTTCACACATTTACGTATTTTTGAATAATACAATAATTGGCGTTAAATATATAACTCGGACGTCATCATTTGACATCACGACGACAATTTATAACATAAAATATTCAAATTATTGATACAACTGCTACAATTTGTCAATATAACTGTCGCAGAAAAAACTTTGTATGATACACTTTCGTATTAGGCTTTTTTGTACTCGCGTGTTTTTCGAACTCGGCTGCGCCTTATTCAACAAAGTTCACGGCAAAAAAGTCCTACTTTACGAACTTATGAATAGCTATTTGGTTAACAGCTTTCATTTATGGACTACAGGGAACTAAAAAGGAAAATGAAATATTCAGTGTATGAAAACAAAGAACTTTAAAAAATATGAATATTTTCTTGAAATCTTGAAGCTTTATTTTTTAGGGTAATGGTGATATTTATATAATGGATTTTTTCCGATTTAATTTTCCCGAGTTTTCACAATTTTATTTAGAGAAGGGGAGGGGTAGGAGCGTATAATTTTTAAAAAAGTTAATTATTAGATAGTTCCAAGTTTTTCACTATTTTTGCGGATTATTCTGATTTTATTTTCGCGAGTTTTCGCAATTTATTTCGAGAGGGGGCGGGGTAGGAGAGTATAATTTCTTTAAATCAAATTATTTGATGCGGTTCCATATTGTTCACTCTTTAGAAGGATTTTTCTGATTTTATATATTCACGAGTTTTATTCCGATCCCCCCTACCAACATATTTTTTTCCCGTAATTTTCAATTGCCGAAACCACCTATTTTTTTTTCGAATGTCTATACGTTCTCTATCAACCATAATCATAAAAGATTCACTTTCAAAATTTTCAAAATAGTCAAACTCAGCACATGAATAATAATACCTCCCTCTGCTTGAAAAAAATAGACTGATGTAATATTCAACATATTGCAGTTTCCACGCACTCAAATTTCTACGTAAAGTTAGTTCGTTCTGGTTAGATCAGACTACATAATTACCCCTTGGTGAAATTTTAGGTTAAATTTTTCGTGTTATTTTGATTGTTTCATTAAATATTTGAAATGGATTGTAGAGATCAAGACTTTCTAGAAATAATGGGTGCTTTTTTTATTTTTCTGACAACACTTCTCACAGTTGTCACCGGTTTTTAATACGTGTGCAAAATAGCAGCTCAATCGGACATACGAACAGAGTAGTAATAAAAACTTGTAAAAAGATCAAGTAGTGTCGTCGGTGATGGCTTGCTAACAAATTCGCCTACGGCTCTAGAACACCGCGGAAAAAAATGGAAAAAATGGCGATACCAATTTCTCTTTTCTGTATTTTCACATCCGGTACTTTTTCGAAATTCCATCAACTTGTTCACTATTCACCGAGATTGAAAAGAAACGGCCTAAATTCGGCATTGCATTATAATATACGCAACTTGTCCCCCATTAAACAATTTCCAACACAATACCCTCGAAAAATAACGGACCAACCTGTATTAAATAAAAACCCAACGAGCAACAAGAGGTTATCGCCAGTTATCACGGCCCCCTGGGAATTTTTACTCTACCGCGCGTTTGAGAAAGACCCGTGACTCACAAAAGCGACCCACTGCGAACTATATCGTTCATTTTCATTTGTTACGGGACTCGGGCTTATACGCAGCCCCGTACCTTCTCCATTCAACTCGTAGGTAGTCAGTCTAGTCGACCAGGTGTTGGACAAACAGTTGAAAGACGTCGAACAAAGCACTCTCGATCTGTTCTCAAATCGTCGCGATACCTCGTTGATACAACTTCGTAACAGCCCAACGGCTAAACAATCTACAATCTTACAAAGCACGCTTGATTTCCTGTTCGATATGGCAAGTTGGAATAGTTTCGTGGTTGTTTTCTGTGTCTTGTGCGTGACTTTGTCGCTAAATTTCTTGGGAACGGTCGCGCAAAATGAAGCGAAAGACAATGTAGGTAATAACTCAGATACACAGCAAACAAACACTACAGAAGTTCAGGGGAAAGGCCTCTCAGACGCAGGGATTGTGGGTAACACCCCAGATAAACAGCAAACAAACACTACAGAAGTTCAGGGGAAAGGCCTCGCAGACTCAGGGATTGTGGGTAACACCACAGATACACAGCAAACAAATACTACAGAAGTTCAGGGGAAAGGCCTCGCAGACTCAGGGATTGTGGGTGACACCACAGATAAACAGCAAACAAACACTTCAGAAGTTCAGGGGAAAGGCCTCGCAGACTCAGGGATTGTGGGTAACACCCCTGATAAACAGCTAACAAACACATCAGAAGTTAATGTCAAAGACCTCACAGGCTCAGACAATGCGGGTAACAGTCCCGATAAACAGCAAACAAATACATCAACAAAGGTAACTACTCTCAAGACAGAAGCCTCCAAGGATCCTGGAGCCGTAAAGAAAGGCAACGGAAGTGGTGCTGCCTCTTTGTACATCAACTGCGGGCTCTTTGTAACGGTTGGGGCTATTCTTTTGAGGCTGTGAACTGATGGTGTCTAGAGAAGCGGTGAAATTTGACATTGAGTTGCCAGATTTCCTTGAAGTTACCATTCATGAGTAAGCGGTGGTTGGAAAGTGTGCTAAAAATCATTATTTGTATTTGAGAGGAAGTTGTACTATGTCCTATAATGCAGTGTATGCAAGGGTTTGGGGGTCCGGTAACTTTTTGGTTTATTTTTCACTTTAATAAATTGAAAAATTTAGTAAATATTGGTGCAGATGTTATGTATGTTCCGTTTTTCGTACTTTTTTGAAATTTATGTAGTTTTTTCTGTAAAGTCCATGTTTTTTGATGATTTTCTCATATTTTTGGAAAAGAAAAAATCAAATTTGGTAAAAAGTGAGAAGAAGGGAACATAGATTAGATCTTTACCAACACGTCCAAATTTTTGCATCCACTAATAATGAAAAATAAACCTAGAAAGTTAGGGCAACGAAACCCTTGCATGGCAACAGTTTGTTTGCGGAGGGTAGGGCCAAGGTCTTTCAGTTTGTAAGATATCACTTCTACTAAAAGTTCTATGGAAATTTATTATCCACACTGATTTTTGATATTTATATGAAAAATCAATTTTATTATGAATTTTCATGTTCAGTAAATTCACAGTTCTATCAGACAAAATTGTTTTCCACTAAAATGGAGAATTGTGTTTGAATACTTTATTCTTTCAGAGGTATTTTTATTTAGTTATACAAATCAAGTTTGAATTTTTGGAATAATCTTTATTAAAAAAAAATCCTCATAATCACAAACATAATGTAAGTGTCTTGAAAAAGTATTTTGTAAAACGTGTGGGAAATTTGTGGCAAGGTTAGTACTGATTTTTCTGTGAAAGATAGTTTGGTATGCATATTATTATATTTTGTATTATAAAGAGTATTTTTTTGTCATATACAGCATGTTCTTAGTCAAGTCGGCACCATTTCCAACTCTTTTATTATTGGCGCTACCAATTCAGTTAAATTGGCGGCCATTTCGATGCTCAAGGCGTTCTCAAAATATTTTATAAAATGATATTTTTTTAATGGAATAGCATATATTCTATAATGTGTTTAAATAAGCTTCCATGACTTTTTTTGCTAAAGTGAAGAAAGTTTTTTCTCGAAAACATTCGTTTAATTTTTTTTCACAATAATGATTTGGATATGAAAAAATGCTAATATGTAATAGGTAAATGTTTGAAAACAACGCCCCTTGTTGAACACATATTTGGGTCTTTTTTCACCCACATGTTGCTTCCAATACAATTCGGCAAACAAAACTATTAATTACAATTCTCATATGATTTTTTAATTTCATTTACATTATTATGTTTTATTTACCGCATTTTTTCAGGATTACCCAAAAATCTAACGGTGTCATATCTGGTTAACAAGGAGGTCACTTCACAGGAACAATAATTATAGCAAAACTTGTTTTCAAAAGTGTGTTGCAAAATTCTTTATACACCACTAAATTTGTGGGCTGCGGGCTGCTCATCAGATGATATTTTTTCGGTAGTATGGAGCATCAGTTCATAATTTCAGTGGCCTAAAAAAAAATTTTAGACGCTGTTTTGGAACGGTTCTGTAAAGGGACACCACTCAATTCAAAATAAAACATGATGAAATAAATGAATTGAAAAATCATATTAGAAATGTTAATAATCATTATTAGGTATTGATGGCCGAACTTTATTGAAAAAACACGTAGTTTCAAGAGAAGGGCCCAACTATCTGTTCAAAAGGGCGGTGGTTTTGAAAATGTACTTGTAGTACATAGCGTTTTATCAAAATTGAATTATTTTCGAAGTTTTAAAGTGAAATATTTGGAACAGTTTTTTTTGGTAAGAGTTGGAAAAAAAAACGGTTCGACGACGTATCGATTTCAGACATGGACAGGCTCTAGAGTTTAGCTGCAGTGGTATTTCTCTTCCATTAAAATTTGAAGCAATCTTTTTCTAATAGAAATGAATTTGGTATCAAACGAAAGCTAAAACGTTGATCTACGTACTTGCTGTAATGTTTTTTTGAAATTATTTGTTCATCTACCTAAAAAATTGCTTCAAATTTACTACATTTTTGATTTTTTTTGTGGATTGAAATTTCATTATCAATTGACTCTTTCACTCTAAAAAGCGTCTCAAATATGATCGCGTTCATGGCCTCCAAAAAACTTTTTTTTAAATCGAGATGGCTATGAAAAATGTCACTAGTATCCAATAGACATGGGGTTGGTAATGATGTCGACTCAACAGGCTGCATACTTTGAATTTATAAATGATGTTGACAATTTTGCAGTACCTAGTTCTAAAAATTCATGTTTAGAATGAAAATAATTTTGGAAAAAAAACACGCACTTTTTTTTCTAAATTTTTAATATAATTGTTTGATTTTGTATTCCATGTTACATGTAAGTACTTAATTTAAATTATTATTAATATAATAATTAATATAATAATTAAATTATATTATTATTATTATTATTATGCCTCTTGTTTGATCAATCGCCACTATTTTAATCCTGGACAATTTGTTACGTTC
Organism: Chrysolina haemoptera; assembly: GCA_958298965.1. Classification (NCBI taxonomy): domain Eukaryota; kingdom Metazoa; phylum Arthropoda; class Insecta; order Coleoptera; family Chrysomelidae; genus Chrysolina; species Chrysolina haemoptera. The sequence goes on from OY282600.1 coordinate 3,227,283, forward strand.
TTGAGTTATTTTGACAACAAAAATGAGGCACGATTTTCATATTCTGGACCAAACAAACATTACTATTGCTTATTTACTCATTTGTTTTTATGAAATTTCTTTTTGTCGAAAATAAATTGTTATTTGAAAAGTTGTTTTTACTATAGTTATGAAATCCTGAAAAATCATGATCACAGAGATTCTTATTCATGGTGAGTTCGTTATTCTGTTTTTGAACACTTCAATTTGCAATCAAAATGCGTTAAAATATCTTTTGATTATCGAGATCATAAGAAATTTACTTTGCAGTAGGTAATCAAAGAGTAATTTGATATTCCAGAGGTGAAAAACTTAAAAATTAGGTTGATGGAAATCCCTCTTATCTGACAAACCTAAACTTGGATGAAACAATTGAAAGAGATTGAGAAATTCAAAGTGGAAGTTTAGCATTAGGAATTCTCCTGTACCTCCACTGGTCTTTCACATCTCCCACCCTTCGTTTTCTTCAAAGCAACACCCTGTCTTTTGAAAACTAGTTATGGAACAACCTATCGAAAACCCCATTAAAATTCTATTATGGGAGAACAATACAGACCACTTAAATTCACCTATGAATAGTGCCTCATCAATTTAGTTTTCTGATTGAAACTGTGCCAAGACCGATTTTATTTTCAGTGGCGATTGATTTTTACTCCTAATGATTCTACATGTATTTATTATTTCGCTTGTATTGATTGTACATAGTGGTACCTAATTTTTAATATATTATGCTCCATACAAATGTTATATGAAATATTTGTTTGAAAGTTCCGTTAATTTTAGTTGCATTTGACGTAGGTTAAGATGCTTTATCGAAATTTTTGAGATGCGTTGTTGCTTATTTATTTTGCCATGTTTTTACTGTTCTGGTCTGGTGAGAATATAGCCAGACAAATTTTTGTTTGATGTACGAATAAATATTTTCATTTTGATAATTTTTTATTACCTATGCCTAACCAAATTAATTAGAAGTTATTGCTGAAAGAATATAACCGATTCAAAATGAAAGCGCCCTTATAAAACATACATTTTTTAATAATTAAAAAATGTATGTGTATGAATGAGTCTTCATTTTCAGGGCCAACTATTCTTATTTTTCAATATCAAATATGTAAGAAAATTATTAGAGATTTTTTATAAAAATCTGACGGTACCACTGGATTTACTATATTTCCAAAAGACTTATATCAAGAACGCGTCCATCAATAATAAAAAAGTTATGGGGAAATAAAAATTGAAAATTATGCCATTAAATCAACCCACCACTTTAATTTCAGATTTTTTAGCAAATTTCAATAAAATTTCATCGCACTCTGTAAATAAATAAAAAGTGGTAGGTTGGTTCATCAGTACGATTTTCAAATTTGGTTCCACTATAACTTTTTTATGGTTGAATTTGAAAATGTCCAGTGGTGTTGTCAGATTTTTTTTAATCGCTAATATATTCTTTACCTTAAAAAATAAGAATAGTTGGCCCTGAAAATCACTCATCCATGAAACTCAGTGTTCTAGTAGACTTTTCGAAAATCTACCTAAATATATACAGTGCGACCCATTTAAGATGGAATCACCCTTCTAAAACTTACATTTTTCAACCGATTGGAATGATTTTTTTTCGTTAGGAAGACATTCAAAAAGTCCACCAGGACACCAAATTTTATGAATAAATATCCATTTCCAGGGCCAACTTATCTTATTATAAAAAATCTAAAAAAACTACTAGCGATTTTTTTATAAAAAATCTGACTACACCACTTGAAATGCGTCAATGAATAAAAAAGTTATAAGGGAATGAAATTTGAAAAATATGCCGTTTGATCAACCCACCAATTCAATTTCAGAACTCAAGAATAGTAATATACTAGTATTTTTAAATTAAATTTAAGCCTTTACCCCCCAAGAAAATAATTAAATTCTTTACCCTCCAAGAAAAAAAATCAGACGCCTTTGAAACTCAAAGGTCCACGTCCTCAGAAGTTATTATTATTAATTCATTCTATAAATCTGCTAGTGCTTTCTCAATAGTTTCTAATTTCCTGGTGGGCTAGATAACCTTGTTTTAATAATTATCACCCGCATTTCAAGCATTTACAAGGGCCCCAAAATTGATAAAATTTCGCGATACTGAACTTACGGACACAATAACATACATCTGCAACTTTGTTACAACGTTCAGTCGCAATAAAATAAAAGGTACGTGATATTTTTATGTAATCCAACCTTAGAAATAATGTTTATTATTGCAAAGCCAAAACAAAAACCTCGGTTTGCATTTCACTGAAAGTTGTCTAGGACTCTGTTTTAAAATTTATACCGGTTTCAAGGTTCTGCAGATAAAATAAATTGTGTTGTTTGGAAGCTGTAACTGGGAAATATTGCAATTCCCCAGGAAATTGTTGGTATTCCTAAAAAAGTTATGATTTCGTGCTAACGTTGAGAATGTAATTAACTTATTGTTCAACTGAGCTAAATGTTTTCGATATGTTTACTGAAAAATATTTCGGTTTGAAAGAAGGTGAAAAAAAAACTAAACAAAATTTACCATAAATTCCCATACAACATCTGGACAACCAATATATGTTCGATGGATATCCATTCAGGATATTATGGACATCCTGAATGGATATCCATTCAGGATATTATGGATATCCTGAATGGATATCCATTCAGGATATTATGGATATCCTATGGGCGTACAGTTTTGATCCAAAGGATATCTTAGGGGCTTCCGATTGACGGTCTCAGGCCACCAACCTGGACATCCATTACGGACGTACATAACATATCCATTACGAATGTCCCTCAGATATCCCTCATGGACGTCCATGAGATATCTCATGGACGTCCCTCACGGACGTCCTTATCGAACAATTGACAGAAAGTGATAAGTAAATGAAAACCTGAAATTCACAAAGAACATCAGGAAAAGCTAGTCTGAAATTTTTTTGGAGCAGGAAAATAACAAGAATTTTACATAAGAAAACATTCAGTTTAAATGCAATGATAATTCTATGATAGATTGGAGCCTAGAAACAAAATCAAACATACAAAAAATGTCTCAATAAACATATATTCATGAGTAAAAAAACAAAGATAATTTTATATAAAAAATGCATTCTTTGGTAGGTAATTTCCGTTTGAAAGAAAAACATAATAGTAGGAACAAAATACTAGCATCGGCTTCTCTGGTCTGGTCAAAATTCAAATGAATACTTACAGTTTCCTTAAACTGGTCTTTTTCAGACAGATATACTTCTAGCAGCACTCCCAACGATTTAACAAAAACAACTGAGTTACGTTCCTTGGCATATTTTATCTTTCTATGAAGATGGAAATTATTGAAGAAATATTGAATATATGCACGAATATTTTTTGATTTTTAGGTTACAACTTTTTCACATGTACAGTTTAAATAACTTTCTGAAATCAGAGCGAATATGGACTGATTATTTTTTCCAAAACAATCTTACCTCAATTCAAATGAAAAATCTAAACAAAAGAACTTAAAACTCAAATACTACAAACCGTTGAAACGGTTGAACACGCACTTTTCGACATTCGACACCACAGGACGCAAAATAAGAACTAAATCTATAATCTATTTCTATAAATCATGTACGTGATGGATGACCATAAGATATCCTTCATGGATATCCATGAGATATTCGTAGTGGATATCCTTTGGATATCCTCTGGATCTCCAAAATTGATCTAAGGATATTCCGACTGAATTGGACATGTATTGGACGTCCATAAGATATCGTGTGTTGTGTGGGAACTTAGCTTCATATTTTTTTTTAAGTAGAATATTTACGGATCAGCGGCCTAAGGCGTAGGCAGTTGAAATTTCTACTAGCACTGGGCCCGGTTCGATTCCGAAAATCTATTTGGAAAAGTTATTTAGAAATTAAAACAATATTTAGATTTGAAAACACAGCCACCTACGCAACAAACAAAAATCAATTTTTGATATTTCTAGCCTCAGCAAGGAGTACTAGTATCTTGTATAAACCTTCATATTCCTATAATAATATTTCAATACAAAATTTGATCTAATTTATTATTTTTTCCAGAATATCGACGTTTGTTGAAAATGGTTTAAATACAAATCACTTTAGTTGGCTGTGATCTCAAATTTAGGTATTGCTTTCGATTCTGAACGACTTTTCCAAATGCACTATTTTGATAATTTCTAAAATAAGGGTCATTTACTCTTGATCAAAATTACTATTTTTTGTTCTCCCTACCTTTTGGAAACTTAAAAGGCAAGTTTTTTGCAATGGACGACAGATGGATAATAAACAAGTTTTCCATATGGTGCAAACTTTTTGAAACTCACTATATATGAAACGGTGAGATTCGAACAAAAAGCTCGTTGGACGAGGAAGAATGGGGAATAACACGCCATTATTCCATAAAAAATAATGCTTTTATTCACATAAGCGACAACAACTGGTTAGCAATCATCTTCAGATCAGAAACATTCTTCTGCGTCAACTTCTCGGTTTTTAGCACTTTCACCAGAGACTTCACTTCGCCCTTAATGCTGGCTATAGCTTCGTTAACATCAGTCTTATCCTCTTCAGGAGTATCTACAGGGACTTCTTTCCGCTGACAATGGATCCTTCTCTCCGTGGTCTTTTTGGCAGTATTTGGGAGCTTCGGTTGTTTCCTTTCGCCTTCCTTGGGCACTTCATCTAGCCGGATACGTTTCGAGACGTGTTCGACGTCGCCAGACTGCCATTTAACGCATTGGTGCTTGTATTCCAAGGCACCCAGCGATCTGAAGTAGTCCCTATCAACTGTTTCCGTTGTATCCTCCTTCTGCAGATAGTTCACTATTTCTGTTTTAATGTCGTTGGACAGCTTCATTATATCTTTAACGACGTCTTCTTTGTCATCGGAAACGAGATTTTCGATGAGCTCTAGGACGTGTTGTTTAATGATGCCGTTCGAGGAAGTTATCAAATTGGGGTGGATAACGTTCACCATCAAGGAGAATATTTTGAACTTGTCTTGGCCGATTTCGTTGGTATTTTTACCTGCCAACGATGAGAGAATTTCGCATACGAGGAGTTTCAGAGTGTCTTCGGTCGAGAATACCTTCAGCTGGTTCAGTATCTGAAAATATATAGTAGCAGAAGCAGTAAAGACTACATGCCCATATTATATTTTAGAGGAGTCAAATGACCCAGCATGAAATATATTCAGAATGATGCTGATCCTTTAGCAATTTCACTCGAATAACTGTCAACCTAAAAACACTCCACCTTCAGTGTCGTGTTTTTAATAGTAGACAGTTATTCTCGTGAACAACCCAAATTTACCCAATAAAATGCAATTATAAGTGACAATTTCTGTAATAACATACATTTACAATATCGTTTTTTGATAAATCTTATATTTTCTAAAATAACAACAAAAAAATTATATTTTTTTTGAATGAAAAATTTTTGTTTTCTAATAATATGTCATGTGCCGAGTTTCAGAGAGTGCTACAATTCATTCTTCACTTTTTGCTCGAGTATGTGAAAAGCTCACAGACTACCTCAACAGTGAATTTTCAGTTCTGTAGCCAATTTGTTGCAAACATCATGGCACAAGCTGTATAATATAATATATTTAGAAGTATCAAGGAAGTGTGTATTCGCACAGAAAAGTTCCTCACACTTGAGATTGTAGAGAACACGATTAAATCAAGTCACATCCTGCAGGACTGATAAGAATATGCAAACGTTCAGGAAATGAAAATCAACCACTTCCTGGAAAAAAAGCGTCAACAGCAAAAATGTTAATTCGTCGATAAAAAAAAACCTTCCACTGAAACTTATTGATTATTAAATGAATAATTAGCGATAACTTGTCGAAAATACCGATAAAAAGAATTTCGATAATCGTAGTTTGTTACTCACCGTGAATAATTGTCTATTATCGAATTCCACGATGAGCGTTCTTGTCATTTTGCAGAGTTTGTTGATAAAATAGTTGAATACGCTATTCGACAAACGGCTATATCTGGATTCCCACAAAATGCCGATGGCTTCGACGAGATTCTTGGAATTCGGTCCCATATCTTGAAAAGTTGCCGACGATAACGAATTCAAACCCTCTACCTAGAAGATAACTGAACGTTATACTATAATAGTTTGGGGGATACGGGGCGATTCACGAAAACATACAACTAGTTGCTATGAATAATGGATGAAGTAAGGTAAAAAAAATCTTCGTTATGCGAGGTCTGCTATGGAATATCTTCAAATAGTCAACCTAGACAGAATTAGAGTCCCTGTATGCAATTTGACATTTGATCGTATAATAGAGTCGGGACACTCTTTGACAGGACATCGAAAAAACCTCAGAGTGATAAAAGACCATAGAGATGCCTTCTCCATCCTTGTCTTGAAGTCAACATAACTTTGTTTACAAGCGAGGGACTTGAACATGTTAGGTCCGTATTCATTCGAGTAGTTTCGTGTATGCCCGCTCATTTTAGTGTTGCCGTCTAGACAAGACAAGGCAAGAGTTTACCTACTCTTGTCTTCTCTTGTCTTGAAATATCAAGAATGGCAAAATTAGTATACTGAGAATTTCAACGAAAAAAATCAACGGACGGACGGAGTTTATCATGATGGTTAACTTTTTGAACTTTTTTCTTTTTAATTTTTCAAATTTCAAATTTTTGTCCTCGAACGTATTTTGACGTGCTGATTCCAAATATTTGAACAAAAATGTCGAAAACTCATCGGAAATATTTTTGGCGCTAAAAAAAGTATATGAAAACTGATTCAGAGCTGACCAACTCGAGAACGGTTAGAGATAGACCAATTCTGCGAAAGCTGATCGATTCATAATGGCCAAATTAGTATATACTGAGAATTTGAACGAAATAAATCGACGGACAAAAAAGTCGAGTATATCATGATGGATAACTTTTTGAACTTTTTTTTTTAATTTTTCAAATTTCAAATTTTTTGTCCCCGAACGTAATTTGACGTGCTGATTCCAAATATTTGAACGAAAATGTCGAAAACTCATCGGAAATATTTTTTGGCGCAAAAAAAACATTTGAAAACTGATTCAGAGCTGACCATTCCGAGAACGGTTACAGATAGAGCAATTCTGCGATTGCCAATTGATTCAGAATGGCCAAATTAGTATATACTGAGAATTTAAACGAAAAAAATTGACAGACAAAAAAGTCGAGTATATCATGATAGATAATTTTTTGAACTTTTTTATTGAAAATGAAAGTTTTTGTCCCAGAACGTATTTTGACATGCTGATTTCGAATCTTTGAACGAAAATGTCGAAAACTCATCGGAAATATTTTTGGCGCCAAAAAAAGTATATGAAAACTGATTCAGAGCTGACCAACTCGAGAACGGTTAGAGATAGACCAATTCTGCGAACGCCAATTGATTCAGAGTTGCCAAATTAGTATATACTGAGAATTTGAACGGAAAAAATCGACGGACAAAAAAGTCGAGTATCTATATCATGATGGTTAACTTTTTGAACTTTTTTCTTTTTAATTTTTCAAATTTCAAATTTTTGTCTCGAACGTATTTTGACGTGCTGATGCCGAATATTTGAACAAAAATATCGAAAACTCATCGGAAATATTTTTGGCGCCAAAAAAATCATTGAAAACTGATTCATAGCTAACCAACTAGAGAACGGTTTGAGATAATTTTGAACTTTTTCATTTTTAATTTTTTAAATTTCAAATGTTTGTCCTCGGCCGTATTTTGACGTGCTGATTCCGAATATTTGAACAAAAATGTCGAAAACTCACCGGAAATATATTTGGCGCCAAAAAAATCATATGAAAACTGATTCAGAGCTGACCAACTCGAGAACGGTTTGAGATAGACCAATTCTGCGAACGCTGATCGATTCAGAATTGTCAAATTATTATATACTGAGAATTTTAACTGAAAAAATCGACGGACAAAAAAGTCGAGTATATCATGATAGAAAATTTTTTGAACATTTTTCTTTTTGATTTTTCAAATTTCAAATTTTTGTCTCCAAACGTAATTTGACGTGCTGATTTCAAATATTTGAACGAAAATGTCGAAAACTCATCAAAAATATTTTGGGAACCAAAAAAAAAAAATTTTTGAAAACTGATTCAGAGCGGACCATTCCGAGAACGGTTAAAAATAGAACAATTCTGCGATTGCCAATTGATTCAGAATTGCCAAATTAGTATATATTGAGAATTTAACCGAGAAAAATTGACAGACAAAAAAGTCGAGTACATCATGATAGATAATATTTTGAACTTTTTTATTGAAAATGAAAGTTTTTGTCCCCGAACGTATTTTGACGTGCTGATTTCGAATCTTTGAATGAAAATGTCGAAAACTCATCTGAAATATTTTTGGCGCCAAAAAAAAAGCGTACAAAATATGTTCGCGCCCATGGACTCTTAAGAGCCTGAAGCTTTAAAGAAAATATTTAAATTCTCAAAAAAAAAATGGTATTCATGCACTAAATATATTTTTTTTAAATAAAAGCAATATTTTCAATGTTAATTTTATTACCATATTCGAGTCCTCCTGAAAAAAACAGTAGTACTAAAAATCACTCACAAGATCTATAAAATCCTCGAGACAAAAACCGTCCTTATCCATTTTTTCAATTATTTCTACGGTCGACGTACACACGTCCTGAACAATATGCCTGTGTCGTACAGGGTAATTCTCGAATCCCGTTATTTTCCAAAGATTTACGCCTTTTCGCCTAGTTATTTCGATGATCTCGTACCTCATTTCTTCCGGCAAAATTCCGAACACCCTTCGAATCAAGGTCTCCAAATGAATTTTTTCGAATCGGTGTGTGTTCACACCGAAATCTAGTTCTCCGTGAATTTTCACGAGGTTCAATAAGGTTTCCATGCAAAAAGTTTGCGTTGCTTTTCTGAAAATAGAAATGGAAAAATATTCAGACTGGCTGTATAGAGGGTGTCCCTTATAAAACTCCGCGGAAAAATATTTGGGAAATGAAAGACGATATCTATGTTGAAAAGGGGAACATTCACCATGAAAATTGACAAATATGATTTATTTGTAATATCTAACAGAAAACAACTACTTTCCCGGCTAAAGCCACGCTGGACATTGAACTATATTTTTATATAATTCTCTCTAGTTTTCATTGAAAATTCATTAAATAAATTAGATAGGGAGAAATATCATTCACGGAAATCGTTCATTTCATTGAAGCAAGGTTCGCTTCTCTCGCATTTAATCCCCAATACATTTTGGTCGACGAAAATCTATTTCGCTTTGCCAAGCTCATCAGGGAGATTGATAAAATTGGAAAGCAGGCTCTTCAGAATCAATTTTATACACATCAAGGATGGAACTGATGGAAATATTTCTTCTGCGGCAACACTTGAAAGTTATTTTTTGACATAGACCTGTCATGGGCATTGCAATTTTGATTTTTGATCGAAATTATGAATAGAATATTCATAAAATCTGTTGTGGAATCATCAGCCGCAGATGATTCCATGATTTTATGAATATACTATTCATAATTTCGAACAAAAATCAAATCAATTGAGTATTATCCTTCGTTTTCAGGGCCATAACGAGCGCGGGGCATGGGAGGCTTTGGCCGCGGGCGCCACAATGACTTTTGGCTAGCCCGCAGGGGGCTCCATAATTACTTTCGGCTAGCCCGCAGGGGGCGCCAAAATGACTTTGGATCTGAATAATATTAGCTATCTGAAGTTTTACTATTGTTAGGGGGCGCAAACCTACATATTCGCCACGGGCGCCATCCACCTAGTTACGGCTCTGTTCGTTTTGGTTGAAAATGACCACCTGCATACCTGCTTGTTAAAAATATATTACATCTCATCAGTGCTAGGATAGGTCAGACAACTTCAGAGTAAAGATATCTATACACAAAGCTCAGATTTCTTTTAGGATATCGTTAAAAAACGATAGCCGTTGCTGATCGATGTTTAACCCTTTTGGTCCCATCCCCTACAATGATGTAGGCATTTGTTTTCATAATAAACACCCGAAATTTCTTGTTTTGAATTACTAGAGCTATTTATCTAGTACCTCATTTGTTATGTACCTACTAGAAACGTATTGAACGTGTCAAGAGTTTGAGAATAAATCCCTTTTTAAGGAACAGTTCGAATCAACAACCACGCTTTATAATAAACATAAATTAAATAACTACAAAATACCCCAAGAGAAGGCACCAAACGTCCATGGCCAACAAGGCGCACCAAATTTCTTCTTGAAGGACGTTTTCTAATAGAATGCGTTCAAGTCCACCATAAAATCTATCATGATTTATCACAGCTGCGGTAATATGCACCACTAGATCACTAAAAATGCTTCTGCACGGTGAGAGTGGCGACGAAAACTCTTCAAAACCTAAAAAATGGAGCAAAAAATAGTCAATTTGTAGATTCAATAGCTTTCAATATAGTATTTTACCTAACAAGTGCGGAAAGTGATACTTTAGCGCACGCGATTGCAGATGGCCGAACGACGCGTCAGTGGAGTTCGGCCAGAAATCGCGTGCGGAAAAGACACTTTACGCTCGTGTTAGGTACACTATTTTTTCTACTAGCGGAAAAAACACCTAAAAGTTAACATAAAGAACATTTATTATTGAATATACATATATTAAAATATACAACCATACTTGGTAAGCTTTCTATTTTAACCTTCTGCGACGCAATATTTAAAAATCAGTATAATTCGCAAAAACAAACAAATCTACTTTTCCGCACTAAAAAGAGTGCGAAAAAACTTTACCGCACTAGTGCGGAAAAGTGACTCTTTCAAAACTAAAATGAGTGCGGAAAAGTGGACTTTTCCGCACGCTAGTAGAAAAAATGATGAACGTAATTGAATACAAACACTGTTTTGTAGATGCAAATATAAGCTCGATAATTGTGTCCAAGGATACGATATTATCTTCCTTCATGATACATTTTAAAGAGTCGTTGAGGAAACACAGAAGTCCAATGGAGTACTTATCAACTGAAACATTTTGACAGGACAATAGCTGAAAAATAATTAATCAAGTTTTCTACAGAACACACTTTTTAGACTTTGAATATTTGTATTATTTTGACCTTTTGATGTATTTTCATGTTTATGTGAGAAAATGGTATACAAGATTTTATTAGGCTAGGACACGAAATTTTCAAAATATTTTTAATGGTCTACAGCTTATGAACACTCTAGTGACAATGTTCTTTTTTTTTGTTGAGTTGTCTGAAACATGAAAAAAATATTTAAAGTTCATAAATTTATATGCCTTCTTTTCAGCGCCATTGTGACGTACTACCCCGAGCAACCAATCCCACTGCTGACAGCGTCAAATAATTTAGCAACGTTGCCACACTTATGTTATGTCCACAAAACACAAATGCTGAAACGAAGAAATTTTGAGATCTGTGGTCATGGACAAATAATGCAATAATGCGCATGCTCAAATCGGTCTCGTACAAAAGGGGTGGTTCTTTTTCTCAGAGTAATAAAAGACCATAGAGATGCATTTTCCATCCTTGTCTGGAAGGCAACATAACTTTGTTTGTGTACAAGCGAGGGCCTTACACATGTTAAGTCTGCATTCAATCTGGTAGTTTCGTGTATGCCCGCTCATTTCATTCGGATCAAATTATCATTCTTCGTTTCTATTATGGTCTTTCTTACTCCAAATGTAAATAAACTGTCCGTAACATTTCAACACCCGTCACGCCCCACGCCCATAAATTGTATAGAAAAGGATAGTTCATGTTCACAGCTATTTGTTTAGGTATAGGCAGGGTATCTCTATGTGTTTTAATCTGAGGTTTGTAGTCATTTCCTCAACTAGTACCTGTAAACGGGAAAAAAGTATTCAAACTCTGAAACTATGATGTTATAGGTGATTTTGTGTGCTAGGATGCCGGAGTTTAAGGCATGTTTTACATTTTTTGCATTTTTCGACCATAACGAGACAAATTCGTTCAACACATAGATATATAGAAAGAAAGCTAAGAAAATTTCCTACAAGAGGATGTTATCGTTTGCTGGCCTAACAGTTCGCTTTTAGGTGTTATAGGTGGTTTTGTGTGCTAGGATGCCTGATCCTAGCGCACCTTTTACATTTTTCGCATTTCGCGACCATAACGAGACACATTCGTTAAATACATATGTATATAGAAAGAAAGCTAAGAAAATTTCCTACCAAAGGATGTTATCGTTTGCTGGCCTAACAGTTCGTTTGTAGGTGTTATAGGTGGTTTTGTGTGCTAGGATGCCGGATTCGTGCGATACAATTTTTGTTGCACATTTATCTTTGTTTTATGGTACACCGTGTATCCGAACATATTCAAATCATACATTTTCGGAAACAGCATAAAATTTTGAGTATATCGGTGGTAGTTTCGAGTGAATCTGATGACTTTGGATTTTTGGCCATTTTTAAGGTTTATAACCCTTCGATGTTTTTTCTGATGAAAATTCATTTTGTGCCGATCGACTTGAAAATCACAGAATATACTAATTTTGGCATGCTGAATCGATTGGCGTTCGCAGAATTGCTCTATTTCGATTCGGTCGTCGGATGAAAATGTTATTAAGAGGTTGCAGGTTCCATTTTCCCGCCAAACATTTTTCAATTTTTTTTCTATGTTATATTCGTTAAATTTAATCTTTTTTCTATGCGCCGACCGAACTTGAAATCAATTGCTAGTCAAACAAAGATTTGGTGGGCGTTTTACGAACGTGTGCACTTTGAGTTAGACCGATTTTTAAATTTATCATTTTTCATTGAACCCATTGAAACGTCGTACGCATTGAAACATTCCAGACAACGCAAAAAAAGTAATCTATCGAAAAATATTTGTCTCTAACTTTAACTGAAAATTCGACACGGTATTAGCCATGGGAAAATTATATATATTTTCAGATCGGTATTTACATCATACATTATACACTTTCAGGACAGGTGGAGAGATAGATAGAGAAATCGTCCCAAGCGAAATTATTTCAATTCAGTTTAGTTCACGACCGGCTATGACTATCTGTATTGCGCACGCGCACCATAGCACATTAGTAAGAAAATAATAAGAACTGAAATTAAATTCATTCAGAGAATGTAGTCCAAAAACTGCTACTGAACGATGAAAAAAAATGTTCACCTGAACAAACTCCTCATTTATCACTAATCGAGTTAAAAAGGGTTCGAAGCTTGTAAAAATGGAATCTTCTATCAATGCAACAGTTTCTTTCGGATGCCCTAAGGTTTCGAATAGGCTTGGAATATAACTGAAATAAAAAAGCGTTATTTAATGATCAAGGATTAAAGTGATCGGGATTTAGAATTCTCTAAATTCTCGATCAATCTTTTCTAAAATCTGGAGTTACAAAAAACACTTCATAGAGGAAAGTTTCAATATATTGAAAACCCTAAAAATAGATTTTGACATATGTCACGTGACCACAAATGTGGCGGCAATTTTGAAATTGCGAATAGGGGGGTTATTTTTTAAGGTACTTGCACTGCACTGTTTGGAATCTTTGGTGTAGGAATAAATATACTGGAGTTTTATCCCAACACCAAACCGCTATTTTTAACACTTCGACACGTGTTTCAATCACCAAGTGATAATTTTCAAGAGAAAAATTAAAATTGCGGTTTGGTGTTGGGATAAAACTCCAGTATATTCATTTTTTGAGATAACAAAACAAAAGATATTTGTAAAAGTCGTTAATAATTCAATATTAGATCCATGCGCAAACTTGAAATATCTTTCTGAATCTAAAATTACATCAAATTATTTTTCGAATGATTGTTCAGAATGAAAATGCGCAACTTTGCCCTGATTTAACAAACCTCGTATCTCTTAAAAATAATAACCGAGATCCACAAGATGGAGCTCGAAAAAACGGGCACCCTGTACACCGAAGGTTTAATTCGTACTCGAGATTGTGCAATGAATAAGAAAAAGTCTAGCGACGCCCACGTTCAATCATTTCAAATTGAATTACCCTGCCACCTATTGCCGAATAGTCTAAACTATTTCGAATGTAAAATTCGCGAAATGCGTTCCCGCTAGGTGGCGCTAAAACTTTAGGCGCGAAACAATATAATGGTGATCAGCTGCTAAATTCCATAAGAGACCATAGTGTTTAATTTCAATCTCATACAAATTTGAATGAAGTCCAAAAATCGATTAATAATGAGAAAACAGTTGAAATAGATACATTACCGCTTATGGCAAGAAAGACCTGCTCTACATTGTATCAGTTCAACCAAATAATTATAGATGTCGCACCCTTCGCGCAGACTGCAAATACAGTAACCTCAGTTTATACAAATCAAGAATAGATACCTGTAAACAACGCAACAAAAATGTAGTAATTCCTGGCCAAATTTCTCCATATAATTCCAAAATATGTCCGAAATTTTTAAAACCACTTTCATCAAAAACCCCGTTTTCTTTATAACCTGTACAACTCTTTGGTCAATAGGTTCCTAGAAACAAAATTCTTTCTTTACATTACAAGTAGCTTTGTAGTACAGTCGATGAAGTAAAATATACACAATTCCCACATCGATTTTCGAAAACTATATAATTTATCAAGCTTCCTTTTTTTAATAAAGACTTTTTTGATATTTTCAATGGTTGACTAGTTATAGGCGAATACACCATTTTTTTGACCAAAAGGTAGTTCTTAGGGGTGAAGCCATGTACCCCCAACAACAAATTATTGTAGTTTTATGATATATGGAAACTCTATGAAAGAACGTCACCATGCAGGATAACTGTAGGAATTTTCTACACGACTGTACTATTTTTCCTAAACTGCAGGTAAATAAATGAACTCACCGTTTCAACCACAGAAGAGAGATTTTTTGCAATTTCTGAAGTCAAACAACGAATTGGCAGTTCAATGTTGACATAGTCGACCAATAAATTGGAAAATTTCTGGGCTATTCCGGTATATGCTTTCCAGTTCATAATCATAGATTTCACATTCAGATCAGACAGAACTAAACTTATGGCACAGATTATTTCTAAAACTGTTGAAAAACCTATAATCCAGCATGAAAAAAAAAATAACAAAAATGTGAACGAATCAATAACTACTTCAGTTTTCACCTTTGATAGAAAAATTATATATTACCTTGCTTCAATATAACTAGATCACCACATTCTGGTAAATCTCTCACAACGACACAAGTTTCAAGCATTTTAAGATATAATGAATGCACTTCTTGTGTTTTTTGAAAAATGTCCAAAAGATTAACTTTGAAAGTATCTTTATACCCATCAGAACTACAACAAAAACATATTTTCTCTACAATTCAACTTTGTACCATTCTCTAAGTCGGCAATGAATTAAGGTTAACTTTATACCTGTCTTTGCAATGCTCAAATGTTGACAAAATCACCTTTGCAGAAGTGAAAGTCACACTTTTGATATCGTTCAACCTCACTTCATCATTTTCGAGTACAAAGTCTAAAATTATCTTCATCAATTGTAGTAACTCCGAAGCCATCTGAAAATTAGTTTTTAGTACAGAACAACTGACATAAAACACCACTTCACTTACACATAAATTCTCTTTCAGAATATCAATGGCGAAATCATCATCAGCTGTGTCCGAGAGTAGCAAATTGTCTTCATAAATCTAAAATTCTGTAACAGAATTGAGGTTTATCAGTGAACAACCATGCTTACCTTTTGTAGGTTTTTTCCTATCACAGGCATGACCCATTGTAATAATTCAGAGTCTACTTCACATATACTGAATGTTGATAAATAGTCCAAGCATATCTTCACATTTTCCAAAAGTTTGTGATAGTTTTTCTCAGCAGCCAAAGAGCTGTAACTCAAGTTAAGGATTGTAATGCTATGAAATACATGGGTGAAATATATCTATCCCTTTCTTCCTTCTCAGAAGTCAAGAAGCAACCGTTCATCCCTTTACCAAAACTAAAGTTTTGCTGTGAATTTTTTCATCACTTGATTACTGTTTTAAAGACTTGTGTTACTGTTATATATTGCAAATATTCATATAAAAAGGATATGATTGCTGACTGAAGAGATATTTCCCGTTGGGTCATGATAATATCGTCACAATTTCCGTTCTGGATATCCATTTTATATTCAATGTCATTAAAGCAACAATTTTTATACAATTCAACAAGTTTCTGGTCCCATCCCATCTATCTGTTTTCAAATTTGAACAAACGAAAACAAAGGCAGCCTGGCAAAAGTGGCAGATGGCAGATGACAATTGATAACTAGACAACTTGAAAAAATTGAATGGATGGGTGCGTTAGGGTGCGTCTACCAAATATCAGCGACATAAGAATCTTAACAAATTGATACCTACTGTGTGATGTGAAAATCGGTGACGGATGACGCTTAGGGCATTAATTTTCTTTGGATGCAGACTCACTTTTACACCAACAAATTTCGCGATGTTTCGTTACACTAATAGGTAATTACAAGTGTATAAAAGTGCTACACTTCTTTGCAAACGATATAAATGTCTGTTTACGTAAAGAAAAAGGAAAGGTCAACGGCTTGATTCTCAATTGTGAACTATTCTATGTCGTGTGACATTTGAGAATAAGTGTATTCATTTGGGTATGTGGTATAGACCCTAAATATGTCCACCGCCTTCATGGAATCTGCGTTGAAAAGTGATTGACATATTCTAGTAGACAAATGTCTCTACTCTACCCTGAGTTGCATCATTGAAAGACGCATGCGACAACTGTTCTGATTGGTCCATGCTGTCTGTGGACGATTTGAACTCATCGTGCCTTTATTGGCAACACTGAATCAAGGTTGACCACAGCCAACAGCTGTTTAAATATCATTCGTCTGATTTATTCATGTTGGGGGATTCACATATGTTACTTATATAAATAGAAAATCCAACTTCAAGAATCCCAATCCAATCCATAGTCTCACCAACAAAAGGGGCGGTTAGTGGTTGTAGTGCATAGTGGGTATAAAAAGTTACAATGGGTGAGTATAATAAATTTTGGATTGAAAATTAGAATTAGGTATTTAATGTAACAATTTAGTACAGGGGATTGTATTATTGTTTTCTCTTCAAGAGAGGATTTTCCTATAAGAAATGTGTGAAGTTTATTTGTTTGATGTCCATACCTACACGGTTGATTTTCCCGTATTTCGTTCAGAACTGGCGAATTTATTATCAATAATAGTACCTATAAGTAATGAAAACAGGCCATTCAACTTGTATTTAAATTCAAACAGAAGCATACTTACACAGGAAACAACGCATCAAACTATTATTTAATTTCCATGGTTTGCCTGAAAACATTCTGAATAGTAATAATGTTTAATAAGAAAATTTTTCCGAATAAATTTCCTAAATTTTTTGTAGTCAGCTGTGGGTAGTTTTCACTTTGTGAAGAAGAATATATGTTTTAAGCATTGTATGTGTATATATATAGTTATTTACCAACAAATAATAAACTTTCCTTTCACTTATTATTTCTAACTGTATTGAAGAATTGTATGCAAATTCTATAATCAAAACTATTTTTTTTTCTTTCACTATTTTTATATAAAAAAACACAAAAAATATAGATCATTCAAATCAGCCACTTTAAATAATAATTGTAGTTATTTTCTGTAGAGTTGATAAACTTCCACAAAAGACAAAAACTTGTTAACATTTGTAATTATTATTTAGAACAATAGGGCTTTACAATACTTATTTTGAACTTTGAGGAGTTTTTACTTTGATTGAGAGGAAGTATGTTTTCAGCATTGTAGTTCCAATAAGCTATTTGTCCTCTCTTATTTTTTCTAACTGTTGATGAATTGCAAGTTCTATAATCCAAACATGATGTTAGCCAACTTATCCTACTTGAACGGAATATAATGAAAGCAGATGTTAGGTACCAAGGATATCATTTATATTTTTTTCCCCATTTTGATATAAAAGGGGCTAAAAACATCTAGATGCAGATATTTAAATCAGCCACTTTTAATGATAATAAATATTGTTATTTTCGGTAGAAAGTTGAAAAACTTCCCCAAAAGACAATCTTATAGTTACCATCAGCCCCTAACCCCTTTCATTTAATGATTACAACACATATTTTATACATCGTTCGGAAAACTCCTAAACATGGCGATTTTCCGGGGTCTTGTAAATGTATCATTTTTTTTAAATTAAAGGTGGTGGAAATTTGTTTTAGAAAATGAGGGAAAAACCTTGTTTGGCAAAGATTGGTCTGCCATTGTCGAGTCCGACAACTCAAACATTCCAAAATAGCAGGGTATTGAAAATCAATTACCACAAACTACACAGTATTGATTAACAAAAATTAGTGAAATTGAAGAGTCATAAGTCGGAATTTTGGCGAGTGTATTGTTTATTCATTACCATATGTCTCATATTTTTTTTGTTACAGTTTAAATTAATAGTATAATACTCTGATACAGTTGTCCGACAAAATAGTGTCCGCTAACTAGCGAAAAATCTAATATCGATATATCAAGAATTAGTCATACTAATTTCTGATATTTGTTATTAAATATTGTAAGTAGATAAAAACTGTTAATTAATAATGTAAAATTTTTAAATATTTTCCCTGATTATTGTATTCTTGTTTCAAAGCCGTTGTGACGCAAATTTTTTAGTAGTTGTAGAAGCAGACTGTTTGTATTTTTTCAAGTATTAAATTTGTAACTTTCTACCATCAGTTGTGCTAAATAATCTTATCTCTATGACTGGACTTAACTTTAAATTTAATATTACTGATGAGGATTCTAAGAGTATAACAACACTCGTTTGATGAAAATGCTTGAAATTCACAACATATAATTAGTATTTTATATTTTATTTTTTAAATTATATAATTTTTAGTAATACTGTTTAATTTAATGAACAGAGTTAATATTAGCCAAAAACAAAAGAGTAGTTATTTATCATTTCTCACGGCGAGTAAAAGTATCATATATATTCATATATTCTATAGGTGCATATCTCATTTAGAATCTTGTAAATAAAAAAAATTACAATATATTTCCCTTGGTAATATTCACGTATGTTTTTAATCCCTCTCCACCGGTTAATGTTCCTTAAATTTTCTAAATTAATATTAAAAATTCTCTTCATAATTTTTTAGGTAAGTATACTCCTTAATTTTTATTATTTTTCAATATACAATAAAAAAATCTCCTTTCTTTATACAGTGCAAACGTTGTTTCTTTAAAAAATATTACGTCAAAAATGTACATTAAACTTGTTCATGAATATTTGCAACTTTATTTGTAGCTAAGAAAGAAACAAGATGAATAATTGTTCCTGAATTTTTTTCTCATTTTGTCGTCAGACTAGCGGTACGTGGATATATTTTTGTCGGACCACTCGATTTTTTTATTATAAAAATACTTCGCCGGAATTCCAACTTCCCGTTATTAGACTGGAAAAATGCGGCCAAAAATTTTTCGGCCAATATGACCCTTCAATTTCACTAATTTTTGTTGAACAATCCTCTAAAAATTAGCTGTGTGATATTTTGGCATGTTTGAAAAAAGTTGTCGGACTCGTCAAGGACAGTCGCCTCACGAAGTATAAAACATGTGGTAGTCATCAAATAGAAAGGGCCTGGTAACTTGTAATTATTATGATTGACATCGATATTTTTTTGAAATAATTGGAACTTCACAACTGATTTACACTTCTTGTGTTTCAGAAAACCAAACATTATTCCGTAGACGAAGTGCTTTGATGCAGCAAGAGTCTTGGATCGACTGGTTGATAAGAATCTTCACCCAGTTTTTCTCGTTTGGAAGGACCACAACCAAGTCGGTGTACGACAAATTTGACAGCAATGTTTTCCAGGAGGAGTTGGTGAACGCTGGTACCCAAGAGTTCTCTCGGGGATTGGCCAGATTGATAATCAGACTCATTTCCTTTGGCCTAATTTGGTAAAGGTATTCACTGAATGATATTTGTTTTTAATTTTCTAGAATAGACCAAGTTGCATTTGTTTCAATGGACTGGGAAATAAATATATGGCAGCAAATTGAGGGTGATAGTGTTTTCATGTCTTTTATAACCTCTCTCCCCCATGATGTGTTCATTTATTGAAGGGAAAGTCATTTACTTACCGGTCACTCAATAAGAGACCCAATCTGTCAAGTGAACAAAAATAAGATATATTATAGCAATACTCTTATATTTTCATATTCTTCAGGGTTATTATCTCAAGATAATGTTCTACCGAAAATTCCGGTAGATATCGTTCTCATCATCGGTTTTTTTTTCGAGCTGGCTCATTATTGATTGAGGGATAGCAAACTTCGCGCTCACCATAAATCTGTGAGATAGACAAGCCAACAATAACATCGTCTTGTAGGAAATTTCCTAAGCTTTCTTTTTATGTGGGTATGTATTTAACGAATGTGTCTCGTTATGGTCGAAAAATGCGAGAAATGTAAAACATGCGCTAAACTCCGGCCTTGTAGGAAATTTTCTAAGCTTTCTTTTTATGTGGATATGTATTTAACGAATGTGTCTCGTTATGGTCGAAAAATGCGAAAAATGTAAAACTTGCGCTAAACTCCGGCATCCTAGCACGCAAAAGCACCTATAACACCTCCAAGCGAACTGTTAGGCAAGCCAACGATAACATCGTCTTGTAGGAAATTTCCTAAGCTTTCTTTTTGTGTGGATATGTATTTAACGAATGTGTCTCGTTATGGTCGAAAAATGCAAAAAATGTAAAGCATGCGCTAAACTCCGGCATCCTAGCACACAAAACCACCTATAACATCTACAACCGAACTGTTAGGCAAGACAACAATAACATCGTTTTGTAGGAAATTTCCTAAGCTTTCTTTTTGTGTGGATATGTATTTAACGAATGTGTCTCGTTATGGTCGGAAAATGCGAAACATGTAAAACATGCGCTAAACTCGGGCATCCTAGCATACAAAACCACCTATAACATCTACAAGCGATCTGTTAGGCAAGCCAACAATAACATCGTCTTTTAGGAAATTTTCTAAGCTTTCTTTTAATGTGGATATGTATTTAACGAATGTGTCTCGTTATGGTCGAAAAATGCAAAAAATGTAAAACATGCGCTAAACTCCGGCTTCCTAGCACACAAAAGCACCTATAACACCTACAAGCGAACTGTTAGGCAAGCCAACAATAACATCGTCTTGTAGGAAATTTCCTAAGCTTTCTTTTTATGTGGATATGTATTTAACGAATGTGTCTCGTTATGGTCGAAAAATGCGAAAAATGTAAAACATGCGCTTAACTCCGGCATCCTAGCACACAAAACGACCTATAACATCCACAAGCGAATTGTTAGGCAAGCCAACAATAACATCGTCTTGTGGGAAATTTCCTAAGCTTTCTTTTTATGTGGATATGTATTTAACGAATGTGTCTCGTTATGGTCGAAAAATGCGAAAAATGTAAAACATGCGCTTAACTCCGGCATCCTAGCACACAAAACGACCTATAACATCCACAAGCGAATTGTTAGGGAAGCCAACAATAACATCGTCTTGTGGGAAATTTCCTAAGCTTTCTTTTTATGTGGATATGTATTTAACGAATGTGTCTCGTTATGGTCGAAAAATGCGAAAAATGTAAAACATGCGCTTAACTCCGGCATCCTAGCACACAAAACGACCTATAACATCCACAAGCGAATTGTTAGGCAAGCCAACAATAACATCGTCTTGTGGGAAATTTCCTAAGCTTTCTTTTTATGTGGATATGTATTTAACGAATGTGTCTCGTTATGGTCGAAAAATGCGAAAAATGTAAAACATGCGCTTAACTCCGGCATCCTAGCACACAAAACGACCTATAACATCCACAAGCGAATTGTTAGGGAAGCCAACAATAACATCGTCTTGTGGGAAATTTCCTAAGCTTTCTTTTTATGTGGATATGTATTTAACGAATGTGTCTCGTTATGGTCGAAAAATGCGAAAAATGTAAAACATGCGCTCAACTCCGGCATCCTAGCACACAAAAGCACCTATAACACCTCCAAGCGAACTGTAAGGCAAGCCAACGATAACATCGTCTTGTAGGAAAATGATTTTTGTATTTTTGTTACCAACAATTGTTCCACAATATATTGGTCACTATTTTCAAAAACTTCTGAAGATATTGTAGTCTAAGGATTCCCAGTGTAACTAAAGACAGTATTTATCAAAAAAAAAAACAACAAAAACTATAAAAATATATATACTTGAAACTTTTAATACAGTAAAACTAATGCTACTAAAGAAATTATCACAATATGAATTATATAATAAACTACCGTTTCAACTCTTGTTGATATTCGACTTGGCGAACTCAGCTTCTATTTGGTGCATGATAAACTTGAGCTTGTGAGGTTCAGCGTAGAAATACATCCACAACTGTCTTCGATAATTCTGCCATTTGTTAGGAATCCTCCTCTGAAAACATAATAATAAAACATAATAATGTAACTGAATATGCATAGAATAAGTAAAATCCAAGTTACAAGGTATTGAAAGTGACAAAAAAATATATATTTTCCAGAATAACTCCAAAAGTTGGGGAGGGGCGATTAGAGGTACCCACCCGCCGTACGCCTCTGTTTAAAGGTACAAACACATGATTTGCATTGAAATTTGAAACTAAATGCTGTCAAGTAACATACCAAATTTCATTAAGAAAAGTCGATCTGTTATGGAGTTATTCATATTTTTTTTTTCGCTTTCAACCCCCTGTAACTCGATTATTATTCATCTTGGGGTATATGTTTATTGGAACTTATAGCCTTAAAATGAAGTGAGGATTCTACCATCCGCCCCGGAGCGCCAATTAATTTTTGTTGTTATTATATTAATTGGAATTCCACAGTGGCAAGTCAAAGACGTCCGGTCTCTGACCAATTAGAAATCAAAAGCGACCAATCAAAAGCGTTCGATTGTCATTTCGCCGTCCCTTTTTATATGACAGAGTGGACTGCCAACCGAAATGAGACGAGGAGCGGTTAGAGAATAACGTGTTATTCATGCCTATGCAAATTATCAGCGGCAATTTGTATATTGATATAACCTCGTATGATCGCTTGGGTCTGTGCCGTCTTAAGACTTTACTCACCACTGAGGAAGAAATCTCGATAGACGACTTCACAGAGGCCGACTGCTTCTTCAATAGTTCTTCCACTTGGCGTACAATGAAATGGAGTTCGGATGGCACTAAAATGACACGATGCGTGGGGCCACACACCAGGAACTGCTGCAGGGTATATATGGAGTCTTTTCTGAAAAAAAAAAAAACATCCTCATGGAACTGTCGGAAACGTAAACTACCACTTACAAATCGGTAGCCGTCGACTTGAAGTCTCCGAAACTAAAAGAAAACAGCTTGTTCTCCAGCATGCTGACCTCTTTTTTCAAGTCGCAGATCATCTCGTAGGCCCTGCTAACGGTGATGTTTTCCTCATCCAGAGCTAACATTTTGATGATAGATCTGATCAACTTGCATCGCTGCTCAGGCGCGCGACTGTTGTATTCTTCAATGATCTGATTCATCTTTCCCTAAAACAATTGATCAATCAGCCCCAAAACCATTTCCAATTTCTTGGAGTTCCGCAAGGACCAACATTAAGCCCCTTACAATTCTCCGTGTATAACACCTCTGAATTATAATTTGGTAGGAATTTTTAATATCAAAGAATCTTACTGTTCTTGATATGCAGTTTTCTAAATCCTTGCTGGTGTACTGGATGACCTTTCTGAAGAAGTTTTCAGAGCCAAAAATGTCATTTTTTTCCTGTTTGTACAGTATACTGAGCACGAGGTAATGGGACATGAGGCTCATTATGGAATCTTCAATTTTCGATAGATTGTCCAGTCTCGATCTGAAAAAATTTATTATAGGAGCTCTTCAAAAATTTACAGAAAATCAAATCAAATAAAAATACGTACTGGAACGTCTCAAGTTCTTTTTTGACGTATTTCAGTTGGGTTAGAGAAATCTGCTGGTCTGTGAAATCGGTAGCGATTTTGTCCAGCATGCTGCACATCATTTGTTTGGACTCCTTCTTGGAATAGATGTTTTGTTGCAAAAACGAGCTGCAAGTTGAAAATAAATCACAAATAAGATGTCTATCCACAAAATGAGGTTGAAAAAAATTGTCCCACCTCTCCATACGGGTGAAAAGAGACTCGACAGTTACTTTATCCAAATAGTTGCGGATCTCTTTCAGTTTTTCCACTTCAATTTTAGTCGCTAGGAACTTCTTGTGACTATGTAGGATACTGAAAAAAGACAATTATCTACTTTGTATCTGATTATGAATGCATAGAAGAACTAAGTTAGAGTCAGAAGAAGTTTTGGTTAATGAATTTTGAATATACAAAAATGATAGAATAAATCAAACATTTTTCAATTAACAACAAAAACAACAAAACAACAAAAATAATCTATTGCACTATTTTTTTGAACATCATTCCAATAATAAATATTGTATAAAATTTTGGAAAATAAAATTGTAGTTATTGAATTTTTTATTTTTTTAAGGTAATTTATTCATTTGAGAAGGTATTTCACGACCGGTAATCTCTGAACTTTCGTGGTTTTCAGGTTTGTTGATCGTGGACTCGAGGTGATTCTACCTGACGTTTCGTCTAAATCTGCGGCAGACATTTTCAAAGGCGGTGTGGTAACAGACAAAGCGTTCGACTCATTCGCCTGACTGATTCGGTGTCTGTGCTGGTTTCTTCTTTTATTGTGCATAATAAAAAAGTTTCCCATATGGTGCAAAATTTTTGAAACTCACTTTATTAGGAAAGTTTATTAAGGAATTGTAAAGCAGAGTGCAATAAGTTTTCCTGACATTATTATGTTTGTATCGTTCCCAATCCCCATTAATTGTATATCTCTTATGGATTTGGGGAAGTCGTCCAGAAAAATTATGAAGTTAAGGGGACCGAGAATATTCCCCCATGTAATATAATTCTTCAGAGAATATGTTTGTATTATCTTTGAGTTTCACTTTTTGTTGCCTTTTGCTGAGAAATTATTCAATCCATGTGTGCTTTCCCACAAACACCGCAACTTTGTAGTTTTGCTGAGACGAGATCATGATTTAGGCCGTCCAAAGCCTTAGACAAGTCTATCGAGTTCAGTACAGTTGTTACGAAACCAAGAATAGTTGGTTGGATTGTTACCTGTGTTTCAAATTGAACAAATTCTGATCTACTGCTTCGCTTCTATCGGTCGCGTCCAAAGAGGTAGCATTGGAAGCTATTGTGAGACTAGCAGACAACGGTTGCTCCTCCAAAACGGGCATCAACATGGAAGTTATTTGTTCCACTTTGTCTCGGTACACTTCGCTGTTCATGTTGTTGATAAAGTTTGGTACAGAGCTCTGGAAAAATATTGATTTTCACCAGAAGTATCAGGGTAGAAAAAACCACTGTAAACTCATCAAGGACATGAAGCAAGAAAAAGCTAATACAGATGGAGATATAGATGGTGGTAGAGATAGGGATTGAAGTAGAAAGAGGACTAGAGAGAGAAAAGATGAAGGAAATAGATATGGAATTAAAGGAAAATAGGGGAGTGGAGTGGTAGAAGGGAGGAGAGAGTGATCAAATAGATCGATGAGATAGATAGGTAGAGGACACATTAGTCAATGTGATTTTATCTAAAATACAGGTACTTACAAATTCAAAGTCATGTAAATTCTTGCCATATTTCAGCAAATTATCATGCATTTTCTCATTCAGATCATCTAATTGTTCTCCCGAAGCCAAACACTGTTCCTGGACAGTTTTCAACTGCAAAGATGACTTGATTTCATACGATATGGCCTTATCAAGCTCTTTCATTAGATCTTTTTCTACACATCTGAAATAACAAAGATCAAGCCCATTTTGAAAAACAACTGAAAGAGGAAGTAAAGACGTAAGTATAATATTGAGTAGTAAAAGTAAGAATACTATTCACACTCAATTCAACATACAGTATCGGATACTGTATATCAATAACAATTATCAAGTACTATCAACTCAATATTGAGTTGTACTCGTCATTCTAATAACTGATAACTGTTTATCTAGTATTTTTGCAACTGGATTAAGAATTATCAAGTTACAAGTATGACTTGGTCTACATTCAAGTTCCTATTTCAATGGTACCCATTACTTCATCGGTCCCTAGTCAGTGAGCATACTAATAAATAAACATTGATTATGTCCTATCCTGAAAATATTGATGGAAAAAAAATGACTATGATAACTATGAAACTAGCCATAGTAGGAAACTGAATTTTTGGGACAGTGTTGAGGAGAGAATGATGAATATATTGAATAATAATAAAGGAATTTCACCGAGTTAATCGTGAATTACAGGGTGATTTCTGAAACGTTGATATTTTGTCATTTTTATCGTTGAAAATTTTTATGATCACCCTATATATCCCAACGAAATCATGTTTATACGGTATGAGCTATCTTCGGAGGATAATGATTCACTCGAATATACAAAATACGAGTATACGAAATACGAATATATAAAATGAGAATAAAAAAGTAATAATAATAATAATAATAAAAGTACTTTATTGATCATATCCAAACCAATCAGTCTGAGTATTGCTGTCGAACTGATATTCTTACCACTATGGAACTCAAATGTTGCTTACCGATTGATTCTTATTATTTCATTCAAGTTGTCCTCTTCCTCTTGCATTATGTTGATAACATCTTGAAGAAACTCAATTTCTAGAGCATTTGTATCAGTATCCAGTATCTCTGGAAACTTTTCTTCAATATTCTTCAGTTCTAGCTCTAGTTTATCAGTCGAAATCGGAGTGTGGAGCTCCTTATATCTAAAAGTGAGCCAGTTTCGTTTTAGTCAAAATTTCTCATTGCTTCAAGAATCAGGAGCACTTACTCTGCACTTTCCAGAGGTGAAATGTAATTTTCCTTAGATAGAGAGGCACACATCCACTTCAACAAGTTTTTCATATTTTCATCGTCGGTATCAAACCAGCCCATTATGACATTTGAATCGAGATTCAGTAGTTGAACATCCAGTTCTTTGAAAACTTTCAATAGGTCCTTTCCGTTGAAATCGGACATTATAAGATTAAAAATATTCCGTTTATCTTCGCACCCTACTACCAAACTGTGGTGTTTACTTGGCTACTACTTCTGTTATTTTGTTGTTCCTTTAAAAAACTTGCTTTAAAACTAGCGTCTAGAGACAGCCCGGATATTTTGGCTGGCGAGCATATTGACAGTATCATAACTTCCAAATTGATAGTATCATAACTTCCAGATTTCTCAAAAACACATAAAAAAGTAATTTTTCACAATTTTCAACAATTCTGCCTTCCTCAAAAATTACTTTTTTATGTGTTTTCGAGAAATCAGACCAAGGAAGCTGCCAATTTGGAGGTTATGATAGTGTCAATATGCTCGCCAGCAAAATAATAAAATATCCTGTCTGTCGCTAGACGCTTGTGCTTTAAAAACGTTTCTTAACCTCACTTTTTTTAAATAAATAAACATAACGAATTTGAACTTTAAATCTCAACGGGCTCGCCACCTACTGTCGAGTAGATGAATTTATTTTGTCTGTAACCGTTTTCCATTTTTCAAGTCATTCGAGTTTGAAGACCGACAACAAGCTTCGACTACTCAATAATAGATGTCAAGATCAAGAATGTCAAGCAACGGTTACCGTTCATCTTGGCACTATTTTAAGTAGTAGGTTTATTTGTTTGCATGCAGGTGTAGTGTAGTGGTAGTGTAATTTACACCACATTTTGTTTTGAATCGAGTGTAGCTGAGTGCAGTTCAAACAAAGGAATCTGCAAACGAATATTAAAATCGAGTGAAAATTACACCAGGTGTAGAAAAGTGCTACACAATAATGTTGACGTTTATCAATTAAGTTCTATAGGTTTAGGCCGAATTTACATGCATACGATATCCGATGGTACGAAACTGTTCTGATTGGTTGACAAAATGTTCTGATTGGTTGAATTGTTATAAAGGCCTACCAATTAAACCAATCAGAACATTTTCGTACCATCGGATTGTCGGATATCGTATGCATGAAAATCCGGCCTTATTCGTTTGCGTCGAGGTGTACCACTTTCCTACACCTAGTGTAATTTACACTCGATTTTCAGTGTTCGTTTGCAAATTAATTTGACACATTCCTTTGTATGAACTGCACTCAGCTACACTCGATTCAAAATATGGTATAAATTACACCAAAAAGTGCTACACCTCGATGCAAACGAATCATTGTAAAAATTATTTGACGTTTGTCGGTTAACGTCAAAGAATCAAGTTTATTCGATGTAAAATATACAAAAATTGTATAATTATACACTGATTGGCAACACTGGTTTATACTCTCTTTTTTTTAAGAAAAAAAAACTGATGAATAAATAACTTACCGAATTCCATGTTGATTCGCATTTAGATACGTATAAGAGTAGTAAGATATGTATGAAAATCACTAAAAAGACCCAAACTGAAAATTGACCAAACAAAAGAATAACAATAGCTGTTTTCGATTGGCGTTTGGTTCTGGTAGCGGTTGACATAAAAATGACAGCAGTTTACTTTATGGTACTGTTAATGACGTCATAGTGAATAATGAAACGAATGTGTTGATTGATTACCGCAACCACTAACCAGTTAGTTAGTGGTTGACGACGTCATTAACAGTACCAGAAAGTAAACTGCTGTCATTTTTATGTCAACCGCTACCAGAACCAAACGCCAATCGAAAACGGCTAATCACAACTATCTCTGACCTTCCGAAAGTAATCGATCTGAACTATCTGAAGAGTGAAGAATTTATGGGAAAGGAACATTTGGATTATTGGTAGGCAGCGTTGCCAATGGTGAGAATATTTAATTTCTTATGATTGTTGAAGAAATAGCCAAATCATCTATCCGATGTCTTTCGTTCTGATATATTCATGGATCACGTATTCACAACCACCCGGTGATTGAAGAGAACAAATAAAGTCGATACTAACGAGTCAGAACGATGATATTTCAGATAGTTGAAGATATGGAACTTAAAGGAGGATACTGTAAATTCAAGAAATTACCCAGCATCTGGCAACACCTAACAAAGGTGGCACTACTGCGGAATCATTCGGAATATGTCGTGTCAACTCCTGATTTATACGTTATGCAGCAGGCGTCAGACAGTATTGATATCCTTGGTAGCAAATACCAATTTCATAAATCTTAAATGGCCATCGCACTTTTTTTAAAGCCTGACCGCATCCATGAAATTATTTGGTTCTAGTTAGCTTTATATTCGATTCGAATCTGTAAGCACATGACGAGGACAAAACACAATAAGTAGGTAGGACTTCTTGGACCGATTTGTATAAAAACAATTACAATATTATTACCACACGAGCGTTATAAACAATAGTAAACATACATAAGAGTCCATTTGTTAAATGATCCGGAAACCGGAAACACCCGAATGATCCCTCGGTCACATCGTTTTCATCTTGTGTAAATTACACGAGATATTCTCGCTTGGAAGACATCGCACATCATTTTGGTGACGGTGTAGCATAGTGCGCATGTCCACAGCTGCGGATGTCAAGAATATACGAGGGCTGTGTGCATATTTCAATGCGAAGCACATGTCTCGGGGAAAGTTTGAAAAAAAATGTAATTAAACGAAAATTTAGGGTTTGTTTGGTTTGCTTATTCGGAAATACTGTTGGGTTGAACGAGACAGCAATTTCGCGAGATCACGACATCTTTGGTGGAATATTTTGAACAATTCAAAGATTGCAAGCAAGCAACTGGAATCATGGTTTCAGTTTCCAGCCACAAATACTTTCGTGTGTTGAAAACAACTCAACAACTCAAAATGTAGTTTCACCAAGTTGAAGTATGGAGTGGATGAATTCAATTTAAACAAAAAAAACAACCGTTGAATGTACGATTTAGAATGCATCATTTTGCTAGTTTTTAGGTCGACTTGTTGCGGCTCTTCTTGAGTCCATTTCACCACTCCAAAGTATTAGAGTAGGATCGGAACGGCAAGCATAATAACTGCAGTTCGTCTCGTCTATACCGTACGAGTTTGTAGGTGATAGTATAGCACCTCTATTTATAGGTGCTCCGGAGACAGGGCCCAACGGCGTTATTCCTGATGAAAAAATAATAATAATAATCCGATAACCCCAGTAGAAATTCGACGTGTACTTAAAGGCTCGAAAATACTCTTCGCAGTTGATCCGGCGTATGAACAGAGGTATCTAACAAAAGGGACAAAGAACAGGGTCGCTGGGTACAAGGAGGATCCCCGTGCAGTACAAGCCTAACCTTTTCATTGCCCGGATCAAATACCGCAAGGAATTTGATACATCTTCGTATGAGCTAATCATAGACTCTATCAGCCCTCTTATTTTCTTTTCTTAGTTGATCTCTGCAATGCCTTTCCCAAGTGTCAGACATATATAATTCAATGGACGTAACGGCAGTAGTTGTTTTCTGTTGGATAATTGCCGATTAATTACCTATTCTATTGAGTTTTTTTTGCGGAAGATTGGATTTAATACTCCATTTTTCATTAATAATTCTCATCGGTCAAACAGTGTCGTCGACTCTTCATGAAATCTTTTGGCTTTATATTGAAGTTGTCACAATAGTTGGAACGCTTTTCTTAGAACCTAGAGACGGCGCAGGATATATACTTCAATATTCATCTTAGAAATTCCCAACCAATGATAAATTTGTTTTACGATTTAATTGGGAACTAGCCTTCGCTGATGATTGACAAGTACCATGAAACTTGTTAAGTATCACGCAGATAAAATTCAACGGTCGTAGGGTGCAGCAGTCGTTTTGTATTGGAAACTTGCCGACAAATTACCTATTCCATAGGGTTTTTTGCGGGAGACTGGATTATATAATCCATTTTTCATTATTACATTATTATTCGTTTGGATTGCATTTGTATTTGCAAAACAAACTTACTGGAAAGTTCTCTAGTCCAACTCGATAATCTGTAATATCATTGAAAATAGCTGCGTTTTATTCGGTTCTGAATTGCTCTATGCCAGCTGAAAGGGACAGGATATTATTTTTTAGAATTCCTGCTTTTTGACAAATCTAGGAATTTATTTTAATGCATTATCTAGTGAACGTCATAAAAGGCATACAATTCAGAGTTAGTCGTATATGTTCCAGGCACTTCATTTGTGGTAAGATACTTTCTATTTTTAGTATTTTTCGACTCAGATATTGTCGATTGAAGACTTTTAAAATTTAGCATCTGAGAAATTTAATTTCTTACTTCTCGAATGGTCTAGATATGTGTAACTGATGCGTTCACACAAATTTTTTAATGTATTTGCTAACTCAAGGGTTAGCAAATACTCGAAATTAACATTTAAACAATGCCATAATTGTCAGAAATCATGAACGCCCTTATAAAAATTATTGTTAATATTCCTGAAAGCTAGTGCTACAGAAAACAAATGTCTGAATGACCCTCGTAGTTGTCGAATCCTGAACAGAAGTGATGTGCTAGATGTAGAAATTGTAGTTTGTTAGTGCTTACTTTCTTTTGTTACTTCTTCATTATTGAGGCGTTGGGCGTTGGTATTGAGTAGTTGTCCAGTGGCATTTTACAAGAAATTTTTAAATACTGACGTGTTTATTTTCACAGTTCGCAATGGCAGGTGAGTTTGATAATTTGAATCTTATTTGGGCATTTTTGATGGTTCCTACAACATTTTTGAGCATTTTCTTTCTGATGTTTGATAAAACAGTTGAACAGATACCTATCAGAAACTTGTTTGGTGTGCTAAATACCAGAAGTAAGATGTCTAAAAACACTAGAAGTTTTTTCTAACAAAGTGACCAAAACTTACATAAAAATATTTTATTTGGCCATTGTCAGCTAAGGATTTAGAGAAAAGTTCAATTATTTATCTGAATGGAAAATAAATCCTGTTTGGAGTTCATCAAAGTTCTCTGCAAAGTGAAGCCTATCCAGTTCTAGGTTCAACTATTGATGGCCAGAGGACGCGCATTATGTAACCTATTTTTCATAAGTGAAGTATGAGGTATTCTTTAGCAGACAAAATAAAATATTTATGTAATGAGTTAGGATATCACTTTTAGCTTCTAGAAATAAAACGAGATGCAAAACAAAGCTGAAAGAAAAAAGCTTGAATTTTGTTAACAAGATTGTGTGACGTAACCCCGTGAACAGAATAATAATGACAAAGACAGTTTCGTGTTGAGAACAAATATGAAATTTTAAAACTTTATGCTGAAAGAAGAAAATTTTAATTGGGTTTCAGCATTTTATCTTTTTTCTAAATTATGTCGAAATTTTTTAAAGTTATACATCCGCGTCCTCTGGTTGTGAATAGCCGAACTGCGTGTTACGTTTGGCATTGCAGCACAGAGTAAATTACAGTTTTTTTCATTGTTGTAGTAATTCACATAATTTTGTTTCATTTGTATGTTTTCGCAGTCTGTGGGAAGGTCCCGACATCTATAATTATTTGGTTGAACTGATACAATGTAGATCAGGTCATTCTTGTCATAATCGGTAATGTATCTATTTCAAGTGTTTTCTCATTATTGATCGATTTTTGGATAATAAATTGAGTTTAGTGATATTCTTTAGTATTCATAGTTTCATAATAAGTCAACTTGAAATGGCGGCAGAACTCTAAAGAGCGTATTTGCTCAGTGCTGCAATGCTGAATGTACTATCAATAGTACTAAAGACAAAGTTTGTTTACATTATTTTCCATTCAAAAACAAAAAGTGATGTAATGTCGTCGTGGGTAAAACTGTCGACATCTCGAGTACTTCATTCAAATTTGACTGAGACTGAAATAAAACACTTTGGTCTCTTATGGAATTTAGCAGTTGATCACCATCGTATTGTTTCGCGCCTTAATTTTTAGCGCCACCTAGCGGGAATGCATTTCGCGAATTCGATATTCTCCATGAGCGCGACCGTTGTTTGATCATACATCTGGGACGCTTTTTAAGGTAAAAGAGTCGATAACTCAAAAATGGTTCATCGTATCGATTTCAAACAAAGACAGGTTTATGTTTATGTCTGCTGCAGCACCTCACGATGCTTTTCATAGATAAGGAAGACAGTTCAAAAAGTCATATTTTCTTTTTGGTTCAGAAGTATTAATTTTATTAATCCTGGAGGAATTTATCATGCGGGGGTGAAAAGCCCTGGGTGGGCACCCATTTGTCTGAATTGGCTTTAAAAAAATAATATGGTACTGGTACATGACTACATGCCTACATTAAAAGTTGAAACAAGCGGAATAATTTTAAAATACCTACTACGATTGAAGTCATAATTAGTGCATACAAAACGCCACAGCCACCTACTAGATGTTTTCGATTTTATTCACAAAAGATACATCCATGCACGATATTGTATTTTATTGGTTCATTAGGAAACAAATACTTTCACAAGAGTTATGAAAGTTTTGCAAGAAATCGTTCTTTCATAGATAGCCTTTTTATTACACGCTTTAAATTAGCTTCTCTCGTATGTTTGTTTGTTTGTGTGTTTGTGTGTTTGTGTGTTTGTGTGTTTGTGTGTTTGTGTGTTTGTGTTTGTTTGTTTGTGTGTGTTTGATTGTTTGTTTGTGTGTTTATTTGTTTGTGTGTTTGTTTGTTTGTGTTTGTTTGTGTTACTTTGTTTGTTTGTTTGTTTGTTTGTTTGTTTGTTTGTTTGTTTGTTTGTTTGTTTGTTTGTTTGTTTGTATGTTTGTAACTGACTCCTTAGGGCGTGATTTTCACCCATTTCTAGATGTTCGAATGATTTGAAATTTGGCAGGTGTTCATAGTTCCGGTGATAATGCAATATGGCGGACGAGATTTGTGATAATGGTCCGATTCCATTCAAAATTGGTATAAAAGGGTTCTCGTAGTCAGAGATTATAATTTTTTATCAAAATTCATGAATTCAAAATGGCGGCTCCAAGATGGCGGACGATATTTGTGATTATGGTCAGATTCGATTCAAAATTGGTATTTGAGGTTTTTTTAGGTCGTATATTTCGATTTTCTGTCAAAATTCATAAATTAAAGATGGCATCTCCAAGATGCCATTATGGTCTGATTCGATTCAGAATTAGTGTGTGAGGGTTTTCGGGGTCAGAGATTATGAATTATGAATATAGAATATAGATCGAAAGCACCCACGCTTTTTTTACATTTGAGAAATTAAATTGTCAATTATTTTTTCCTTTTTAGTCGACGGGAAGTAAAGCGTGTTCTTTAGTTTTTTTAAATTATTATTTTTATTAGTAGAAAACGCCCACGAAATGCTTAACAACTCCTTAAAAATTCCAAAAAAGCAGAAACATTTTTGGAAGCATGTAACTTATTGAGGAAAGAACTTAATTTTCATAAAAAAAATTATTTGTCAAATATTTCAAGCAAATTTCAAACGCTTGTCAATTTGAAACGGCTCGGCCAATTGTCACAAACGAAGCGGTGTTGGATAGAGAGTCGGAAGGCTTTCAAAACCAGGTGCCAAGTGAACCCACTTTACATTAAAAAAAAGTTGATGATGCCCTCTTGACACTAGGCCACGCTACCACAACCATTTTTATGCCAAAAAGTAGTAAAAGTTGGTACCTTCTTACCTGAAATTCACCCGGCCTCGGAATAATATTACCTCCCTCTGCTTGCAATAAATAGACTGATGTAATATTAAATGCAACATATTACAGTTTGCAATTTACACGCACTCAAATGTCTACGTAAGGTTAGTTCGTTTTGGTTCGATCATACTAAATAAAGTATCAAATTTCCACGTACTCAAATGTCAAATGTATACAATTTTTGACGTGCAGTGTTACAGGAATAATTAGACAAGCAAATAAATGGGGTGAAGTTCAAAAATGCATTAGGGATTGAAGTATTAGGATGTGCCGAGGTTGATGCCGCTCATATCATTATAGATAATTATTATTGAACCTTCCTAAAACCATTTGATTCCCCTAGGAATTATTTAATTTATTGCCCATATCTTGTTTACGTTTGTTAATGTTTCGCTTGAATTTCAGAACAATAATCATCATTATTCTTATTGCAGATAAAGCAGTAGCTATCAAGTCCCCGAACGAGTTGGAAACATGGGGGGAGTTTATCGAAAGACTGCTGATTGACTGCTGGAAATTCACCAAGCACGTTGCCAAAGAAGTGGCTGAAATAATTTGGGTCATCATCAAAAGGATCATCAAAAAAGAAATATCCAACATCACTGAGACTGCTGTCAAAACATTACTGTTGCGCCTTTTGAAGGCCCCATTACTATCCTAAAGTCATGACACTGAAAAGGACAAAAAACTTTTTATATATTTTTGTGACTTTATTTTCGGGATCAATGCATTTCTGAAATTGAAGTAGTATTTTATTTTATATAATTACTAGCGGTCCCGGTAGACGTTGTCTTGTCCTAATATCGATAAACGGTAAAAATACCCCCGGAAAAAAATACGGATAAAAATAAAATTTCCACGCACTCATGTCTACGTAAAGTTAATTCGTTCTGATTATTATTATTATTATTATTATTATTATTCTAGTGAAATGCACCACCCAGAATTGACGACATAAGTGCCTTAAGTTATTTTTTTTAAATAACAGCATCGTTCTGATTATGTTTCATGCTGGGTCAAATGACCCCCCCCCCAAAATCTTGTACGGGCTTGTAGTCTAGTATTCTACGGAAACAAAAATAACTTTGACAAATAAGTCTACATCAATAACTTTGGGTCATCAATTTTTTCAACAAACATTTATACAAGAGTTGTTAAAGTGGACCTGCTATTAGTTTATGAATTCTCGAAAAAAAACTTAAACAAATTACAAATTAGTCAGAAGTCAGCAATGAAGATTTTGAGAAAGCGTAGTAATTCAAGGGTGCCTCTGAGATGTCAAACCTAGTTGCGGAGGTAGGGACTCCGGAAAAGGGAACCACAGGAACCGAAAGTATCCCCAAAAACAGCTAATCAGGGGAATATCCTCAAATGAAGAGTTTAGCATTTGGTCACGACCCCTGTCGGGAAATATTTGAATCTCTCGAGCAAGTGCTAGCACGTATTAATCAGCTGTTTTTTGTTTGTGTACAACTTAACCTGTAAATATCACAGTTATTATTTACTACGATATTTTGATAATACTTGAGGGATATGAAAAACCACTCGAGGGAATCATAAAAATAAGTCAAACATGATAAAATTGAACGAATCTACAAATGACGATAATTTCATATTTTTACACGAACAAATGTAAACAAACAAACACTGCCTAAGTCGCCATTTTCCTAGCGGTAGTAGCGACACCATCGGTCGATTTACTCTCCTATACAGTCTGAAGATTTAGAAGCAAGGGCGGATCTATAGAAGGGAAATTGGGGTAATTACCCCCCCCCCCCAGACGAACTCGATTCATAACAAAAAATACTATATACCAAAAATTATTTTTGTTTTTGATTTAATATACATTTTACCCCCCTCAGACATATTTTACCCCCACCAGAAAAGTTGCCTAGATCCGCCCGTGGTTAGAAGAGCCTAATGAAGTTGATGTTCTGTTGTAAATGTGAAGCTACGGCTGGAGGAACCTACACAGGTGGCTCCTAAAATATATGGATGCATTTCTTCTATAGGTTGGGTTTAAAAGAGCAGCTTTCATAGCTGAGCTCCTCCTTTTCATCATAATTTGATTGTATTAACTTGACTGTAAATTGAATTGTTACTCATGATGAATAAAGATATATTATTATTATTAAAAAGAGAGACCAAAGTGCATGGGCTACAAAACCCGCCTAATATCTGTACTAGAAGAAGAAGTTAAATCAAAATATTGGCGCAGCCAGGGGGGGGGGGGTTGGCGCTGCAATTATCCCCCAAGCCACCAAATGACTATTAAAATGAAGCGTAGAATACGGGAAACATATTGAAAAAATTCTAGAACCTTCGGAATTATTATTTTTGGCGGTTTTATGTGCTAGGATAGGATCCTAGCGCACCTTTTACATTTATCGCATTTTGCGACCATAACGAGATACATTCGTTGAATACATAGATATATAAGAAAGCTAAGAAAATTTCCTACAAGAGGATGTTATCGTTGGCGTGCCTAACAGTTCGCTTGTAGGTGTTATAGGTTGTTTTGTGTGATGGGATGCCTGATCCTAGCGCACCTTTTACATTTTTCGCATTTTGCGACCATAACGAGACACTTTCGTTGAATACATAAGTATACAGGGTGTTCCTTAAAGACATGCTAATATTTGAGGGGGTGATTCTTTGACTTATTTTAAGGAAAAAACTTTCTATAAAGGTATGTCCTAAAAGTCCTAACTTTTGAGATACAGGGTGATAAAGTTTTGAAAAAAAATCAGTTTTTTAATAATAACTGAGATAATATTGTAGACGTTTATATAAAATTTCTGTCTTCTATGCATCAAGGTGCATTTTTTAATGCACAAACATTTTCATTTTCTCAACCAGTGGGGTCCGTACGGGTTTTGCATTGAATATTTTTGGAGAAAAAAATACTACGCCACTGCTTTCTCAAAAAAAAAAAAAAATACTTTTGAGATCCTCATTTATTTTTGAGCAAATTTAATCTCTTGAGTTTTCTTTGTCCGCCGCATGGTTTTCGCTTAAAAAAATAAAAATCGTTTCATTTCAGGATCAATTCTTCAAAAATCTGATGCGGTGTGGAAATGTTTGTGCATCGACTGAAAGCAAATTGAGGGATCAGATTTGTTCCAAAATGAATGAGAATCAAAAAAATATGGATTTCAGCTTGTACAAAAACGAATTTTATTTTATTTTATAAAAGTAAGTTTAAATGAACGGATCAAATTCATTAATTATTGACAATACTAACACTGATTATAAAAATTGTTGGAAATGGCCACCTTCACTTAATAGGCATGCTTCCGCCCCTCTACGCATGGAATTACGCACACGTTGAAATATTCCCGGCGTATTTCGAATAGTTTCACACGAGGCAACTATTCGCTCTCTTAAATCTTCTAAAGTATTAACGGGAGTTTTATACACTAGAGTTTTAAGGTGCCCCCATAAAAAGAAATCTAAACTGTTGAGATCAGGGGATCTTGCTGGCCATTGCTGAGGTCCTCCGCGACCTATCCAACGATTACGATAAACTGTATTTAAGATAGGTAGCTGAATTAATATCGTAAATCCATTCAGGGAATAATTCAAGCACTTGGGAGATTATAAGTGAAAAGATTAAGAAGAAGTGGTGAAAAGAAATATCAATTATAAAGAGGTAGCTAAATTACTATCGGACGATTTATTGTCAACAAAATGTTAGGTACCAACTGCGATATGAAGCAATTTCAATTTAATTATTTTAATCAAGAACCGAGCATCTGACAAGAATTACACATTTTTTTGGATTCTCATTCATTTTGGAACAAATCTGATCCCTCAATTTGCTTTCAGTCGATGCACAAACATTTCCACACCGCATCAGATTTTTGAAGAATTGATCCTGAAATGAAACGATTTTTATTTTTTTAAGCGAAAACCATGCTGCGGACAAAGAAAACTCAGGAGATCAAATTTGCTCAAAAATAAATGAGGATCTCAAAAGTATTTTTTTTTCAGAAGAAAGCAGTGGCGTAGTATTTTTTTCTCCAAAAATATTCAATGCAAAACCCGTACGGACGCCACTGGTTGAGAATATGAAAATGTTTGTGCATTAAAAAATGCACCTTGATGCATAGAAGACATGTACCAAATTTTATAAAAACGTCTACAATATTATCTCAGTTATTATTAAAAAACTGATTTTTTTTCAAAACTTTATCACCCTGTATCTCAAAAGTTAGGACTTTTAGGACATACGTTTATAGAAAGTTTTTTCCTTAAAATAAGTCAAAGAATCACCCCCTCAAATATTAGCATGTCTTTAACGAACACCCTGTATAGAAAGAAAGCTAAGAAAATTTCCTACAAGATGATGTTACCGTTCGCGTACCTAACAGTTCGCTTGTAGGTGTTATTCATAACGTTCGGCTCATGAAAAAAAAAAAGCTTTGGTAACTGATAAATTGTATGTTCAGCCACCCCCCAAACTGAAATCAGAATTTATCAATTGTCCCTCTGTATAACAAAATATATTTTTCTGTTGAAACCTTTGGAAATATATCAGAATTGATTGGATGCAAATAATTAATCTCAACCGCAGTTCGCAAATATTATCAGGAATTTTACCGAAGGATTTAAGACGAAAACAACGAACAATTGAAACGCATTCGTTACATAATTAATTATCCCACTAGGCCATATATTAATGATTGTGTGATGAATCCTAATAAAGGTGACCATCGCATTGTACTCGTACAATTAATCTCCTCAGCAAGGCATGAAGTGTTATTACCCATCATAGAATAATGAGTTCTAATGAAAATAATTTGACATCATCCTGGTGTTTCTAATTATACCCCAAAATCTTTATTCATATATAAAGACACAAGCATTACTCTCAGATGCAAGACTCGATATATCACATTGTGCAATTGTTTTGTGTCGCTATTGGATTCGAGATGAATAAGGTCGTAATTGTTTTGTTTGTGGCTGTCGCGGCTGTTGCGATTTCAAAGGTGAGATTTTCCCCTTCGGTTATTTTGGAGGGTTGACTAGTCTGGTTCACAATTTATATTAGCACTATTAGCAGTGTTAGAAAAAAAAATTATTAAGTTTTGATATTTTGAGATTATACGCACCAAAATAAGACTTTTTCAAATAAATACAGTTCTTAAGATAGAAGTGTGAGCTTCACCCCCAAAAACCACCCCTAACGAGCATTGCGGTGGTTTTTCTCGTTTTTCTCAAAAATTGATCGCACAGAAAATTTTATTTTTTACTAAAAATGTACCTTATAAAATTTCCTACAAAAAAGGTCCCTGTAATTATTTTGTTTCATTTGAATGAATTTAGAGCAACGAATGATCGAAGAAAAAACAGGACCGTATTTGAAAAAAAGTTGATGAGGGTAACTCGGAGATGAAACATTGCATTGAAAATCTGTAAAGGTCTTCTTGTTCAGCTCAAAAAGTGAGAGTAAATTATAGAATATTTGTTAAAAAAAATGGCCTTCCAAGATGACGGACGAGAATTGTGATTATGGTCCTATTTCTTTCAAAATCGGTATGTGGGGTTCTCTAAGGTCAGAGATTTTGAATTTTTGTCAAAATTCATAAATTCGAGATGGTGGACGAGTTTTGTGATTAGGGTCCGATTTTTGGTTATATTTATAAAGTCAAAATGGTAAGTGGAGGTTTTTCGGATCGGAGATTATGATTTTTTTGTCAAAATTCACAAATTGAAGATAATGGTTTGATTATCTTCAAATTTGGTTTGTGAAGTTTTCCGAGGTCGAAGATTGTGAATATCTTGCCGAAATTCATAAAAAGTTTTGTAATTATGATCTGATTATGTGGGTGTATTTTATCCAAGATCATGAATATTGAAAAGGGGAACATTCTCCATGAAAATTGAAAAATAAAAAATGTGATTTATTTGTAATATCTAACAGAAAACAACTACTTCCCCGGCACAAGCCACGCTGGACATTGAACTACATCTGATAGATATTGTGAAAAGACTCTAACTGAAAAGAAAAAACCTGAAAGTGAAAATTCGCATTTTCATTCAGATAGTTTATTTTTTTTAAATTTTCTCTAAATAAATAAATTAGATAGGGAGAATGTTATTCCAAAAATATCACTAACAGAAATCGTTCATTTCATTGAAGCAAGGTTCGCTTCTCTCGCATTTAATCCTCAATACATTTTGGTCGACGAAAATCTAAATCGCTTTGCCAAGCTCATCAGGGAGATTGATAAAATTGGAAAGCAGGCTCTTTAGAAGCAATATCATACACATCAAGGATGGATATGTTGGAAATATTTCTTCTGCGGTAACACTTTGAAAGTTATTATATACGTAGACCTATCATGGGCATTGCATTTTGATTTTTGTTCGAAAATATGATTACGATAATCATAAAATCTGCCGTGGAATCATCTGCAGCTGAAAGACAAACTTTAGTCGCTATTTTCCATCGTTCAAAATAACCTCTTGGGAGGTATTCATGTTGAAAAGTGGAACATTCTCCATGAAAATTGAAAAATGAAAAATTTGCTTTATTTGTAATATCTAACAGAAAACAACTACTTCCCTGGCTAAAGCCACGCTGGACATTGAACTATATCTGATAGATATTGTGAAAATACTCTAACTGAAAAAAAAAATATGGAAGTGAAAGTGATTTTATGAATATCATATTCATATTTTCGAACGAAAATCAAAATCATGAATATATTGTTGAAATTCATTAATTCATTATTTTGGCATCCTCATTGAAGAGCTAGATGGCAAAAACTCACAGAAAATAGACCTTAAAAAGCAAAAAATAAAATAACTGATAAAAAAAAACTTTTCAAAGACAAATGCGCTAAAAATAAGAAATATCTTCAGTTGTGTAATGTGAGTAAAGTTATCCTGCGAGTTACAGATTCAAAAGCTTGCCAATTTCATATTCGAACTGAAAACTTAGGGTGGCAAGCTCTTGATTCTGTTTGTAACTAACATTACATATTCGAAGAAATAATTTTTTTGCGTTATTGCTCATCTGATTAAAACTTGTTTTTGAAAAGTTTTGTTTTATTGATTATTTTGAGCTATACCTGTTCATGCAATTTACGTCTTCCCGTGTTTTATCATTACACTTTTCATCCAATGAAATATCATGATAAACTCATAATCCAGTACGATTAGGTTTTGAGATTAGAATCGATTGTAGCACCACCAAATTTGGTATGCTATTAGTTGGAACCATGTTAAACACGAAAAAATTTTTTATAATAGTATAATAGGTTAAAAAACAATTTACTTTTCCACAAAAATTATTCCTAGTAATTTCTTCATCGAATTTCACGTTCACCCTAACCCGCCGCTGAAAGTTCTGGCGGAGCCGAATATTTGATTGGTCATAACTCTGCTAAAAATGATCGGAGAAGGAAAAGGAAAAGTTTATATCGTTTCTGAAGACTTCTACTTTCTCATGCAAATATAATATGCGAGTATTTGAGTACCTAAAATGTGTTTTGTCGCACTTCTAGGAGATGTTTGCGGATGATCCGAAAATCATGAAAAATTTAGTAAATATGGAATTATTATACTGAAGCAGCAACTCATACCCTCTTTGGACTATATGCAACAATTTTAAAGTAGTGTGACAGGTCCCACTTATACATGCCAAAAAAAACTTTGTTTTACTCCTGCCTTATTTTCAACTAACCCATAAAATCGCCATTCTCTTCACTAAATGTTGAAAATTATCGCTTATTCATATCCTGCATATATGTTTTATAACACTATTGTGAAGTGGAAACCTCAAGATTGAAATCACATACAACATTTTTTATGTAGGATGTGTTTGAGCGATTATTTTCAACATTTACTGAAGAAATTGCAGGGATTATGGGTGAATTGAAAACTGAGGCAGGAGTAAAACCCAGTTTTTTCTTTGGCATGTATAAGTAAGACTTGTCTCACTAGTCTTAAATCGTTGCATATGGTCCAAAGAGGGTACTGATTTCTGCTTCAGTATAGTTATTTCATATCAGCTAAAATATCCATACTTATATGTTATATTTGCATGAGGAAGTAGAAGTCTTCAGGAACGATATGCACTTTTTCTTTTCCTTCTACTATAATTTTTAGCAAAGTTATGACAAATCTAATTTTTGACCCTGCCCGAACTTGCAGTGGCGGGTTAGCGCGAGCATGAAATGTGACGTCGGCGTTAAACCACGTTTTCTGAGAAAACGAGC
The DNA here is from genome assembly GCA_958298965.1 of Chrysolina haemoptera. Lineage (NCBI taxonomy): Eukaryota > Metazoa > Arthropoda > Insecta > Coleoptera > Chrysomelidae > Chrysolina > Chrysolina haemoptera. The sequence goes on from OY282600.1 coordinate 3,270,249, forward strand.
GTATTGCATAAGGTATAATTGAAAATCATTCTTGTGGAGAATTGAATTATCTCTCAGCCTATCGAAATCGTTTTTTGGTAAATTTTATATTTTCTGAAATAAAAACAAAAAAAATTATATATTTTTCAAATGAGTTTTTTTTAGGTTCAACCCCTGATTTTTTGGTAAACAATTTTTTTTTTGAATAATACATGATGTCGAGATGTCATGTGCCGAGTTTCAGACTGTTACAATTCTTTCTTCACTTTTTGCTCGAGTATGTCTGTCGTTACTGGATTATCAGTCGAAACTGGGTTAGAAACGAGTGGTTGGTCCCCCAATGTTTTCCACTATATCTCTCACTCTGAATTTATTTGAACACTTTCATTCCAGCCTCTATCAGAAGAGGAACTTAAGAAGCTCCACGATCTGAACGAGGAATGCGCCAAGTTATCTGGGGTAGACAAGGAAACCCTGAAGAAGCTCGAAGATGACGTCGAATACCCCGAAACCGACGAAATGAAGGTCCACGCTAAGTGCTTCATGACCAAACTCAAGGTTATGGACGACAAAGGCAAAATCGACGAGGAAGCTTTTTCCATCAGCTTGAAAAAGATTGTTCCCGATGGAAAAGAAACAGACATCGTCGAGAAATGCAACGAAGAAAAAGACAGTCCTGAGGAAACCGCCTGGGAGATGGGAAAGTGCGTTCATGCAGAATTACACGCACTGGGGTTGTAATGGAGCAGATTGTGACTCGCTGACAGAATGATAAAATGACGATTCTTCATAGTCTGATGAATGTATATTTCTTTAATAAAGTATAATAGTGTTCATGCTTAGTTTTTGTTTCATTCGGTATGGATCTATGAATGACATCACACGTTAAAAGGTAAGGGCTGCGTCTTCCCCAGCTAGCACAAGTCTCTCGAAGAGAGTTCCCAGGTAGCACCTCATATTGGCTGAATCTTGTTTTCATATTGGGCCAATATGGATATATTGTAAATGTTAAAATAATATTGAACCAATATGGGTGCATATTGGAAAAACAATATTTCATTAATAATATTAGTGGAATATTGGCTCAACCTGTTCTGAATGTGCATTGTTTCATGAAATATTGGTTGTATAATTTTCACCAATATCGATAGAGCGATATTGCTTACATATTGTTTCCATCCATACAACATCTGGACATCCAGTAGAAGTTCTATGGATATCTCATGGACGTCCGACGGACGTTCTCAGGCCACCAACCAGGACGTCCTTAAGACATCCATTACGGACGTACATAGGATATCTGGTCTTTTTCAGACAGATATACTTCTAGCAGCACTCCCAACGATTCTTACTATTAATTGTCTCCAGCTTTTCTTTGTTTTTTGTAAATTTTATTGAATACACGTTCCTTGGCATATTTTAGCTTTCTATAACGACAGATATTATTGAAAAAATATTGAATACGTGCTCAAGAATGTTTTGATTTTTAGGTTAGAACTTTTTCACATGTACAGTTCAAATAACATTTTCTGAAATCACAGCGAATATAGACTGATTAGTTTTTCCGAAAACAATCTTACCTCACTTCAAATGAAAAATCTAACCAAAAGAACTTAAAAATCAAATACTAGAAACCGTTGAAACGGTTGAACACACATTTTTCGACATTCGACACCAGAGGACGCAAAATAAAAACTAAATCTATTTCTACAAATAATGTACGTGATGGATGTCTATAAGAAATCCTTTATGGATATTCATAAGATATTCGTAGTAGATACCTCAAAGCAATATCCTATGGATATCTATCGCATATCCAAGGAAACAATCCTATGGATGTCCAAAATTGATCCAAGGATATTCGGACATGAATTGGACATGTATTGGACGTCCATAGGATATCGTGTGTTGTGTGGGCAGCATCTAGCTCCAATATTGCAATTTCAATATTCCTCTCAAATCGATTTTAGAGATAAAAAACCATATTGTATATCCAAGTTTGATATATTGGTGGAATATTGATACAATATTAAAAAATAAATTCATCACCATCATTGAATATTGGCCGAATATTCAATAAACAATATTGATCCATCGGAGACGATCCATTGCATACAGTGGAGGTGAGATTCAATAGGAAATTGAAAAAACTTACAATCTAACTCCACCAAAAATATTCTTTATTGTAGCTGTCATGCAGTCAGAATACTGACATCACGTTGAAATCATGTAGTCAGAAGACTAACACTAAGAGGACATGTTTCGACGGATTAATCCTTCATCTTCATCAAATTATGAGTTAGTTACAAGTCGATCTAAGGAAACCGTTTTGTTTTTCCTCATTACTGCGAACTTACTTACTTACTCTCAAACTTGCTCATTCCAGCCTCTGACAGACGAGGAACACGAGAAACTTCACAAACTGAACGAGGAATGCTCGAAAAAATCTGGACTAGACTTGGACACTCTGAAGAAGTTCAAGGAAGATGGCATACTGCCTGAAGGCGACAAAATCAAGGTACACGCCAAGTGCTTCCTGAAAGGACTCGGTATCATGGACGACGAAGGTAAAATCGACATGAAGGCTTTGAGCGCCGGCTTGAAAAAGATCTTTCCCGATGGAAAGTTGAAGGAGATCATGGAGAAATGCAACAGTGAAAAAGACAGTGCGGAAAGCACTGCCCTCGCGCTGGGAAAGTGCGTATTTGCGGAACTACAAAAGCACTAATGGAGGAGATTCGTGGTTTACTTGTTGGATATCAAAATGACGATTGTAGAGAAACTAATTGATATATGACATTTCTTCAATAAAGTATATATAATTGTTTTCATGCTCAGTTTTCTATTTTATTTATTGTGGACAGATGAAAATACTTTATTCTTGTGAACATTCATGAAACGAGCTAAAAGTTGAACGAACGGGAAAAGTTCTAAAAACACACCAATTGTTGGCTTTTTATTATAAAACAGTAACATATTTGTCAAATGTGTTGATGAGAGATATTGGCATAATCCTTGCTTTATGAAATTTGAAGAACAAATTTTTGTTTTGTAAATAACGTTGGCTATATGTTGTAGTAAAAGTGCAATCTTGTATGTATGATCATTTGTATAGCCTCCATTTGAACCAGCAATTGTATATATTTTCGATCTCGGATGTAGCTCAGGTTTTGCTTATTAAGTTCATCTATATAGGCGTCTTTTCTGAAAAAAAAAAGCTATTATACAGAAAAAAATGTATGTCATATGGCGCCATCTTATGAATTTTTTAGGTACTTGCATTATAGCGTGTTAGCCTACTCTTCGTGAGATGGCGCTATATGACGCGATCAAATCAATATTATCACAGCCGACTTAATCTCCCGAGCCGTGGTGAGAAAATCGGCAACACCGCATGGAAACCAATTTGACGTCCTACGCATTATTTCTTTAATGTGAGTTTCTCGGCTTATTCGGAAAACTAGGAAAAAACATAAAAGATTGAGTTTTTAGAGAAAAGAACGACGAATAATGTGGTTATTTACTTTTTTTCATCACAAACTGGAATCGCAATATATTCAATTTCTTATATATGGAAAATTTGTCAAGTTTGGTTTTTCCATGCCCTAAAATTCAAATTTCGGTAAATTTTTTCAAATTAATTTTTCTGATAAGTGCAAAAACCACATGATCTCAATTTCCTTGCTTTAAACGGGAACGAAATTCAGACTCAAATCGATTTTAAACATCCGAATTCATAGAAATTCTTTACAGTATGAGGGTGGTCCGAAAATCTAGGGTATTAAAAGTGAATTGGGAAAAATCAAGACGACTCAGGAAAACTTCAGGAAGGGAGCCTAACGTTAGACGTGAAAACATGCTGCGCACTTGTCCGACAACGGGTTATAGCCAGTAATATATTTAGTGATCGACACTCAACATGAACGCACGGGAAATTTAAAATCTCAGGGTAGATTGGTTGTACTGTACGTTTTGAGGGTTGTAAATTGTTTTTTTTTACGATTTGGCTGAAATATGCATCCTGTCGAAAAAAGTTTCCTATGGAAATGTTATACCTAGGTAATTAAAAGATATAAAACTTTTGAATTTTGTATTGTTTTTTCAACATTACCTCAAAATTGTCTAGAAAAAAAGCGAAAAATAGATTTAAAATTTTTATTTCCTGCAAAAAAATCATGAAATTTGGTAAAAAAGATTGTATTCCAATTTAAATAAAAACAATCGAAAGAGTTTTCAATTTTTTTACTTCATTTACTCCGTTGAAACCTCGACCTTAAGATGGTATGAAAAAAATATATTAGTCGTAAAGAAAAACATCGTTGAAAATGGCAAAAATGAAAAAACAACTGTTTTATAATCGATTTTTCAGTAATATTGGGAATTCCTTATTTTTTACTGCAAATGAGTGATGAAAGAATTTATTACCTTCTGCAGTCCATCCATTTGCACATACTGATCAATCTTAATGATTTTATCAGCTAAAACTAGACAGAGAAGTAAAGGAATATAACAGGTCTATCTTGATTTTGATGGAAAACAAAAGGTTTCAACGAAAAAAATGAGCACTGATGAGTTAAAGTTAAAAAATCTAAAATTTGTAAACCAACTTCTTCAATTGATTATTAGACAGTTTTTTATATTCAAATTCATCCATAATCAAAAAATAAATATTTTGCTCTGAAAAAATTGCAACTTATTCAAAACACAAAAAAGAACTTTTTCACCAAGTTTCACTGAAAAATCTTTGTTTTGCGGAAATAAAATTTAAAAATAAAATTTCCGTTATTTTTGTTGCAATGTTGAGAAATATTTGATACAAAACTTTTACAGCCTTATGCACAGTCATTTGCCAGCGAATATCTAGAGGTGCGCCGAATATTCAATTATAGGATTATAGGATGTATATATTAGCCACAAATCATAAAAAACCATTATCCAACGAAATATATATTTAGCTACCCCAACCACCCTTCTGGAACTTCAATCATCCTATTTTTTTGAACTTACTTGAAATTTCCCCTAAACTTTCGTACTTTCTACATCCTGCTAATAATTTGTTTTCAAAATAATATTATTTCTGTAATACCTGAAGTTTATAGATTTTTTCAGTATAGTTTTTAGCCACAGATAAAATATAATTGGAGTAGATGGTTGTTTTTAAGTTCATTTATGATTTTTCCAGTATTGGTTGAAATTCATTTAATGGTTTGTATCGCTATTCTAAGGTAGTCGTTTAACTGTGTTTTCCAAATATTTTCTGCATTTTTTGAATTTTTGTTTAAATAATGAATCCTGCTCGTTCATTAGATAAGAATTCAGAATCTGCCAAACAGTAAGATGGGTACCAGTTCCAAGATTTTATATCCAGTTCTTAAATGGTAGATAGTGACCGATCGTACATTTTCAGGTTTTTACTGGATTTGAAAGTGCGGAGAGGATATAAGAAAGTGGCAAAGTGAAACTTCATTTGAAGCCAAGTACCTAGCTGAGTTCTGTTATATTTCTTAACCTGCTTTATATGAATTATGAAGCATACAACCAATGAGCTTATTGTAATTTTTTTTGTATTCTATTTGGGTACCAGCATCATATATACCTTTCCTCAATCAAGATTCTGTTGGATGCTTTTATCAACGTGCTGAATGTCATCTCCAATTATTCGTTTTATTATTATTTATTTAACGAATATCTCTTCACAAAATATCGGTTTATACTTATCTCAATAAATTTTATTGAAATTTTTTGAAATTGTCTGATTCAAATCTGGAATACACTACTACTGTTGGCACACTACACACATTGCCAGAACTTCAACTTTCAAAAAGTTGGTTTCGTGTGCAAGAGAAAAAAACCCAACAAATCATCTTCCGCAGCCAGCGTGCTGTGCAATTATGTCATTTTCTGAACATGTGTAATGATCATTTCCTAAATCAATTTATATAAAAACCAACAAAGGTCTCAAAGCGAAGATGGGTGTTGATAACAGTCATTAGCAGAAAAAATTACGTATCAGAATTAGATTAAATCTACAACATAACATATAAAACTAGGTGCATTTATTGATGTGTTACTGATACTAGTTTATCCGAAATATTACATTTCCAATTCAAAAATGGGGGGTTCCTTGGTATTTCTGCTCGGTTTGATTGTGATTGCTCAGGTAAGTGCTGATTCATTTTTCCAACTTCTAGTCATTCCATATAAGGGGTGTTTAAAAATGTTCCAAACTTATACAGAAAATGTGAAATAAAAATGTATTTCTGTAAAGTTGAAAGAACATCACGATAACCAAGAGATTTCGTGTTTATGTAGAATTGTTCCAAACTGTAAGCCTAGTGATTGTTTTGTTATTGTTATTTCCATCAACCCGCTGCCCCCTTACGAGCAACCCTCGGAAGTCTTCCAGAGACTTGTGCGAGTTAGAGAAGATGCAGCCCTTACCGTTTAACGTGTGATGCCATGCAAGAGGTCGGTGGGCGAACCCGAGTACCTCGGCATAGCAAGCGAGAACACAACCTGTGCGCCACCAAGACCCATACCTACTTATTGGATATAAAATACCTTTCCTGATAATACCTCAAACCATGACGTATTCTATAGGAGACAGATGGATTATGTATTTCCAAAATGAGTTGAATGAACTCAAAAAAAAAAACTGAAAGACACATTGCGTTGTTTTCATACACCGACCATAGTTGGGACGATCTAATCGTACTTTCAAAAAAACCAAATTGCCGTACCCATGACTGGTTTATGCTACAAATTTCTATTGTCACCACAGAAGAAATATTCTCGTCATTTCCATCTTTGTTGAGTGGAAGTGCTTCTGTTTCCCAATTTTTTCGACTTCCCTGATAAACTTTGCAAAGTGAAATATATTTTCGTCGACAAAAATTTATTGGAGGCATAGCGAAAGATGTGCAATTCTGTCAATGATACAGTGGCGCAGCCAGGATTTCAGTTTGGGGGGGAGGGGCTGAACAAACAAATTATCAGTTACCAGAGCTTTTTTTTGTAGGTTTTTATCGATTTTCAATTTTCAAAAAAAGGAGGGTATGCTTACCTGGGCCAACTGCTCCTGGCCATGAGATTAAGAACACTTTTTGGTCTAGAAAATAGAAACATTTTCCCTAAATTTCAACTTCCAAACCATTCCGGAACATCTTCAAAAAAGTTCTTGATAAAATATTATAAAATAAACATTTTGGCAACAAAGCGAATGTGTTTATCCTGGGTTTCAGTGAACAATAAACAGAAAATGTCAGTTCTGCCATTTTGTTCTTGCGGAGGTGAAGGAAACCCTTTAAGGAAAGGTTATGAGCCTTGAATCTCAAAGTCTACTGTGAGAGTCTCCTGTCTCCTATCTCCGGCGCCCCCTCCACTACTACCTTAGCACGACTCGGCGACGAATTTTCACTCGAAGCGCTGTGTTCAGAAGCATTTTTAACAATGTTCTCCAAACTTATGGGAAAATGTGAGATAGACAAATTGTAGTTTTTAACCTCAACTTCAAAATGCCGCTTTAAAAATTCAAATCGGACCATTTCCCGTAATATGACGCATCATGCAAAAATTGGCTGTAATTTTTTCAAAACCCGATTGTAGGAAAACTATTGAAGCGACAATTTCCACCTTTCGGGAGCTCAACGTACATGATATTAGCTACCATTTCCCGAAAAATTATTTCTTAATATTGAAAATTGAGGGAGATACGAATTTTTGAAAAAAGGCCTTTTTTCAAGAGTTTTTCCGGCTTTTCTCGGCGAAAAATGGTCGTATCGGAATTTTCCAAAAACCATTTTGTAGGTTTTTCATTCTCTACAAACGGTCCTTTATGAGTAAAGCCATTCGTCCAGTACCTTTTGAGATATTTACAAAAAAACAAAAAAAGGACCCTTTTTTTTAATAATCATTGTTTAAACAATTGCACAAAAAAAATTTTGAGTTGCAATTTGGATTTTAGTTATTTATAAATTATCCCCGAAGTCATGGCTCAAGTCGCTTACTATTAGAATTAATTTCCACAAAAAATTTATATTGGTTGGTCTATTGTGTAGGCGCCTCTCTTCAAATACTCCAATCATCTTGTGTTCGATAAACACTGAATAGCACAGTTCATGAAGTGTTACCAATATTTCTCATTCCTTGGAGACCGAGAGTTTTGAAAGTACTATGCACTACGGGCCTGATGGATATTATCATTTTTTCTTTTTGTAATTTCAGAGTGCAGAGTGCTCAAAACAAAATACAAAACATCGTTACATATCTATTTAACCATCTCATCTATGTCATAATATAGACAACATTCTTAAGTGGTGAATCTCTGGCATATTTACCTTAATACTGAAAATTAATGATTCCTTTTTTCCAGGCTGGTATATTGACAGACGAACAGAAGGAAAAGATCATAGAGATCAACAAAGAATGCATGAAAGAGACTCACGTCGACTTAGAAGTGGTAATGAAGGCTGCCAATGGCGAATTCTTAGCAGACGAGAAACTGAAGAAGCAGATTCTTTGTTTCAACAAGAAAGTCAAGGTACAAAACGAAGACGGCTCAATCAATATGGACGTCGCCAGAGAGAGGCTGGTGGCTCTCATCAAAGACGAGAAGAAAGCCGAAGAAGTTTTGAAGAAATGCGTAGTGGAGAGGGACACGCCTGAGGAAACGGCTTTCGAGGCATCTAAATGTCTGCATAAACTTGCGCCAAATGAGAAAGTATTGCAATAAGGATATATTTTTTGTTGATTCTTGATTAAATGTGTTGCAATAAATGTCGACAAAGAGCTATGAAACAATCGAATTTCATTTAATTTTTTTCTACAGGCTTCATCAAAAACCATAAAACCGCATCCATAAACGCTCATCATTCTCTCATTTATAATTTTTTCCGTCGACCGTTCATTTATGATGTATTTTAACGCACTAAAAATCGTTGATTAATGACCCCTGTTAATGAATGATTTTCTATTAATCAACGATTTATTTATATGCAACCCAACATACATTGCTCTTATACATTTTATATTGGTTAGTACTATTTGTCATTATTTATCAATTTTAAATAAAATTTTAGAAAATGTTCATCACACCAATTGTCACTCAAAACCGTATATGGTCCCGTGGCGTAACGGTAAAGTTCACCTGTCATGCAACACCAAGGTCGAGAGTTCAAAACCCATCGAGGGTAAATTTTTTTTTTTTATTTCAATTTGAAAATAAATAATAAAAAATTATGCAAAACTACCACTAAGAAAAATTAAACTATCTTTGAGTAGAGTTAATATAAATAGGAAATAGTAATTGTTTTTTATCGTAACGTTAGATAAATAAACATTGAAAGTGAGATATCTCTATTTTCGAAAACTACTGTCGACGGAAAAGTTTTGTAACAAACTCGTGAATTAAAATGGCGATTAACAATCTCAAACATTAACTCACTCACTATGGCTATCCCGTATATGTCGTCGGCATAAAGATAAATAAATTGTCAAATGGGCCCCAATACAGAGCCCTGAGGCAGACTGTGAATAATTGAATTCAGATCTGGAGAACCTGCCGTCTACTATGCTTTCGCATAAGTTACAGATACTTTTGAGTAAAGATAATTTAGAATCCGAGAAGGCTGTAGGGTCTGTGATTTTTCTTAAATTGTATTGTATATTTATAGTTTTATATGTTGAGTTATATGTTTTATCGATAAATAATAAGAAAATAATAGCTCTGATTAGGCGCCTTTTACAGAAACATACTATGACCGATCACGTAGGAAATTTTTTAAGGTTAAGTCCATGTATTCTTAAATTCATCAGCGAAAGACCTGGAGGTTTTATTTTGATATCACCTCAGATGAAGGCGACAAGCTGTGATTTATTTTTCTTAAAATTCCTTGTTGTTTGTGTTAATTCTCCATGCTGCATGTTTCGTGCAAACACAACAGTCATAACAGTGTATTTGTAAATTTTATTACCATTTTGTGAACTACTAGGCAATCACGTGCAAAATGAATCTCTCTGTTTATTCACATTTAACAATTCTCTCAGTTGATGCAGACGAACATCCTTGTTGATTACTGTTTGTCTTCTGAACTTATTGATTTTCACACCTTGAAATCGATTTGACTTTTTCTGAAGGTGTATTTCAACAATACTTACTATTGTAAAAGAATAATACAGAGGAGTGAATCTGGTAACACTTAGAATCATTCATTATTGAGCTTTGCTAAAATATGGGATAAGTACAAGGTTAATGTAGTTCTTATTTCAATAAATATAACAACACTAAGAAACAGGTTTTCGAGAGTTCATTGTCTCTTTTTTTTATAAACTTAAACTTAAGCCGTGCCTGCGGTGACACAACAGGTTTAACGATGATTTGCAAGTCATTTCAGATGATAGCGGACTAGAAGTTCATTGCATAAATTAAATCAAGTGCTCGGACTAAATGAATGGAAAATTTCTTGGTAAATGTTAGGTGTTTTGAACCGCTCTTCGTCATATCACCATAATTGAAATTAGACTGGTAAATATGGTTCGTTCCTATTTGGTTTTATTATCTTCATATTCAGCGACTGCTATACCGAGTGGCTCAATATATCCCACAGGAATCGATCGATTTATGCGGGATATCTGCGTTTAAAGGCAAAGTATCCGATAAAACTGCAGTGATTCCCCATAGAAAAATCTACCGAGTTGAGAATTCTTCTTCAAAATCATTAAGGAATCATTATACTCATCAGGGAAGTTTTTGATTTCCTGAAGGCATCCTTACCCCTACATGACGGTGGATATGACAACCTTTCAAATTATAGTACTATTCCTCTCATTCTCATATTAGAAAAACTTATGCCGGCTCTCTCAACAGTGCGTAATTGTTCTATACAGGGTGTAAATTAAGTACGTTGACAAACTTCGGAAGGTGATTCTTCGAAAGTTTTCAGGAGGAAACGTTCGTATAAACATATATCCCAAACGGCTTGGTTTTTAAGATACAGGGTGTTGGAAATACATTTTTTTTTCAAGATTTTTTGGAGGAAACTTCGACAATAATCAGTTCAAATAAGGCAAGTACAATCCATTAAATAGTACGCACTATACAAAATGATTCATTTCTCAAATAATTCACAGGGTCCTCCATTTTCAGAGTGAAGCCTTGTTCAACCCTTCAGAATTTTTTTTCAGCTGTCATTGACATATTATGAGACAGGAATAATCAATGTTATTTCATTTAACATATTTTTGTTCTCTTGAAGTTTTTCATTTACTTGTATGATTCAGGAGCTACAATGCAAATATTAATGCGGACATTTTCCAGGGTCCCATAACATTTGAGAATTTGAAAGGTTGAATGGTAGATGTATGTTGTACCTCCTACTATTGAAGATAGAAAAAAATTAAATACAAAAATTATTTGGTTTGAATTCGAAATTTTTGGAAATATTTTTGATAAGTACGACGTTGTTGTCACTTCCAGCTAAACTTGGCAACGATTCTTTATTTTAAAAAGGACATCGCACTCTTCTTATGGAAAATTGCCTTAAGGTTATTTTTTATTTCAGTATTTTACTATACAATAAAATACAATACAATTCATTTCCATAGACTTTACAGTATTGGATAATGTCAAACTAAGCACCCTAATTGTTGATAAACAGTAAAACATAAATGATTAGTAAAGACAAATTACAAAAAAATTCAGCAAACACACAAAAAGTAGTATGGACATCATAACACAATATTAGAGTCGAGGTCAGAGACGTTGGAATTAAAATAATCATTAATTGAATAAAAAGAATTTTTTATTAAAATATCTTCTTGAGCATTTTTAAACTTGTGACTATTTGATATTAATTTTCAAGTCAATTCATGTATTCCTGTATATTAATGCATAGCCACTTGAATTTTAGGTTAAATATTTCATTAAAATTCTATACCTATCCTCAACTATTTTTGTGACAATTGAATTGAATAATAAAAATTTCTAGACACATTTTGTTCTAGACCAAGACTATCAAGACAAAGACCAAGACTATCAAGACCAAGTCCAAGACTGAGTCAGTCTACAGTTATTTTTCTGATCAGTCTTGGCCTTGATCTCGCGTAGCCCAGCATCACTTGAAAGTGAAAGAAACTAGCATTCTGATTTTTAAAGTTTTCCTTCAAATCCAGTAGCATAGTGTTTCACTGTCCCATTTTCTTGTCGATAGACGATGGTTTAAAGACAGATTTCCAGTCGAGAATGGCCATGACGATTTCCCGATTCAACTCCTCTGGATTTTTTCTTCGGCTAGGTATTATGCTACTGGAGTGATTCACTCGAGGTTACTTGAACATTGTTACTTATACTTAGATTGAACGTTTGACTTTTTTTTCGGCAAAATTATTTTTAATCGCCTAAAGCCGGCTCTGACTCTCGTAAAGTATATTATTCACAACGTACAGTCATACCATTTTACCTCGTTATGTAAGTGTTTAGATTTGTTATTAATTGACTTATTTATAACAAACTTATCCTTGATCTTGAAAAAACAAATAACCGCAAGAAGTTTCAACACGTAGGTAATAATAATTGCTGAAGCTATAAAGTTACCTACATGTAATTTGAATGGAATATATTTTTTCTCATGGGATTTGCGTACCCGGCATGAAATTGAATGAATAAAATAAAATCATGAATAATTTAGTGAATATGGAATTATTATACTGAAGCAGCAACCCATACCCTCTTTGGACTAAGTATATGCAACAATTTTAAGGTAGTGTGATAGGTCCAACTTATACATGCAAAAAAAAACTTTGTTTTACTCCTGCCTCATTTTCAACTTACCCATAAAACCGGCATTCTCTTCAGTAAATGTTGAAAATAATCGCTTATTTCCTGTTTAATAACACTATTGCGAAATGAAAACCTCAAGCTTGAAATAACATACTTCATTTTTCATGGAGGATGTGTATGAGCGATTATTTTCAACATTTACTGAAGAAATTTTCGGGATTATGGGTAAGTTGAAAACTGAGGCAGGAGTAAAACCCAGGTTTTTCTTTGGCATGTATAAGTGAGACGTGTCTCACTAGTCTAAAATCGTTGCATATGGTCCAAAGAGGGTACTGATTCCTGCTTCAGTATAACTATTTCATATCAACTAAAATATCCATGACTTTCGGATCCACCCTAAATATCGTAGAAGGGATATGTGAAGTGGGACAAAACACATTTTGGGTTCTCAGATACTCACATGTTATATTTGCATGAGGAAGTAGAAGTCTTCAGGAACAATATACACTTTTTCTTTTCCTTCTACTATAATTTTTAGCAAAGTTATGACAAATCTAATTTTAAGGTGGGCCTGAAATTTGATATTGGAATTGAATCAGGTTTTCTAAGAAAACGAGTGCATTTTGTTTGGTAAACTATTTTTTTTTTCTAACAATATATGATGTCCAGAAGTCATGTGCCGAGTTTCAAAGTGCTACGATTCATTCTTCACTTGTGGCTTAGATTTGTCTGTGGTTACTGTAAGTACTACAACTAGATTTGCGAAATAATAATAATACTAATAATACTAATAATAATAATAATAATAATTCGTCTTTATTCACCATAAAATACAAAAAATACAAAATAGGTTTAGGTGAAAGGCGGAGTGTCAGCGTAAGCTGTTTTTAAACTCAACCCTATGTTCCTGAAGGGAAAGAAATCATAAAAAAAATAATGTAACAGTAAAATATCAGTAAATGTCAATAGAAAAAAGCTCTCTCTTTATAGTTCTGGAGTTTCAATAAAATGAATTATTTGTCGGACAGCAATTTGCTGCCCAAGGTTGAGGTATGTGTTTTTGACATGATAGTTGATATCCTTTTTAGTTTTACAATAAAATTTGCCTCACTGGAAGGATGTGTGAGAAGGAAATGCTCGTCAGATATTTATCAAACTTCCTCTGTAATACTCGCAATAATTTTTGTTGAATTACTCCAAAACCAGGCGACCAAGACGTGAACCGACAATTTATTTAGAGGTTCATTGAAATATATGTTTCTGTTGAAGGTGATGATGATAATAAAAATGACATACTTCAGCAATTATGTACGAAAAATTTTTATGCTGCACCGTTTAGAAGTTATGGACTGGCAGTGGCGCAGACAGGATTTCAGTTTATCATCAGTTAGCGGAGCTTTTTTTTTTTTCGTCAGCCGGATGTTATGAATAACAACTACAAGCGAACTGTTTGATACGCGAACGATAACATCATCTTGAACGAAATTTTCTTATAGCTTTCCTTCTATATACCTATGTATTTAACGAATGTGTCTCGTTATGGTCGCAAAATGCGAAAAATAAAAAAGGTGCGCTAGGATCTGGCATCCTAGCACACAAAACCACCTATAACACCTACAAGCGAACTGTTAGGCCAGCAAGCAATAACATCCTCTTGTAGGAAATTTTCTTAGCTTTCTTTCTGTATACCTATGTATTTAACGAATGTGTCTCGCTATGGTCGCAAAATGCGATAAATGTAAAAGGTGCGCTAGGATCAGGCATCCTAGCACACAAAACCACCTATAACACCTACAAGCGAACTGTTAGGCCAGCAAGCAATAACATCGTCTTGTAGGAAATTTTCTTAGCTTCCTTTCTATATACCTATGTATTTAACGAATGTGTCTTGTTATGGTCGTAAAATGCGAAAAATGTAAAAGGTGCGCTAGGATCAGACATCCTAGCACACAAAACCACCTATAACACCTACAAGCGAACTGTTAGGCCAGCAAACGATAAAATCCTCTTGTAGGATTTTTTTTAACTTTCTTTCTATATACTTATGTATTTAACGAATGTGTCTCGTTATGGTCGCAAAATCCGAAAAATGCTAAAGGTGCGCTAGGATCAGGCATCCTAGCACATAAAACAACCGCCTATAACACCTAAAAGTGAACTGTTAGGCCAGCAAGCAATAACATCGTCTTGTAGGAAATTTTCATAGCTTTCTTTCTACATATTTATGTATTATGTTGATTATGGATAGATGGAAAAAATTACCAGAATCTCCGTATATTCCTGTATATCCCAAATCATGGCCTAAGGAATGCTCACTCAATGACAATTTTTGATGAGGATTTCAAGACCGATATTATACTATTTTTCACAATAATCATTTCAATAATATTAGCTGATTCCTTTTTCACAGTACATTTCGATCTCGTCTGATAGCCTGCTCTATCTCGATGTTTTTGCAGACACTTGATCCAGATTCAGCACCCTGCTGAACGAATCCTTGACCGAAATCCAGCCCTGATCTTTGCACACCTTGTTGGCCACAACAAAGCGCGTTCAAACCGAAGAACCAGAATTAATGGTGGGGCGTAAGAAGAATTGAAAACAACTAATGGACGGGTTCCCCTCGGGTTGCGTTGATTTGACTATAAAAAGGGGACTAACTCTGCATTTGGCATACATACAACTGTCGAGTCTCCTTCTGTGATTGTGTTAATTCTTCATACAAACGAAAATGAAATTTCTTGTGGCATTTGTTATGGTCGTCGCTGTCAGCTTCGTACAGGTAATATTCCTAATATTTCTTAGTGTAATAATAATAATTATTATGGAGGTTATCAGCAGTAGATATTCAGACATGCGGAAACAAAGTTTTTAATAAAAATAAAATTAAAAGAATAATAACATTAATTCAGTGCGAATGAAGAAAATCCTGCTAAGGCAGAGTCAAATCGTTAGCGT
The DNA here is from genome assembly GCA_958298965.1 of Chrysolina haemoptera. Classification (NCBI taxonomy): domain Eukaryota; kingdom Metazoa; phylum Arthropoda; class Insecta; order Coleoptera; family Chrysomelidae; genus Chrysolina; species Chrysolina haemoptera. The sequence goes on from OY282600.1 coordinate 3,285,961, forward strand.
TTGATCAACGTTACTAATAGACAATAAATAAAAATTATAGTAATAATAATAATACGTCTTTATTATTCACCACATACAGTAGGTTTACATAAATTAATGTTAATTATTAAAATAAAGCGGGAAGTTCATTTTCTATCGTAATGAAAATATTCACGGCTTAACCCTAGTGTCTTATATCAATTATTAGGTACACGGAGTTGAACTTGAGTAATAATTTAAATATTAACGGATTAAAATTAAGTTTCAAGGAGATACAAGATGAAATCGATACTCGATTCTACAGTAGGACGTTCTAGTTTTTGTAATAATTTGAGGAACGGATTAAGTATCTTATGAATTTGGTATGTGAAAGAACGTCTAAACATTTCAGTTTTGAATACTGACAAAGATAACAAACATTTGAATCCGTGCTCAATGTTATTTTCCTATAGAAATATAGGAATTTTTGTTAAAATGATTTTGTGATACCATTCGATTTTAGCTAGTGTATATGATATTTCACTTATATTCTTAGTGCTTGAATTATTCCCGAAAATCTTTGGAGTAAATGGATTTTCTTAAAAAAATCGTGCACAACTGAAATTTTTGGTATAAATTCAAGAGCGAACAAATTATAAATAAAGGATTCAACAATAAAGACTCAATTAATATTATTACTATCATTACTGTTGCAGTACTGTTTAAAATAATTGTTTGACGTTACAACAATATAAAAATAATGGAACTCCCAATAGAAAATAAAAATAACGAAAATGAACTCAATTTATATAATATTACTTTATACATTATTTCGTAATGAATTTAAAAACGTATATCTTATAAGAGGAACATATAAAATTGACAAAACTTTCGTATATAATGTAGTACAGTAACCACAGACAAATGTAAGCCAAAAGTGAAGAATAAATCGTAGCACTTTGAAACTCGGCACATGACTTCTTGACATCGTGTATCGTTAGAAAAAAAAAATTTACCAAAAAATTAGGGGTAGAACCCAAAATTTTTATTTCAAAAATTAAATATTTTTTTGCTGTTGTTTCGGAAAGTTTAAGATTTATCAAGAAACAATTTCAACAAGGCAAAAGATAATTCAATTCTCCACAAGAAATGTCCCTAGTAATTTCTCATAAAATGCGCTAGTTTTCTCAGAAAACCTGATTGAATTCCGATATCAAATTGCAGGCTCACCTTAACCAGCCACTGCTATTTCCGACAGGGACGAAAATTAGATTTGTCATAACTTTGCTAAAAACAATAGTAGAAGGGAAAGTAAAAGTGTATATCGTCTCTGAAGACTTCTACTTCCTCATGCAAATATAACACGTGAGTATCTGAGTACCCAAAATGTGTTTTGTCCCACTTCACATAACTCTTCTACGATATTTACGGAGGATCGGAAGGTCATGGATATTTTAGTTGATATGAAATAGTTATATTGAAGCAGGAATCAGTACCCTCTTCGGACCATATGCAACGATTTTAGACTAGTGAGACACGTCTCACTTATATATGCCAAAGAAAAAACTGGGTTTTACTCCTGTCTCAGTTTTCAACTCACCCATAATCCCGGAAATTTCTTCAGTATATGTTGGAAATAATCGCTCATACACATCCTACATGAAAAATGAAGTATGTGATTTCAAGCTTGAGGTTTGCACTTCACAAAAGTGTTATTAAACATATAAGCAGGATATGAATAAACGATTATTTTCAACATTTACTCAAGAGAATGCCGGTTTTATGGGCAAGTTGAAAATGTGGCAGGAGTAAAACAAAGTTTTTGTTTTGGCATTTATAAGTAGGACCTCTCACATTATTTTAAAATTGTTGCATATAGTTCTTGCTGTATAATAATTCCATATTTAACTAATTATTCATGATTTTCGGATCATCCGCAAACATCTCCGTGAAGTGCGACAAAACACATTTCAGGTACACAAATACTCGGATATTATATTTGCATAGGAGTCTTCAGAAACGATATGAACTTTTCCTTTTCCGATCGTTTTTAGCAGAGTTTTGACCAATCAAATATTCGGCTCCGCCAGAACTTTCAGCGGCGGTAAGCGTGAACCTGAAAGTTGATGTCGGCGTTCAATCACGTTTTCTGAGAAAACCAGCGCATTTCATAAGAAATTACTAAGAGTAATTTTTGTGGAAAACTGAATTGTCTTGCCTTGTTGATATATTTTTTCGATAAATCATATGCTTTCCAAGATTACAGCAAAAATCTATTTATTTATTTTTAAACGAAAAAAAAAAAAAATGTTTCATCCCTGGAATTTTTTTTTTCGTGTATATCATGGTTCCAACTATCATCCCAAGTTTCGTGGTGCTACAATCGATCCTAGTCTCAAAACCCAATCGTATTGGATTAATGGCCAACGTTTTTAAAATAGTGTGAGTGTAATAAGGTCCAAATTAACGGAACAGTTTTTCAGATATTCAATGAAGATTGTAAATCACCTAAAAGAAAAAATTTACGCACCCTTGTATCTAAATTACGGGTAATACTGAACAATTCAATTCATCAGAAATTTACTTTATCCTTCGTTCAATCAACATAGAGTATTTTTTTGTAGTCAATAGCGATCTGTCAATTGTTTTCAGTAAGTACAGGAATATAATCCAAAATTTTTATTTTGAGACTTAAACTGACATAAATCAAAAACTATTGCAGATAAGTCTATGAAACCTGGATGCGTTATTTCGACAATTTCATGCAAACATATATATGCAGATGGCATTATTTTGATAAAAAAAAAACATAATTTCTAAGTCGTTGGGAGATAATATTGAAGGTGTGGATGGAGGTCACTAAAACGTTGAAAAAAATCTTTGGTTTGCCCTGTATAATTTCTGGTTATACACTTTGTTGTCCTGTTTACTATTTACTCGGGAAAAATTGCCACACCCTGTATATTTACATATTCCGTAACGTTGACGTTATTACCCAGTTGAAACAAATGGAATAATAAAAAAAAAACTGAATCCCAAACTTAACGCAATATGAAACAATACTGAACTTCGTGTCATTTTCAGGCCCAGAACGCAGAACAATCCGAAAAACTGAAGAAACACCACGAAGATTGCGCCAAAGAAGTCACGGTCGACCAAGAGCTAGTAACCAAAGCTAGAAATGGCGATTTCACCGAAAATCAAGCTCTGAAGGACTACCTGTTCTGCATCGCCAAGAAGTCCGAGTTCATCAACGAACAGGGAGAGATTCAAAAGGACGTCTTGCTGAAAAAGACCACAGTAGCCGTCGGAGAAGAGCTCGCCAATAAGGTTGTTACCGCATGCGCAGTGCAGCAGAAGAATGGGCCTGAGACTACGTTCCATGTCCTCAAATGCTATCGCGAGAAGAGTGCCCCCAAAGTTATCAGTCTTTTTTAGTTTTTAGTTATGTTATATCGAAAATAAGCCATTAAAGTGATTTGTTATCAACAACCAAAATTCTTTAATTCATTCATTGGTTCTTTTACTGACGTTGCTCAGGAAAGTCCGCAGAAGCACTCACGAGAATATATAGAAGAAAAAATGTGTATATTTCATGTGCGTCTTCAGTTGAGAAACCAACCCAGATAACACAAAGACGTCCTCAGTACGTCCACAAGACATAAATCTAAGACATTCAAGACGTCCCGAAGACGTCCATTACATAAGACGTCCTTAGGATGTCCTGGGGACATCCGATGTTACAAATTGGAACGTTTTGGGGACTTCCATGTCCCTGTAAGGTCCCTTGGACACCCTAAGGATGTTTTTAGGATATCAATTTTCAAGGTTTTCTATAACCCATGATCCTGATTAATAGAAAGTGACATACCAACTAGAAACAGTGAAAAGGATAATGATGGAAAGTGATTCTCCAAAAAACATTTATAAATTATTTTAAATTCTGACACAAACATTTACATCAATTACAAAACGTAATACCTATAGAACAGTATAGAAGTCACGGCTCACAACAGCAATGAATACGTGATATTATATTTTCTCAGATCATCGTATTCTTTTGATTGTGAAAATAAAATTCTGGCACAACCAGAAATTATGTTAATAAATTAGGTTAGGAAACCATAAGGCAAGAGATAAGACACAGCACAGGACCACAAATGACACAAATCACAGACTTCATGATGCACTCAGTCACAGGTTTGAAATAAAAGTCTATTTTTGGAAAAAAATTATTGGAGAATTGTTAGAGAAATGATAAACTATCAAGAGTGTGATTTAAGTCGCCATCCCAACGACTCGAGACTCACTGAAATATGGACGACAATAAGCGCTCTGTTATTGGTCACTGCAATGGCGGGAAGTTTAAACGAAAAGATAAGAATGAGGCAAATTGAGTTGAAAATGCGTGAATTACTAGCAAACCTAACCTGATCTGACTAACCTAGCGCGTACAGAATAACCATGCAAAATTGATAACAATATACCGACTATTCATCTAATACTGGTGACAACTGGAGAAACTCACTGAGCTAAATAAGCTCAGCGGAAAATGTATGAAATTTATGACGGAAAATTAAACCAAAACACGTTTTAAGTGTTTGAAAAAGGCACAAGACACGAAAATAATGTTGGACTGAGTTTGGACGTCCTGGGAATATTCGCATCGGATGTCCCAAAAACGTCCGAGTCGTACGTCCCCAGGATGTCCATATTAGGTTCTGGGACGTTCGGACCCAATTGGGACATAAAATGGATATCCTCGGGACGTCCAGTCTGGGAAGGCAACGTTGCAATACAAATTATCATTTCCTACGGGCTAGCTGTGTCGAAATGTTCACTTCCTTCGACTTCCAAAAGCTACTAACTAGATTGTCGTTATATTAACAAATTTATGATGATAAATGATAGTAGATCGAATCAAGGCAACTAACTCTGTCTGTTATTAATTTTTTTAAATTTCGTAGCTTTCCTAAAAGTCATGTGGAAATATAAAGTTAACAAGACATATTATCGAAGGAAATACCACGTAGAAAAAAGTCAAGTGGGGTCATATCGGGAGACCTAGCTGGCCATTCAATTGCTGCCCTGCGTCCAATCCATTTATCAGGAAAAGTTTCATCTATAGATATGCCCGTACTACACGTCCAAAATGTGGAAGAGCCCCATCTTGTTGAAACCATATTTCTTCTGCCGGCAAATTGGGATTGTTGTTATTCGGGAATAATCGTCTAAGCTCTGGAATAACATGCTGTTGTTAAAGTGATAAATATCGTTAAGAGTTCAAATTTCCGTTTATAAAATAGGGTCCTATGACGTGTCCACCAAGAATGCCACACCATACATTCACTTTTTGTGGCCGTTGGGTGTCAACTTCCTCCATCAAATATGGATTTTGGTTTGACCAATACCTACAGTTGTGTCGATTGACGTGCCAGTTCAAACAAAATGTAGATGCGTCAGAAAACAATATGTGGTGTACAAAGTTGACATTTTCATTTCATTTATCCAAAATAACCTCACAGAACTCGATTCTACGATCAAAATCGTATTCACTCAATTCTTGTACCAAATGAATTTTATATGGATGGTATTTTTGCAGTTTGAAAATTTTTTGAATGGAATATCGACTCATGTTATGATTCAAAGCCCTCTGTTGTGCCAATTTTTTTGGATTTTCCACCACATCTAACATGACATCCAAAGAATTTTCTTCATTTGTAACGCTTACTGGTCTTCCACTTTTTGGCCGATCTTTGACATCTCCAGTTCCATGAAAACGCTGCAATGTTTTTGAAACGGTTGATTTAGAAATGGGTTCCCGATTGGGATGCAATTCATAGAAAATATCCACTACTTGGTCATAACTTCGTCTTCTATCACCGTATCCTATGATCATTAAAATTTCAATACACTCAGTATCAGTTAAACGTGCAATTTTTGCGAGAAATTATTTACACTAAATGTATTTTTGACATGCGTTGTCAAGATCATCACTATTAGACAAAAGAACGACGCGGCGTTGTTATGGAGCTGGAAACTTTCAAAGGTAACTTGATTGACTATGAACTTAATGGACTAAAACATTTTTGGATAATTTATTAGAAAGTAATTTTCAAAATTCGATATTTCGAAAACGGTTGAATTTAGGAAATGATGTGCTATATCAATTTTGTTCAGAATTTTGAGCAGAATTGAAATGTGGAATAAAATACATGACGTGATTCATCATCAATAACTTTCAGGTTGGGGTCCTCTATTATATTCTAGATCTGCAATCCTTGATCATGATCCAGCTATGATGATCAGACGTGGATCTTGGTTCTTTATTAAAATCAAGGTGCTTTATGCGAAGTGAGCTGATACGTGATGTTCAAAGATCAGGGTTTGATCTTTGTTTATAACAAATTGCTTTCTTTAATAAGTACCTTCGTGTTGATTTCTTCTAATAACCAGTTTTCAACTAGTAGTAGAGCACAAAAAAGACTGAAAACAGATCGATTTCCATGCGAGCTATATAAAGGAAATTAACTTCGCAGTTTACATACACAATATCATTATTTCTGTTGGAGTGACTTGATTTTTCATTCGAGCAAAAATGAAGTTTCTGGTGGCATTTGTTATGATCGCTGCTGTTAACTCCGTACAGGTAATATAACTGTATTTAGTTTCTGAGTTTCATAATAATAGAAATTATGCCATTTAGTTCTGATCTATATGTTGATATAACATTTTTCACAAAAAATATTGGTGACAGAACATCAGATACAATTGATTTTTGTTCGAAAATATGAATAGGATATTCATAAAATCTGTTGTGGAGTCATCTGCGGCTGTATGGTTAGCAACGCTTTGATTGTAGATCATTACGACCGCAAAATAAAAAATAATTGTTTGTTTACTCGTCGTTACGATGTTTTGTTTTTTGAGCAACGTGAAATTCCATACTTCGATTTCAAATAAACTTCCATACTTGGTTGAACTGTTTAATTTATTTTTCTCTTTGACAGATGTCTCTCTGATGAATGTAGTATCCGGGAGACGACAATAATGATTTGTCATAATTTTCGTTTTTTTTTCCACCAATAATAGAAAAAATGTGGAAATTTCACTTTCAATCACAAGTAGAACAATCTACTATTCTCTATATACACCAGAGAATATTTTTTTAAATTGTTTTGTAATTAGATCAAATGAAAGAACTCGAAAAAAAATTCTTGACTTGATTAAATAATGTTTTTCTGTGACGGGAAAAAACTTGGACATTTCATCACTGTGATAGGTACTAAAATATGACTTTTCATGAAATTACTTTTTTCCCCGGAAAAAAAGTGACTACTTTTTCCGGGATATATACATAAGTAAAGGTAGATATCTGCTATTGCAAAATCTGATCTCTCACTCATCCGATGGGGCTCTAACCCAACATCCTACCTTCATCACTCAACCTGCACGCTACTAACCTAACTGGCCTTTATTTCAAGTTCGAAAAAAGTTGATAAAACGAAAAAAAAAGTGATGCCGAACTGTAGCTCTGAACCACGTACCTATGTTGTAGTAAGCCGCAATCCTATCGATGCGGCTGTGAACCGTGTCTGTTTCAGTAGATGAAATGGTTGAAAAAATGTGAAAGATCTCGCGAACCGAAAGGTCTTAAGCCGTAGACATTTGATTTTTTTCACTATTAGGTCATCGTTTTTTCCGTGACAGAAAAAAATAGTGTATTATACACGGGAAAAATTATAAATTTTAGCTCTCGAACACAACATCGAGCTAAAATCTAATATTTTTTTCCTTTGTATAATAAATACCTATCTTTGGACAAATTCAAACAATTTATGTGAACTAGACAATTTTATTTCTCTTTCCAGAGGAATATACTTCTATTTTCCATCAATGCCGTAGAAATGTAGAAAATCAATTGCGACTGAAAAAGTAAAAGACGTTAGTAAGAATGATGAACTATTTTTGAAGTTTTAACAATAAACGGGGGAAAGAAAAAGGGAAACAAAAAGTGTGGTTATTACCCTAAATGTGAATTTTAGGGCATGGAAAAACCAAACTTGACAGATTTCCCATACATAAGAAATTGAATATATTGCGATTCCAGTTTGTGATGAAAAAAATGAAATCACATTAATCGTCGTTCTTTTCTTTGAAAATTCAATCTCTTATGTTTTTTTCCTAGTTTTCCGAATAAGCCGAGAAATTAACATTAAAGAATTAATGAGTAGGACGTCAAATTGCTTTCCCTGCGGAGTTGCTGATTTTCTCAGCACGGCTCGGGAGATTAAGTTAAATAAAGATTTATTTTATTTTAACCTCAAACAAACTAACAGGTTCTACCTTATCAGCTATACAGTGCTAGTCTAAAGTCCGTTTCCACCCTACTAATTTTTGAACCACCTGGTATATCGCAACAAAATTTGGAAGGCTCAAATAGGAGACGAAAACCTACTTTTTCATGAGAAAATTCCAGCTAAAACTTTCAAAATGGCAGCTGAGCGCCATCTTCAATAATTGTTTTAAATAGAACACCTGGTATATCATTGCATATCGGTTAGGGACGATCATAAGGAATCCAACAACACCAAGTTTGATGCTATTATCTACAAAGACTATGGAGATATCGCCTATTATTTTCTCCATAAGCCGAATGAGTGTGAGAGAGAATTTATTGACCCGCCAGAAAAAGTTTCTCTCTCCCAATCATTCGGGCCATTCGGCTTATGGAGAAAGTAATAGGTGATATCTCCATATCTTTGGAGATGATAGCATCAACCTTGGTGTTGTTGGATTCCTTATGATCGGCCCTAACCCATCATGCAATGATATACCGGGTGTTCTATTTAAACAAATGATTGAAGATGGCGCTCAGCTACCATTTTAATACTTTTATCTGGAATTTTCTCATGAAAAAGTAGGTTTTTATCTCTTATTTGAGCCTTCCAAATTTCGTTGCGAAATACCATGTTGTTCAAAAATTAGTAGGGAGAGAACGGACTTTAGACTAGCACTGTACGAAAGGACACAATTAAAAAACCCGCCTGGTCTCAATCGGTATAATTGACGAGAAATCTGTTTTACCAACCGTACTAACTTAGTTCGTCCAGTTGCGAGGTAGGTCGCCACTGTTGAACGTGTTGCCAACTTTTACTGCAGGTTTGACTACTCTCTTTATTTTTAGTTTCTCTATGGTACCAGTACTGAATTTTCTTGTTTTTTTTTCAGGCCCTGACTGCATCTCAGCTCGAACGCCTGATCCACAACTACGCCGGATGCGCGAGAGAAATCTCCATCGACCCAGAGGCGATAAGCAAAGTCAGACATGGAGAGTATACAGACAGCGAGCCCGTGAAAGAGTACCTCTTCTGCGTCGGCAAAAGGGCGGGTATCGTCGACCAAGCTGGGGGAATATTGAGAGACGCCCTGTTGGAATGGACCGCAGAGGCCGTTGGAGAAGAACTTGCCAAGGAGCTTATTGGCGAATGCGCAGTGTTGAAGGCGAACGGGCCTGATACTACGTATCACGTCGTTAGGTGTATACATGACAAAAGTGGCGCCAGGGTGGTCAATATTATTTAGTTTTCTCCATGACAAAAGTGGTCGCACGGTTGTCGAGATTATTTAGTGTTCAGTTGTGTTAATGGAAATATAACATTGCAGCGATATGTTGAATAAAAAATATTTTTTTTACTCTCTTCATTATTCACACACTGTTTGGGCGTAAAAGCTGGACTGTAATTTGTGATTGATATTTAATCCAGTACGATTGGGTTTTGATGGATTGTAGCACCACCAAACTTGGTATGCTAGTAGTTGGAACCATGATAAACACGAAAACAAAATTGTTTACCAATATTCCATGGGTGGAACATTTTTTTTTTTCGTTTAAAAATGAATAAATAGATTTTTGCTATAATCTTGGAAAGTATATGATTTATCGGAAAAACAACTCAACAAGGTGAAAAACAATTCAATTTTCCACAAAAATTATTCCTAGTAATTTCTTATGAAATGCGCTCGTTTTCTCAGAAAACGTGATTGAACAGCGACATCAAATTTCAAGTTCACGCTTACCGCCGCTGAAAGTTTGAGCCGAATATTTGATTGGTCATAACTCTACTAAAAATGATCGGAGAAGGAAAAACACAAGTTCATATCGTTTCTGAAGACTCCTACCTTCTCATGCAAATTTAATATGCGAGTATTTGAGTACCTGAAATGTGTTTTGTCGCACTTCACGGAGAAGTTTGCGGATGATCCGAAAATCATGAATAATTCAGTAAATATGGAATTATTATACTGAAGTAGCAACCCATACCCTCTTTGGACTATATGCAACAATTTTAAAGTAGTGTGACAGGTCCCACTTATACATGCCAAAAAAACAAAGTTTGTTTTACTCCTGCTTCATATTCAACTTATATATATATATAATTTCTTCTTTAGAATTTTTGTTGGGGTTGAGATCAGTAGAATCGAAGAAAAACCATTGTTTTTGCCAACGTTTCGAATTTCATTGAATTCATCATCAGGGCTCAAAATTGTTTGTTTTTCTGAGTTAAAATCCTTAAACTATTTTTAAAATGAACAGACATAATAGATAACAAGGATCTATTATGTCCGTTTATGTACATTTACAAAAAGCATCGAACCGTGATCTGCAATATCATCAGTATTCATTTTTAGGAGTTCATGGTTTCTCATTGCCCCAGATATGTAAAATATTCAAACGACCTATAAGCACAAAAAATATATTCAGTTTTGTGCAAATCCAAGTTCCAAGTAATTTGAGATGTCAACGTTTTCTTCAAATAGCGATATCTCCGTAGTCTTTGGAGATAACACCATCAAACCTGGTATCGATAGATTCCTAATGGCTATTATTCCTAACCGATCATATATCAATATACAAAATATCCCATTTGGAAACCAAAAGTTGATGTCTTTCCCGGAAATACCCGAAGATGCATTTTTTCCAAATATGTTGAAAAGTGCCGCCTAGTGAGCATATTCAATGTTTAATATTTCAGAAATGATGATACAGAAACAACAGAGAAAACAGGGGTGTACCGTGAGTCTGTGTCACACGGTATATAAAACAATAATTAGCTTTGCGCTCATACCAAGGGGGCATCGTTTTTTTTACACATTAAAAACGCTGACATCTAAGGTGCCCTGTTATTTATAACACTGGCTAACTTCTCAAAATGTTTTAGCTTCGAACTAATCGTACTTGGTTTTTCTTGCTGGCTCTTGGTCTGTCATCCTTACTTTTAATAAAATAATCTACTATTTCCAGTTATTCAGTGTCAAAAATTACATATCAATATCTCATAGAAAACATGAAAATAAAATCAAAAATTGTAAATTCGATATTATCGTGTTTCAACACGTGACGATTGGTAATATCGGGCAAATGCCTGGGGGGGGTTCAATCTATCCAGGCTAAAATTTGCAGATATCTTGTTGGCAAAAACATTGAATTTTTCCTAGGCGTTCGTGGCTATTGCTCCATCTTTCTTGGTTGTGGGAGAAAATGGGTTGGATGTGAAATTTCTTCCCACAGCTATTGCAAAAGACGGAAACGAGCAGGATCAGTTGAGTCACTCGACAAATTTTAATAGCAACTGGACTTTGAAGCCACTTTCGAAGATTCTAGCTTGAAGGCAACACATCTGAAGCAGTTTATGCTAAACCAGGATTTATCAGATGATGATATTCTTAACATGTTTGGTATATACGTTTATATCCCCAGTATTGTGCTGGCCTCCAAAATTTGAACACTCTTTTCCTTGGAAATGCTGAGGAAACTTTGCAAATGCCATCATCATAATCGGCTGATTTGTAGTTCCATATGAGACGAAGCAGTATTCAGTTGTACTGGGCTGCTTGATTTTCTAGAAAAATAGTGGAGATTAGGTTCTGGTAGGAATTCTCAATTGGAGCAGAAACTTCTAAATTCTATGGATTAGGATTGGTAGTGTGAAAACGATAAAGTGTATTGACGTACAGCTAGACAAATCTATAGAGGGATTTGAAATCGGCACACCCATCGATCCGCGGTATCAGAAGAGCTCAGTATACATTATAAAATTTATACTACCCTCTCTATTGTCAGAATACTTTCTCATTCTAATTTGCGCAGCTCATATCGATATTCCTTTATAGACTTGCCAAACTTTACTGGTAATTTATATCAGGAATGGGTGAGGCTAGTTCAACCAACTGACCTAAACCAAATTGTCAATTTTGTTGGAAAATTTGAGCCAGGTCAAGTTAGGTACATTGTGATTGTCCAGCATAATAACGCTTGAATAGTTTTGCTGTGTAATGAAGAGTTTCAAATGAATGAAAAGAGTGATTTCGACGAGGTAGTCTTTCTTGAACTTCGTTCTAATTATTCTGTGGAATCCTTGACGAAAATCTAGTCCTGATCTTTGTACATCGTGTTGTTATTCAGTTCATTATTCAGAATTCTAAAAAACCAGATTTTAATTAGTAGTAGGAATTGAAATAGTTCGAAAACGACAAGGGGGAACCCATTGGTTCGCTTGGGATGGGTATAAATATAGTACCAATCTTGCACTCTTCATAAACTGTCGAATCTGCTTCTGAGAGTGTGTCGTTTTTTTTATTCGAGCAAATATGAAGTTTCTTGTGGCATTGCTTATGGTCATTGCTGTGAGCTTCGTACAGGTAATAATAATATTCTTCAGTTTCAAAATAATTATTATCAAACAATTAACAAATTTTCAAACAAATTATCGGAGGATAAATGGATACATTGATTCAGTTGAACATGAACCCTCTTCTGATTTTTCATCATTAGTGATTGGTTGAAAAAAAAAAAATCAGTATCAATTGAAAATTTAATAAAGGGAAAGTTTCGTAGACTACAATCTAAGATAAAAAAAAATCTGTAATTTTCTGAAAACAGTTAAAAATTTGTACCTAGTAAACAGTGAGTTCAAGATGGGTCAGTCCACCATGTGGATATTTCAAATGGGAATCAAATTTTTATTACATAGGAAAAAATTTGGAAAACAGAAGGGTCATTTATATGGAAGTATTTTTCAAAAAAAAAAAAAGTTTTATGAGTTGTTTCAGAGAATATAAATTTTTCGCTTTCTTCTTAAATTTTTTTGCTATCATCGTCAATGACTTTCCGTTATAAAAACACTTCTTGAAGAAACTTATCAATACTTTCTCGTGATACACTTTTAGTGTTCGACGTTTCGTTGTTGATCAACAACTTATTTTTCAGATCCCCTTGACTTTCAAAGATATTTTTGAGGGCATAGTGAGAAAAGGTATGTTAAGGTATTCTAGGCCTGCAGAAAATCGAAAGTGTGTATTCACATATTTAAATGATTGGAAAAATCTCTTCAGAATTTCCTGATTATTGCCGAAAAGGATCGGAAAATTACAATATCACTACAAGAAATATAAAAAAAAGTTGCTTTGTGAAAGTGTTTCATGTTTTGTTTCACCAGGAAAAAATTATATAAGAAATTGAAAAATTCGTATTTTTTTGAATTTTTTACCACCATACGAATAGCCTTTTTGACGAGCAACTTTTTTCATATTTAACTTTTTATGTATCTATTACTGTTTCCTATTACTTAATCTTGATCTCTTTATCTTGGACTCATTGTATTCATCGATCAAAACATTTCTGTAGTTATAGATTTTTTTTTTCATTTTCCGGGACACTCGCAGTCGTAAAGATTTTGTTGTGGGTAATTATTTTCTGAAAATCATTTGACTTATTCAGAACGTTCCATTATTTGTACAAGTATTCGCATATCTGCAAACTCAAAATGAAACGTCTGGATTTTATCATTTTCTTCACATAAAATATAAGAAGTATGAATCATTGTGGATGAAAAGTGAAACTCTATTCAGTAAGAAAGTAAATTATTCCAGCTTTTTTTCTCTTTGGTAACCAAATTAACAAATTTCATCGTAGAATTTTCAAAGTAGTACTAGATGACTCCATTGCAGGTGTTTTGCTTTTCCACAAGTATACATGTCCATATTTACAACAATCACGGTGAATAACACTAACACTCGAGCAAGCTCTCGTGGTGTTTTTAAGCAACACAGTTTTCGTGCCAGCAAGGTGAAGTATTTTTTGTAAATTCTTCATTCTGTTGGGATCGGGACCAATAGAATCAAAATTACACTGAATATTTCCCTCATCTATAATATTTGTCATAATAAATATTTAATTAATATATTTAATATATTTAACTACATATTCAATATTTAATTTAATTTATTTATTATGTTATTTGCTATCACCAAAGCAACATGTTTTCGTTAAAAATGAAAGTCTATCCGATAGAATAAAAACCACTTGTGTATTATTATTAAATTCAATTGCTTCTTCACAAAAAACTAAAACTCCACATGAAATGCAATAATATTTTAATACATAATTTCAAGCTGTCCTCAATATCATATTGGTCAAACAGGTCGATATTTTAAAAAGAGGTTACGCGAACATGAGAAGGATATTAGGTAATCAAAAAATCAATACTATTAATCCAACAGCTCTCGTTTAAATATGTTTCCAATGAATAATCACACATGGAGGATTGCCATCTGATATTTTTGTAAGTGGGAGTCGATGGGGCGTAGAGCTGAAAAACCGGTTTGGACATTCCTTGATATACTGCTTTTTTCAGGGCCAGACTTCCGAACAAGCCGAGAAACTGAAAAGCCACCACGCCGCATGCGCAAAAGAAGTCGCCGTCGACCAAGCTCTAGTAACCAAAGCTAGAAATGGCGAGTTTTCCGACAGCCAAGCTCTGAAGGACTTCCTCTTCTGCGTTGGCAAGAAGGCGGGTTTAATCGACGACACTGGGGTGATACAGAAAGACGTTCTGTTGAAACAAACAGCGGAAGCCGTTGGAGAAGAACTCGCTTCCAAAATTGTCGGCGCATGCGCAGTGGACCAGAAGAATGGGCCTGATACCACGTTGCATGTGGTGAAATGCTTCCGCGAGAAGAGTGCCCCCAAGTACGTCAATATTATTTAGTTTTCAGTTGTTTTATTGAAAATATTGTATTAAAGTGATTTGTTGATAATATCCAAAATTGTTTGATTTCTTCATTCCTTTATTCGTTACTGAACACAGATGTACAGCAGGTATGCCCGAAAAAGCAGTCACAAGAAAAATTAGAGTTTTTCATGAAACAAGTTTGTTATACAGAGTGACCCATTTGAAAGCGGCCACATCTCTAAAATTGTTAATTATTATCCGATTCAGAAGTTTTTTTTTCAATAGATAGAGCATCAAAGGTTCTAGTTGAGAGCCATAAATTCAAACTAAAATTTTTTTTTACTGTCCAAAATCCAATAAACATACTAGCGTGCTAATTGTTTTTTCATCTCGCCATTATTATATTTCAATATGTTTCACACAAAACGGTTTCGGACATACGTTAAAAAGACAACATTCCTTTATAGACCGTCAGCTAGTGACAGATTTAGGTGCCCCATTTTCGCATACAAGCCTCGAATAGGGTTGAAAAGTATATCGATTTGGAGTAAAACGAAGATATTTTTACGAGTGGCTCCTGGCGATAACATACCGAGAATTCGATTTTTCAGAACAGTGCTTATTTGTTTCCCTCGTGTTTCTATTTACGGTACGAAACTACAGAGGGTGAGTTGTTAGGTCGCCTTAAGGAAAAAAGTTCCTATGAACATATGTCCGGAGTTGCTTCGTTTCTGAGATACAAAGGCGTTTAAAAAAAAATCAATGCCCTGTATCTCGGAAAAGAAGCAACTCCGAACATATGTTCATAAAAACTTTTTTTTTTTCAAAACGATTTAACGAATCATCCTCTGTAGTTTCGTACCGTCAATAGAAACACGAGGGAAACAAATAAGCACTGTTCTGAAAAATCGAATTCTCGGTATGTTATCCCCAGGAGCCACTCGTAAAAATATCTTCATTTTACTCCAAATCGATATACTTTTCAACCCTATTCGAGGCTTGTATGCGAAAATGGGGCACCTAAATCTGTCACTAGCTGACGGTCTATTAGTGGCGTGAAGAAATGCATAGGACCTTTCAGACAAGACTGAAAGGTCCTGAAGGATCGTTGACGTACGTCTCTTTAACGTACGACCAAAACCGTTGTGTGTGTAAGCAGCATAACATGTTGAGGCCAATATTGCTTCGAGAATATTACACCAATATTATTTTCAAATTATTGTACCAAGATCGCCGAATGTTCATATTTTTTCTCTCGCCAATATTGTTATTTCAATATTTTCCAAATATTATCACAATATTGTATCAATATTGTCCCAATATGATTGTGCTACTTGGATATGAACTCTCATATTCACACTTGTGCAAATATGAACGTCATTTGTAAACAAAAAGTCGCCATATTAAAGCGACATTACAATAAAATAATAAACCAACGGAAGTGTTGATTTTTATAATGCTGTACTGAGTGAGTCATAACTACTTGACACACAGGCAGATATGAATTATCCACTCTGAGATCGTAGTTACTTACATTTCAATTGTAATGGCATAAACGTTTCCTTGTTGCTGAGAGAGATCTCTAATAAAAGTTGATTTAGTTCAAGTGGGCCAGTTCCAAACGATGAAGATTATAGATATCTCGGCGTCTTTCGAACACGTTAAAAAACTAATTTAAATTCGCACGAGTTGAACGTATTCTTTTCTCTATTGTATTTGAAAGACCGGTAATCGATCATAAAGGACTAATATTGGAAGTAAGTGTCGACAACCAGGGACGGAGTTGGTTACTGATGCTACGAAAGTTTTTAGTCATGTATACGCAGTAATTTATCAACAAGAGCTTTTTTTAACTTTAATCACTGTCAAAATGACTCAGACGTCATATTTAAATGGGTTTGTTTCTACAGGAGTTGATTTTTCAACAGTAAAAGCACAAGAGCTTTTGTTTTATCGGATAAATTTTTTCCTTCAACAAAATAATTTTGCCAATCAGTAATTTTACGAGGAAAACTGATATGAAACAATTTCGAGACCATAGTCCTCGTATTTACCAGATGAACCGCCAAACGATCAGTATCGGTTTTTCAGGAGAAAATAACAGTTTTTCCCAACTTGTATCTTTTCCAAGACCCATGGTGTCAGAATTTTCATTAAAAATATATTTTTTTAATTTTGAGTACATTCAGAAAAGCCCTTTATTACCGCAAATAAGTTTGCCAAGTTTTATCAGAATCGGCCAAAAAGTTTTTGAGTAATGAATAGAAAACTGATTTTTATAAAAACTTTGACACCCTTTATCTCGAAAACGAAGTAAATTGGGAAAAAATCTTATTTTCACGGGTATATGTGTGTATATATTCATTTGTACGTGATTATATACATAAGTATATACAGGGTATTTCCGAAATTGAAGCTTTTAAAAAAATGGGTTGTTGTATGGAATTTTCGTTTTTGAAGCAGTCCAAAGTTGTCAAAAAATGTTATGAAATTTTATGAAATCGCTTTCAGTTACCTTTGTTTGGGAGGCATTGGTTTGATTTTCCAGGCCACAGCGTGTTTGCCCGCTGACAGCGTTTCAGCGCGGTTTGCGAAGGCTGTAGACCTCTTATCAGTGATTCTTGAAAAAATTCTTGAAAACTTTAAAATTCAATATCTCCCAAAATAATTTTTGTTTTCGCCATGAGCGCGATCACATTTGGGACGCTTTTTACGGTAAAAGAGTCAAAAACGGTTCGTCGTATCGATTTCAAACAAGGTCAGGCTTCTAGACGACGCCGACGTTTGATTCTACGTACGTGCTGTAATGAAAATACAATTTTAAATTCACTTTTCTCAAAAAAATCTCAAAATTGTCCCAATAATGCAGTTACTTTGAAACAATTTTTGGGTAGATGAACAAATATTTTCAAAAAAGCAATACAGCACGTACATAGATTAACGTTTTACCTTTCTTCTGATACCTAATTCATTTCGATTGAATGAAGATTGCTCCAAATTTTAATGGAAGAAAAATACCACTGCAGCTACCTCGATTATCTATGAAAAGCACGATGAGGTGCTGCCGCAAAGATAGATACATAGCATCAAACGTTCTCTAGAAGCCTGTTCTTGTTTAAAATCGATACGACGTTTTTGAGTTATCGACTTTTTTACCTCAAAAATCGTCCCAAATTTTATCGTGCTCATGGCCTCTTGAAAAAGTATTCTTCGTTTGTCATCTTCTACTTGCCATTTCATTTATTGCTCCAATTTCGAAAACACCCTGTATAATATGTACTGATTTTTTTTACAATTTTTTCAAATATTGTTCAACAATGCTTTCTGAAATCAACTAATATTATTATTATTAAAGATATTGAAGAAGTAGACCGTTTTTCATTTGTGGACTCATAGACCGTCAGCTAGTGACAGATTTAGGTGCCCCATTTTCGCATATAAGCCTCGAATAGGGTTGAAAAGTATATCGATTTGGAGTAAAATGAAGATATTTTTACGAGTGGCTCCTGGGGATAACATACCGAGAATTCGATTTTTCATAACAGTGCTTATTTGTTTCCCTCGTGTTTCTATTTACGGTACGAAACTACAGAGGGTGATTCGTTAAGTCGTTTTGAGAAAAAAGTTTTTATGAACATATGTTGGAGTTGCTTCTTTTCTGAGATACAGGGCATTGATTTTTTTTTCAAACGCCTTTGTATCTCAGAAACGAAGCAACTCCGGACATATGTTCATAGGAATTTTTTTCCTTAAGGCAACTTAACGAATCACCCTCTGTAGTTTCGTACCGTAAATAGAAACACGAGGGAAACAAATAAGCACTGTTCTGAAAAATCGAATTCTCGGTATGTTATCCCCAGGAGCCACTCGTAAAAATATCTTCATTTTACTCCAAATCAATATACTTTTCAACCCTATTCGAGGCTTGTATGCGAAAATGGGGCACCTAAATCTGCCACTAGCTGACGGTCTATCATAATTGTTATTGTTATTGTTGGAAAAATTGTTGTTTCTGTCACCTGGAGCAAGCCTCAGAAGTCTTCGAGAGATGTATTTAAAATATACACAATCGCAGCTCAAGACCACCTAACAAACTCTATAATACAACCCTGCAGAAATATATAGTAAGTGATGCCATTGAATCACGGTCAGATCGCAGTTTTTTCTTCACTTTGCCTGAAGCTCCAGCGAGTTCAATGATAATGAAAAGCACCAGTGATCAGTAGGAAACTAAGTTCACATTATTAATTTCTTCGAGTTTTTTGCACAGCTATCAGGATCAGCTTGCACATGACAGCTCCGTTACTATTTTGGCGTTGTGTTTTTTTTATAGGTAGGCGCTGTTGCCAGGTGTTCAATAAGTTACTATTTTTATATCGGTGTCGTACCTTTTTCTTTGAACGTTCGTGATTCTGGATTTCAAATATATTATCACTTCGACAATATATTTCCTTGCTTAACCACCAATCAGTGGATTTCAAATTTTGAAATCCAGCCTATAGAATCGGAACTACAGTGACAATATATTTCCTTGCTTAACAACCAATCAGTGGATTTCAAATTTTGAAATTCAGCCAATAGAATCGAATCTACAGTGAAAATATAGTTTGTCGCTGTATTTTCACGATGATAAACCTGCTTAGTTTTTGTTTTACTATCTGTCAAGTGAAAATAATGATTTAAATTATAAACGTCAAATATATGTGTTTTGACTAGTTATCTTTATTTATCAATATGAGCGCGATCGTTGGGGACAAATGTCCATTGGTATCATAGATGAGGCCGTGGAAAAGAGTATTCCGTTGAATACGGCTAGAAGTAAAGCATCAATTACCAGGTGACACGATTTTGCTATATTTCAAATCGATATATTGTCGTCCTAAATATAATTCGTGGTATGATTAAAAACCTATAATTTTTTGGAATATCAATTCATTGGCAATCCCAATGCAAGAAAATACAAATCGTCCTACGGACTCGTTGTATTTTCAGCTTTGGGATTGCAATTCATTAATATTCCAAAAAATTATCGGTAATAATCATACCACTTATTATATTACCCCTGATAATAATATTTTTTCAACAACAGTGAAAGAAGTACGATTTTTTTGTGTAGTTTGTGTGCATAATGTATTTCAATATTTCAATATCAAAATACAATTTCATTATTTTACGGAAAAGCGTGAAAAAGTGCACGTTTTTAAAGTGTCGTAAAGAATCGAAACATGTTGCGGCGGTCAGCAATATTCGCAGCTTTACTCACTTGATATAATTATAAATGAGTCTTCTTGGCCCTATTATTGTTATTTTTGAGCTACACATTTGAAAATTTAAACGTATCACAGAACTCAATGACATGCAATACTGACTAATGCATATATTTATAATATAATAATAATAAGGCTCTTTTAAATTCATTCTAAACTAACTTCTTGGTGAGCTATAGACACTTGAAACAAAATTAGAACTGGAAAAAAAACGAACATACATACAAGAAAGCGAGTTAATAAAGTCTTATTATCGAAAAAATAGTCTGAAAATGCAATATTATTCTACGTCAATTAGAATTGGTAATTTTTTATTTTAATATTACGTTAATAATTTTTTTATAAAAAACAAATTTGCTTGCTTGTTCATTTGATTTTTCAGGAAAATAATAATGGATTGATATATTGTTGATAGGTAGGTTTTACAATTTTTTATTTCAGATATAATCAGGAGAAGAAAAACGAAAATAAAATGAAATTTACATGCCTCTGTTATAATCTCATCAAGATGTTCAAAATTTCACAGCTAAGACTAAAGTACGGAAAACAAAAATTTGAATTAAAAAAATTATTCAACCACATTTTTGCAACGGACTAAATAGAATAACATTTTTTCCCCTAGCTCCATGGAGGTTCAAAACATATAGATTTCGAACCCCTTACAGACTGTCCTGAGATTTGTGATTATGAAATTTTATAGCTATGAAAATATTTTTTTTTCGCATTTTGACTAATAATGTGCTATTTAAAAAAGTGGCACTTTACCACATAGAACTGTCACTTTACTGCATAGTTCTGTCACTGTCAATAAAACAGAGTTTGATAAAAAATTGTTCATTTGATATTGGAATAAACAAACCTCGTCAGATTACTGAGTTACAGAAATTTTACTCAGATACCTACTATGAATTTTCCTAAATTTATAACTTTGTAATGCTTTTATATATATGTTTATTTGAAGAAGAAAGTATCTCGACCGGCTTATTCTTATAGAAAAATACCTTCTATCGGGGATTCGGTCAAATGAAAAAGAAATTACTCTTTTCTGCCGAGCTTTCGCCAATCTTTATCGGCTTTTTCAAGGGCTACAATGTAAAAAAATTGGACAATAAATATATAAACTTGAAGTTAACAAATACATACTGTGCGAACTGAGATTTTTTCGTTTTTGAGGAACAATAAATACAGAAATGAAAAAAAAAATTTTTGACAAGAAAATTTGACAGGACAGTTATTCACAATGAAGATTAAGGAGTGCTTTCAACATAATATGACATCCATTTATAAACTACTACTGTGAGGAGGAGTTGACTGTCCTTGTTTATGAGTTTTGTGTGTTATTGTTCATTGGGTGGGCCAGGACCTATCCTTGCATTGATAAGTGGTAAACAAACCGTAAAACATGTCATGTCTGCAGGTGGTCATTCCCAAGCAATAGGGATAATATTCAATTCTTCATTAAAATTAGCACTTGCAATTGTGTCAATCAATGTTCGTCGGGGAAAGTAGTTGTTTTGCCCAAAAATTTTCCACTTTGTGGGATTTAATTCTTGGCTTGTTACATCGTCAATATATTTTTTGTAACAACTTCGAAAAAGAGTCTGATTTCGAGTAACTATTGAGAACGACGAAGATTTGGCAACATAGGCCCACACTCAAACTTTTGATGGATTTGCAAATCTCTCTCCAATTAATCTGCGTATCAGATGGTCCTGATAGATTGTTTGGGCTTGTATAAAATGGCTAGCAAACCGACAGGATGGCACAGTGAGAGAAACGAAGCATCATGAAATCCATCATATTCTTTGCGGCTGTAGTTGTTGGTTCTTTGGTAAGATGTATTATATTTTTTCATTTCATCAAAATCAAAATTTTTAACGACATCAGTAAGTACCCAATGTGAATATTGAAACCCCTGTCTCAAGGGTGGTTACAATTCAATACACAAAATACATTTTTTTGGTTTTTGTTATTTTTTAAATTGTTTTTAAATCAATAATCATTTGGCTTCATAGCATTCAATATATTTCTCATTTATTTTTTTTTGGATAAGTGAACCTTACTATGTTTCAGTAAAATAGCCATATGATTTAAAAAAATTCATATATTTCAAACTGGACATGAAGAAAGTAATTTAAACTTGCACGAGTAACTTCTAGTGACTACAATATCCCAAAACATTTTAAAAATTGGCTGGGAGTCATTTTTCTATGTATTCAGTAATATCTCTGTAGTTTCCGAGAATATCGAATGCGACAAAACACATTTTTGGTACACAAATACTTGCATATTATGTTTGCATGACAAGGTAGGAGTCTTCAGAAACGATATGGACTTTTCCTTTTCCTTTTTCGATCATTTTTAGCAGAGTTGTGACCGCCAGAATTTTCAGCGGCGAGTATGAACCTGAAAGTTGATGTAGGCGTTCAATCACGTTTTCTGGGAAAACAAGCGCATTTCATAAAAAATTACTAGTAATAATTTTTGTGGAGAATTGAATTGTCTTTCACCTTGTTGAGTTGTTTTTTCGATAAATCATATACTTCAAAAACAATTTTTTTTCATGTGGTTTCAACTACTAGCATATCAAGTTTGATGGTGCTATAATCGATCCTCGTCTCAAAACCCAATCGTACTGGATTGTATCGCCATTATTCTTTTCATTGCAGGCTGGTCCACTGACATACGAGAAAAAGGAAAAACTCTTCTCGTACCACCAAGACTGTATTACAAAAACTGGTGTTGATGAAAAAGTCATAAAACAAGCGAAACAAGGAATATGGTTAGACGACCCCAAATTCAAGGAATACTCGTTCTGTGTCTTGCAGAGGTTTGGTTTCCAGAACGAAGCAGGAGAGTTTCAGAGGGAAGTAATAAAGAGTAAACTCACAGAGTATTCAAAGAACGCTTCCATCGTGGATATTGTTATGGAGAAATGTGTTGTACAAAAGGAATCCCCCGTGGAATCAGCTTACTATTTCTCCAAGTGCAAATGCGATAAACTCGGTCATGAAGGACCACTGTTTTATGTAAGTTCTTCTATACTCAATAATAGTAAAGGAAATAATAAATAATGTCGTTTTGCTGAACGTCTCATTGTAAACCCAAAAATATGTATTGTTGGTATGGCTTTTTCATCAATATTTTTCAATATTGCAGGTGATCAAAGTTTCCGAAAAACAGAAAGAAGAATTCGTCAAAATCCAAAACGACTGCATAGCCGAAACTGGGGTGAATTCTACCCTCATACAAGACGCTCAAAAGGAAATTTTCAGCGAAGATCCTTTGTTCAAAAAATACACTTACTGCTACTCCAAGAAAACAGGTTTCCAAGATGAGAATGGAAAAGTCAACGAGGACTCTTTCCGAGCAAAAATGAAGGAATTGGTGGAAAATTATAGCGATATCGATAAGCTAGTCAGCTCTTGTGTGGCAGAAAAGGACACTCCGGAAAACACAGCTTTGGAGTTCTTCAAGTGTTTCTTGCAGAATTCGTATTCTCACTTCCTTACTGTAAGTTGATTAATATTGAATACAATGCATATGAGGTAGTTTGCACCAGTAGGTACATCCAATGGTCTGAAGTACTTATGAGAAAATTCTTCATACAGCGTGTCCCACG
Organism: Chrysolina haemoptera; assembly: GCA_958298965.1. Classification (NCBI taxonomy): domain Eukaryota; kingdom Metazoa; phylum Arthropoda; class Insecta; order Coleoptera; family Chrysomelidae; genus Chrysolina; species Chrysolina haemoptera. The sequence continues at coordinate 3,309,822 of OY282600.1, forward strand.
AAGAAAAGGACAGGAAATATCTCGGAACTTGAATTGCTTTAAGTCACAACCTCAAAATAACAATTCTCTACTACTCTTTAATTCCGCGATATTCCCTGTCCTAATCTTCGTGGGACACCCGGTATATTGAAACATTTTTATGTACTCGATCATCTACCAATTTCATCAGTAGCAGGTGGTTTGTCCTGACTTGTAATAATAATATCTTGTTTCTTCCTTACAGGGCTCATCTTCCACAACGCAGGATCCATCTGATGAAAAGTCAGTCAAAGTCTTGCTGTACTGAAATTTTTTTTTACTAGATGTACCTGTAAGCAGTATTATGCTGTTTAAAACTGGTAGTTTATTTATTGAAAGTTTATTTATTTATATGTGTTAGAACTAAATCCAAATAAATTCACAGTATTTCCTACGAACTCGTTTTTTTCCTATGTATACTGTTCCAAAATGCTATGAATCTTATGCCATAAAATGTTAATAGATTTGCAATAATATGCGGAAAACAAAATTTCAATATGAGATACTATATTGTATAAGTACATATTGGCTATCTGATCTTCAAATTCCATATATATCCTTAAAAAAATACACTCACGCCTACTACTACTATCTTCTCAGGTACGAAAAAATGTGAAAATTTCCAAAATCTTAAATACAATATAGTGATGAACTTTCTACCGTCTTTGTTTATACTGATCACGGTGTTGGAGTAAGGTTGTTTAAAACAAAACCCAGTATTTTTCAACAGTTTAATGTTTCGACAATACATTTCGCCATCCTCAGGGCTTTACAATAAAAAAATTAAGGACAATTACCTATAAACAAAAATAAAATTTAGAAAAAAAACAATTGAATTTCTCAATAGAAAATAACGTATAAACGTATGTAGTCAGAAATATAATAAATAATACCATTCAATCACTTGTTAAAGAATATTATTCTAACATTATTGTAGCAATAATAACCTTGACTGGCATCATAGTGACAAGACGTGAATTGAAATATCAAAATAATTTTATGTTTGCTTTCCATTTGATTATATTTAAAATTTGTGGATGTGTAGAAAGCACAGTCTGTTACTCGGTTAGAATATACTATTATTTTATCGAATAGACTTACGTGAAGGGTATTGTTTTTCCTAGGTCAAAAGTATATTAAATAATATAAAAATGAAATTACGAACTAGATACAGCTACATAAAACTGTGCAATAGTTTCCTCTCGAAATTGAAGTATCATCGAGAATGCAAAATTTGAAATACTAATTGTTTCAGGAATATAAAACTTAAATGATAAGTTTAATTTTTTTTGTACGGTAGGTGAAATTCAGTGATTGTTCAGTGTTTTGATTTTCACTATCTTTCTTATAATTGGTTTCACGATCCTGATCAACTCTTGAAAGGTGCGTTTGAAACTCAGATCAATAATATAAACTGTTTATTGTTATTGTTTATATTATTGACATTTCTGAACATGATCTGCAAGAGATGTGGGATTTTTCAGATTGTCTTTTTTCTTTAGACTACGTTTATGTTTTTTCATTCTCGTTTTTACGTATCGTTTGGTTTGCCCTGTATGCCATTTGATTTGTGTGTTTGATATAAGTCTAAAGACGTAAACGTAAGTCACGGAAGAGGGGGTAATTACCCCATCCCCCCTAGGTACGTGCCTGAACATTCTACACCAGTTACATATATTGGCGTCGCTCCTATCAACAGTAAATGAAACAAAAATTAGGCATAAAAACTATTGTATCAACTTTATTCAAGAAAAAACTGACTATGAAGAAACTTTGCCACGATTGACCCCCTTCAAACCTTCAGTGCGTTTATTTCTATATGCATGCACTTTCCCAACTCGAAAGCAGTTTTCCCTGCACTGTCTTTTTCTGTGACGCATTTCTTGACTATGTCATTCTCCTTACCGCGGACGAGCTTTTTCAAGATGGCAGCCATAGCGTCTGTGTTGACTATTCCGTCGTCAGCATCGTTAACAACACCTACTGATTTCAAGACGCACTTGGAGTGGATTTTCATTTTGTCGTCCTCAGGATATGCTTGGTAAGCTTCGATCTTCTTCAGGGTCTCTGCGTCTATTCCAAATGTCTTTGTGCATTCCTGTTGAAGTTTGTGGAGTTTTTGTTGTTGCTCTTCTGACACAGGCTAGAATGAACCAATCGAAAATGAATATTTGGAACCTTTGGTGTCGATACAATTCAAGAAATAGAAGGCACCGAAAACACCAAAATCACGTTACTATCACTCGACGCGCGTTTCGCCAACAAATTCGTTTAGCTGAAATCAGTTATAGAAAAACTGTTGTCATGGCAACTGTTGCTATGGTTACGAGAATACAAAAACCCGGAACCCATGGTGCGGAAATGCGTGGTTGCCAAGTTGCCCGCTTTAGTTTAGCTGAAATCAGTTACAGAAAAAAGGTTGCCATGGTAACCGCTGTTATGGTAAGCAGTAAACAAAAATGCTTCTGCATAATTGGACATGTCCAATCCTTCCAAGGGAAAATCTATGGCCACGTGTAGTCTTCAGATGAAAAACTAATATTTTATATTTATATTTATATTTTAATTATATTAGTAGCAAAATAAACAACGAAAAATAATAAATTTAGTCTAATTCATCTTAAACTTGTGTCATCAAATCGTTGGTCGTGGTCCAAAGCATGTTGAGCCGTACACTCGATTTTTCATAATAATATTATAAGCAAAATTTCCCGTTTTTCCGCTACTGAAATGCTTTGTGATCATGAAAAAATATGTGGAACCCGTTTTTATTGACACTATAGGAAATTTGTCCACTACGTGAGCTTCGCGAATAAAAAAATGCCGCTTCCATGCAAGATAAAAGTATCGGGAAATTCAGTGCCGGAAAATCCACACGAATGACTTTTTCAAGAATGTCTCTTCTGTAATTCATAGTCGAGATATATATGAATAATTTGGGAAAAGGTGATCCTGAAAATATCATTATGTGACTTAATGAGAGAGCACTGAAAATTGAGAAAATCGCATTTTTTCGAATTTCGAGCACGTTTTACTGGAAAACGGTGCATTTTCAAGAAAAACTTGTAGATACCTTTTTCGTAGAGATTTTTATGCAGAATAGTATGACATCATTTGTTTTTGAAAAAAATGGATTTTTCGATTTCCCTCGGAAAATCGTCCATACAAATTTTCCGGATGGTTTCACGACTTATCATCCTCGAAATTCGGATTCAGTGGATCAAAATACATAAGAATAACTTGGGCGATCCCGTCGCGCTTCATCGGCTACGAAAACACTCATTGCCACCGGACTATCTCGTTCCACAGTTTTCAGAACTTTTTTACAGTCAGAATGTGAATTTTCAACATATTTCAATTAATTCATCATATTTAACAATTTTCATGTTAAAAACGCAAGAATGAAATATACTATTAATTCAGTATTAGAACTTAAATAATATATACAGTGAACTTTCCATTGAAATCTATATCTATCTATTATTCAAATCCACATTAAAAAATTAATTAAATTAATAAAAATTAATTTCATGTATAGATTTTTTAGGAATTTCTATTCAAATGAAGATTGTCATTATTTAACAAAAATATTTTATATGTTATGGTTTCCGGCGATCATTGAAATACATCCAATAGGAGTTTGAGCAAAAGTTCACCCTTTCATCAAACTGTTCCCTCATGCATAAAAATGAAGAGCGGAGATATACATTTGAAACAGTTCAATGACAAATAACGATTAAGTTGAATAATCGTAATTTTTCTTAGTGGCGATAAGGAACGTAATGAAATAGGTATCTGATTTTTTCCTGGATTGATCAACAAACATTGACCTTAAATATATTGGGTTACACTTATATAGATAACAGAAAATTCTCACCTGTGCCAGGACATTGACAATCAAAACGAAGCAGATAACAAGGAATGTATTCATTTTTTTATCTCAGCTTTTTGAAAGTTCTCGAAAGAATTAGTCTCTCCTGAACAAGATGTAGATTTAAGTTGAAAAATTAATATTTTTTGACTGCTCCAACCAAACTGCATTCAATTTATACTAGAAATTATCATAGATCATTCCTTTTGAAATATGACGATATCGGATATTGAGTAACAATGACTCTTCAAAACAAGTAGAAAACCTTGAGAGTTAATACTTTTTCAGCTGACAAAAAAAATTGACATGCCTAATATGATAAATGATCAAAACGAGATATTATAAACTTTTATGGACTTTGGCAAACTAACTTTGATTTCAATTTTCATTAGGTTAATGATCAATCTATGAAACAACCTCTGACATTGAAACTCAAGCCAATGGTTCCACTGATTGAGATACAAAATGTAATGCATAATGCCTGGGAAGATTCAGTTGCTGATGTCCAAAAAAACACAGCTAAGTACCACTGAATTTGAAGATTTAAGGGTCCATAAGTATTTCATTAAAGCCCTATTAAATACTGCAGAATCAGGACACCGTGATATCAAGTTGATAACGTTTTACACAACCAATCTTCAGTTCCTTCAACTCAGTAGGGCTTTTGGTACTATCAGTTACGATTTGATAGTTATTCTAACAAAAATGAGAATTTCCAACAATCCTCGAAACTTGATAAAAAATCTCAATAAGTCTGTATGAATGGTTTAAGTTTAATGGTCTTGCAAATTTTTTCATTTCAGTTTTTCTTATGAAAATACTGATTGGCAAAATTATTTTGTCAATAAATTAAATTTATGTAATGAAATATTTGTGTTACTTCTGTTGAATAAATTTTGACAGTTGAGGGAAATGATCACTCCTTTATTAAACCATTGTAACAAAATATATGATTGTTTGATTTATCAACATAGAATTAATATTGATTATAATAAAAAAGTGAGAGAAATTTAAAAAAAAATGGAAAACAGATGGCTCACATTCTTACAGACAGTAGAAATATAGTTTGCTAGGCACTTACCTGTCCCAGAACATTGGCAATTAACAAAAAGCAGATAACAAGGAAAATCTTCATTTTTGATTCTTCTTCTTACGAGTACACGAATTATATTGATATTTTACGCAACGAAGTTTCGTTGGAATGGAATGATAAATTTTGACCACTTCGGCCAAATTTCATTTAATTTATATGAGAAATTTGTATCGATCACTTATTTTAATGGTACACCAATATTGAAAGGATAATTCTTGAAATGAATGTGAATAGAGTAATTAGATACACTTTTCTTAGAATCAATGATAATTGCGGAAATTAAGTAACCATAACGCTCCAAAAGATGTAACCATACACCTTGACAAAATCCATAATTTTATAAAATGAAAATAGATTATCAATAATACAGCCGTTCGCCAATTTCCTAAAGTATAGGAACTTTGTCGGCAAGAATCGGACAGAAAACAATCCAACATTGACATTGGCATAGTCTTATCCTTATGAAGCTGCAGGAGAGCCTCAGTCTCCGCAGGATGGTGTGAGCTTTTCACTGAGCAATCCAACTCGGGAACAAAGTTAGGGTCACCCCATTCAGTGTGAAAACGGGACGGTGTTCACTGGTTGCACGGGCTGTTGCCTTGAAAAGGAATGCTCCGATGTTTGCTTTTCCATGGTCACGGTCCATGCAGAAAAAGGGATCTGAACTCCTGATGAGTACACAGACTCCATGCAGTACCATTCTGTTATGTAGACACTCCAAACTCGAAAGTCCACGGTCGTCCTGTTGTCTGGGCAAATACAATTACAAATTAGGATACAAGCTCCTATAAAGATGCATCATTGTACAAGTTTTCACGTCGGTTTGTGGCAGCTCCTCTTGAGTCCATTTCATCAATGCAAAAGAGTACAGTAGTATCGGAACGGCAAGCATATTAGTTGCAGCAACCTTGTCTTCCTCAACCGTTCAGATGACCAGATCTGTCAGGGTTTATGCTGATAGATTTTATTTAACCTCTTTACATGAATTATGAAAACTGATTGATATGACAAAACCAATCCGATTAGAATTACAAAAATTTAAATATGTACGCATATATGTTCCGGCATCAAGATGTTGTAGGATGTTTCCGTCCACAAACTGGACATCATCTCCATATTCCTCGTATCGTCCTCTTTTGAGATGACTTTTGGCACACATGGATGCATTCGTGTCCTGTCAAGACAGTACTGTGGTGAGCTGGTTTGAATTTATTAGCAATTTGACGACACGTAGTCCTCTAGACACTGTGTTGTCTCGCCGACTTGATCTTAGCTTCCATCTTGTGTATGAGTCGCCGATGCCTCCCAACCAGAAGGGCGGTATACCTCCTCTCCGTTTGAGATAGGGTCTGAGCGGCGTCATACACATGGCAGAGATGTCAGCCTATTCTGGAATATTCTCGTGAATATCCGCATGCACCTGTGCCAGTTGTTTTGGCTTTAGGGGTTTGGTGTTATGAAGTGCCCTGCAGGTTCTGATGCGACAAACTGCCACTTCGTCAACCGGCTAAGGAGGAGTTCTGACGAAGCGTCGACTGCGAAGATGAGATACTTGATTCCCAAGGTTTTGAGAGGAAAAGGCGGTATGCTCTGGGTGTCTCATACACCAGAACGCATGCATTCTCGAATTATATCCTCCTCGGGCGGGCACACAGTTCATGTGGCAATGCAGAAGAACATCCCTTAATACATCTGTCCACTCAAAGCGTCCTTGTCCTTTGTAGTCGTCATGTGATGGCAAATCCTCGTTCATGGTCCTACCACCTTGCCTATGACCCCCAGTTTTTGAGGATCGGTTGTGTGAGCCTCTACCTCGTCAAATGGAAACCAGAGTTTCAGGGTATACCGGGGGGTAAGCCTAGTATACCCATGGTGTCAGCCTACTCTTTCCCTCCCAGGTGCAGTTGAGCTGCTGGTACGGCTTTACACCCGATGTTGAGGAAAGCGGTGTAGCAACTCACCAAGCCCTCAAATGATGGTTGGCACCATACTTTTGACGTATTATTATTATTACTTACCAAAATCTAGTGTTTTCTTGAATAATTTAGCTCTAAAGACGAGATAAATAGAGTCAATTCATAGCGCATCCACCCCACCATTTTTTGTTCGAGTCTCGCATAAAGTATCAATTAAATTTATTCTATTGAAATGTATTACAAATATAATGGATTTACACACAAAAACAGTTCATTCTGCCTTGCTTCTCACTGCTTCAGCCTTGCATTCCTCGCACCATCCCATAAAAACATCGGTCCATATCGAGGGCAGTCTGGCCGGGGTCGCTTCCCTGTACGGCGCAGCCATCCACCATCTGCTGGGCATTCGCGGAAGGCGGCAAAACGGACTGCAGCGTGGATAGTATGACGTCGTTCTGCAAGTTGCCGTCCTGGTCTTGGAAGCCGAGCCCTTGGTGGATGCAGAGTAGGTGGTTCCCGAGCACCGGGTCGTCGGGGAACCTCCCCGCGATGACCCCCATGGCGACGCTTTCAGGGATTCCCGTTTTGGCTTGGCATTCCCTGTGGAAGCGCATGACGGCGCTCATTTGGTTCGGGGATATTAGCTGGAAAGTGCAAAAAGATTCAAATCCTTCAGTAATCCTTAAATAGTCGAATATCATCAATTTGAGTAAGACTATGCTTCAATTAAAGTACTTTGGAAAATATGAGTCGATATCTTCAAATCAATAACTATACTCAATAATCCAGTACGATTGGGTTTTGAGACGAGGATCAATTGTAGCACCACCAAACTTGGTATGCTAGTTGTTGGAACCATGATAAACACAAAAACAATTTTTTTACCGAAATTTCAGGTGGAACATATTTTTATTTTTCGTTTTAAAGTAAATAAATAGGTTTTTGCTGTAATCTTGGAAAGTATAGGATTTCTCGAATAAACAACTCAACAAGGTTAAAGACAATTCAATTCTCCACAAAAATTCCTAGTAATTTTTTATGAAAAGCGCTCGTTTTCTCCGAAAACGTGATTGAACGCCGACATCAAATTTCAGGTTCACGCTGACCCGCTGCTGAAAGTTCTGGCGGAGCCGATTATTTGATTGGTCATAACTCTGCTAAAAATGATCGGAGAAGGAAAAGAAAAAGTTCATACCGTTTCTGAAGACTCCTACCTTCTCATGCAAATATAATATGCGAGTATTTGAATACCTGAAATGTGTTTTGTTGCACTTCACGGAGATGTTTGCGGATGATTTGAAAATCATGAATAATTTAGTAAATATGGAATTATTATACTGAAGCAGCAACCCATACCCTCTTTGGACTATATGCAACAATTTTAGAGTAGTTTGACAGGTCTCACTTGTACATGCTAAAAAAAAAATATGTTTTTAACTCCTGCCTCATATTCAACTTACCCATAAAACCGGCTTCTCTTCAGTAAATGTTGAAGATATTCGCTCATTCATATCCTGCTTATATAATTAATAATACTATTGTGAAGTGCAAACCTCAAGATTGAAATCACATACTTCATTTTTTTGTGCGATGTGTATGAGTGATTATTTTCAACATTTACTGGAGAAATTGCCGGGATTATGGGTGAGTTGAAAACTGAGGCAGGAGTAAAACCCAGTTTTTTCTTTGGCATGTATAAGTAAGACTTGTCTCACTAGTCTTAAATCGTTGCATATGGTCCAAAGAGGGTACTGATTCCTGCTTCAGCATAATTATTTTATATGAACTAAAATATCCATGACTTTCGGATCCTCCGTAAATATCGTAGAAGGGTTATGTGAAGTAGGACAAAACACATTTTAGGTACTCATATACTCACATGTTACATTTGCTCATGGAAGTGGAAGTCTTTAGGAACGATATAAACTTTTTCTTTTCCTTCTACTATAATTTTTAGCAAAGTTATGACAAATCTAATTTTCGGTCCTGCCGGAAATGGCACTGGCGTGTTAAAACGAACCTGAAATTTGATATCGGAATTCAATCAGGTTTTCTGAGAAAACGAGCGCATTTTGTGGGAAATTACCAAGTATATTTCTTGAGGAGAATTGAATTATCTTTCGCCTTGTTGAAATTGTTTCTTGAAAAATCTTATGTTCCAAAACAACAGCAAAAAGAAATTATAATTTTTTTAATAAATTTTTTTTTGTGTTCCACCCCTGATTTTCTGGTAAACAATTTTTTTCTAACAATACATGATGTTAAGGAGTCATGTGCCGAGTTTCAAAGTGCTACGATTCATTCTTTACTTGTGGCTTACATTTGTCTGTGGTTACTGTATTATTTCTAAGTTATGATTTTCAAATAAACTGATTATAATGAAGCGAGGCCAAGTATTAAGAAGTTGATAGTGTAATAACAAATTATAAATATATTTACAGAAATCCAAAAAAAACGGGTTACTTACCTGTCCCAGAACATTGGCAATGAACATAAAAAAGATTATAATGTGACACTTCATTTCAATGGTATAATTTTCAAGATCATAAAAAAATATTACGTGCTGATCAAGATATAAAAATCAAGTAACTTATTGCTGGAGAGGATTAAGGATTATATTCACAGGATTTTTTGGAAATTTCCCCAATGGTAATCTTTTTATCATTACGAAAAAACAGTATTTTATTTCGAAGAAAAGCTATAATTTTCAAGCGCTTCAACCATGATGAGTCCAAATCGTAGTAATTTTCTGTTAATTGTTACTTATTTGTACATCAACATTAACATTCGAATTTTGATTATATAACTATGGAAAAAATATTGCAGTTTTCATGAAAAGTAATACCACCGCCTAGAATATTACCAGTCATCATACTTTTGGTCGAAAATCATTAATATCCGTTTTCTTTTTCAGAACTTAAATATGTAGGAGTCATTTTACGTAGTGAATGTGCTGAGTCCTTTCCGCCACCCATTCTGATACTCTCCATTGGCAGTGCGCATCGCTCTGAGCCTCTCCAACTGGTTGCAGAACTGCCACTTTGTTAGGCAGCTAAGTGGAAACTCTGACATAGCCTCCCGTGCCATAATTATTAGTTATAATGGGTTCAAAGAGGTTTTCCACCCAACTTCAAATATAATACCAATGATAAGGGCTATAAACAATGAATATTTGAATATTTTATTGAAAAGTCGTACAAAAATATGGATACAGATTCCACTAATCTCCGCATACAAAATAAAAGATATCTACACGACCAACAGTTCCACAAGTCTCACGTATCACTACTTCCTCCCCCATTACTCGCATTTTTCAGCTGCTCCTCCAGAAACTCAATCCTCCTTCTGAGCTGGTCGTTCTCTTCCATCAAACTACCACTGTCATACCCCTCGTTGTTGAGGTCCTTTCTGGTTTGGGCGAAGAAATCCTCCAGCTTGATGAACTCCTTAACCTGAGCCATATGCATATCCAATAATAAGCTCCTCAGCTGGTAGGTGGTGTGAGTAGCTTGATACTTGATGTCTGCCTTCAGCTCGTTCAGCATACCTGTTGAAAGGGACTTATCAATTGCTGAGAAAAGTTGGTATCATAAATCAGTGACATGCAAAATATATGAGTTTTACTGGATGGACTTGAAATCATTCAACAAAATGATCCTTCGAACCGAATGATATCAGTCCTTCAGTCAATAAGTCCAGTACAAATTCAGACAATATGACTACAATGTCCCAAAAGATGCGCAGCTTCACAAAAAGCAGTTATTTGTTATCAATACAGAGAACATCGTGAGAGCCGAGGGAGAGTGGGTAGGAATTGGTGTTCTTCGTGAATTTCTGGCAGGCTGTATGCCAGAAGCAGCGAGTTCCAAAGCTTTGCCGTTCGGTGGGAAAGAGATGTTCGGCATGTCTCCAAAGGGGCCGCTTATGGATGTGAGGATTGAGCATGGTGGCCCAGCCTCGATGGGACCGATAACGTTGGAGCGATTGATGATACTTCGGATTTTACCAATGGATCTCACATTTCCATAAATAGGTATCAAGCATTGAAAACGGAGATTTCATTGGTATGGATTAGGCTGACACAGTTTTGCTGGCCACTGAGAGATCGGTCTTCCAGAGAGAAGACATGCTTGGGGTTTATTCGCATTGAATTCTACAGAATTGTTGGATCCCCAATTTTTGCCAAGTCCATATTCATTTCGTTCACGATTCTTCCTCGTTCATTTCTGCCTTAAATGACTGATTTCGGAGGGAGCTGTATGAAGGGGACTGTCATCTGCAAAGCTGTGCACTGGACTTGAAGTAGATGCCAACAAATCATTGATGTGAAGAAGAAACAGAGTTGGTGCTAGAATGGATTCATGAGGACCACAGGCATTTATTGGTAGAGTGTCGGAAGATACTCAATCGACTACCATAATAAAAAAAAAATAATGTGTGATAATCATTTCGTTATGACTCTCTCATGGAGTGGATCATTACCAACAATGGTACGTTGTTTATTGAAATACTCATGGTGAACAAATCTCTCTCGTCAAATTTCGATCCCTCTGATGAAAAAATTGATTGAGGAAGTGACAATAATTTCATTACCACCCTCCTTGTGTCATAGATCTCACGGTGTTCTCTGATCAATACAGGATTTTCCTCTTCGTGGGAACCAGAATATAGTTAAGGGGGCTTTTCCATGAGACGCACTTTTTGCACAGATAAAAGTGTAAATATTCAAAGTTATTGAGGGAACTCCGGTCATAATACTATACATTTTATATTGAACGAGAAACATCCCATGAATATTAGCAAACTACTCAAAAATATCAGACCCTAAGAGAAAACTGATTCAGTGAGCTAAAATTACGCCAGTCTTACAAAGATAAGATTTCGTAACAAACTTTTGCTAAACCTTTGATTTATATTCAACCATATTTGAAAATTATTAAATGATGATCGATTGAAATAAATGATTGGGTCCAATCAAAGTACAAGGTAATATATAATTATTTGGCCGATTGATGCTTCATTAATTTTATGGAGAGTCATGATGAATTAATCAATAAAGGAAACTACAAAGTCTTATTTTATTCGGGTTTTACATAATAATTTAGCAATTTTGTTTTTCCGGACACTTACGTAGAAAATTTTCACACGAAATGAACTTTTTCCAACACAAAACCTACTGACAAAATCTGTTTATGCTACAACATAGTCATCTTTCAGAATTTTTTTTTTCAAAATTTCATGATTATGAAATTTACCCAAGAGAAAAAGATGATTTTCACACCAAATGCAACTTTTCCAACGAAACTTATACTGACAAAACCTAATTATGGCCGTGAAACGACTCTCTCAATGCTTTATCAGATATTTGTAAAAAAAAACAATAATAATACGTATTATAACTATACGTATTATAACTATTGTAAAATATTAGAGATGATGAATGTGTTTCTTGTATGTATCAAGCAGTCACGTTGTATTTGTGAGTAAGTCGAAGTCAAAGTATAGAAAAGAAAAATAGACAAGCAAACATGATGAAACATAACCTCCAAAAACATTTTGTGCACGCAGAAAGATGATATTTGTCTTGTAGTCAGTTTGATGAATTTAATTATTCACCTTCTCTTGCACATATTGATAATTGTGAGATTTTTTAACTTCGTGTATTAATTATACTATGGTACTCGGAATCCCAGCCCAGTTTATTTGCGTTTTTTTCCTCTACTGGTTGGACCACTTAACTAGGAATTCAGGAAAGTTACAGTACCTTTAAGTTCCTCCTTGACAATGGTGCGTATTTCGCTAGTACTGGCGAGGTTGCCAACACCCAACATCCCATTGTGAACGATGGGGGATAGAGCTGCGTTGGCATTGACATTCAGCAGCTTAGGGGTGGAAGCATACTGGTTCTCCTTAAAATTCCCAGTCTCCCTCTTGCTAGTCTTCGGTAAACCAGGCGAAGGCATGTCCGCGATACTAGGCAGCCTATCGCCAACCTTGAAGAAGCTATCGTCCTGCTTCATCGGTCCCGTGGCATTGCTTTTGTCCAGCCCAAGAGCAGCCATAAACGAATCACCTCCTTCCATGGACACCACTGACTTCCTTCCATCGTCGGTCGAGTCGGCCGTGGGGATGAAGAGCCCGAACAAGTCACTGGTTCTACCACTTCCGCTGTTCCTGTTACCGTTCACTTCGGAGGAGGGTACCGGGGTTAAACTATCGGTGGAGATGCTACACGTGCTGGTGCTCCCGGTGTCCGGTACGTTCTGGAAAGCCAGGTGCTTGACGGCGCTATTGTGGGCTTGAAAGGAGTGCACCGGCTCCTGAATGTTCCTCGAGTCATATATGTAGACTCTGCCGTTCTGCGAGCCCATGACGAAGTAGGTCCCGTCCGGGGAAAAGTCCACAGCCGTCATGCTGTTCTCCACGGCTACGCTCGCGATACACTTGTTGTCGACGATGTCATAGAAGCTGAACTGCCTGTCAGAGCCGGTGGTGGCTATCAGGTCGCTGTTGATCGGGGAAAAGGCCACGGCGTTGACTGGTGCTTTGTGGGCTTCCACGAAGAACTTGCTCCTGCTCACGTTGATGTCCCAGACGACAACGATTCCCTCGTTGCTGCCTCCCAGCACCAGCTGCCTCTTGGATTGGCTGGTCTTCAGGCAGTTTATCGAGCTGGACTTTGGAACTCTCAGGATAGTCGGTGGACTATTGGTGATGTTCCCGTACACCAGCACCTCTCCGTTCTTACACCCGGCCACGCAGTGGGTGTCTTTGGCCGTGAAGTCCAGATGCGTTATGTGGCTCGAGGCTCTGGGGAACCTCTTCTTCGTACACCTAGACTTGACGTCGTATATAACCACCAGTCCGCTCTTGGATCCCAAGGCCACGTTCTTCTTGGTGGTGTTCTGGAAGCACGCGCAAGTGGGTTCTTCTATGTCTTGGATGGTTTTCAGTAGTTTGAGCTGGTCCTTTATACTGACTATTTCTGTGACGCCAGATTGGGGTACGAGGACCAGCCAGCTGCCGTCCCTGCTCCAGGATATGCTTCTGAGAGGACCCTCGACTTTGGAGCCGGGTTGGTAGTTGTGGACGACATTCCCGGACGGAAATTCGTGGAATTTGATGGTCGTGGAGGCTGACGCTACGTACATGGCTGAAACAGAATTCTGATTAAAAAAATTCAACTATAATATACTTATTTGCTGTTGTATCAAACCAGGGCCAAGCCGATTTTGAATACCCGAATTTATACAAAATTCTTAGCAGTATGTGAGTGGTGGAAAAATTGAGGATAAATTATCTTGACGACTCAGTAAAAGTTTTGGATGGGTGGTGGGGGTATCATTTTTCACCATTACCCACCTTAAAAATAACGAAAAAACGGTTTTTTTGTTCCTAATTTTATCTCCTGCAAGAAAAATATTTTTATGATGAAACTTGGTGAAAATGTTCTTTTTTGTGTTCAAAATAACTTGAAATTACTGAAAACATTGTTTCAACAACAATTTAAAATTCCAAAAGCTCACAGAAAACCGCGCTATCCATATTCTATTATTGTTCAAACAATATTTTCGGAAATGTTTGAAATTTTTGATCCTAAGGGGCAATGATCCTTGGATCATTTTAAGGAAAAATTTTCATATGAACATAGGGCTCTAATTACTTAATATTTGAGATGAAGAGTGTTGAATCAAAAAAAAATATGATACGACCATGTGTATTTTTTTAGGTAAATATTTCATTTATGGTCTTTTGATTTTTTTTCGTCCGGAGTATAGTTTTCGATTCAAAAATCAAAATGTATTTCATTGAGACATACAAAAAATCATAGAAAAAGAGCCAAAGTGGTTTTAGTGATATTGAGGAAGAACTGATTTTTTAAAATAAATTTCAACATCCTGTATCTCCGAAATAAAGCGGTTGGGGACCTACGCTCATATGAAGAATCGTTCAAAGATTATCGCACTTCAACGCTTATTTGAAATGAATAATAAGAAATTCTCAAGATCAGAGAAAAATCGATTATAAAAAGTATTTTTTTAAAATTTTTTTGCATTTCAACGATATTTTTCCATACAAACAATAGTTTTATTTTCATACCATCTTGAAGACGAGGTTTCAACGAAGGAAATGAGCTCTGATGAAGTTGAAAATATGTAAATAACCAACTTCTTCGATTGAAAATCTTGGGAGGGAATGTTTTGGTATTGGAGGAATTACTTTTAATTTAAAACCTTTTTTCTCGATAACATTTAGGTGAATTTATGAAACTGATTACTTTATTCTTGTACAATTTCTATGTTTTGACCTATTCTGTATGCTATTTGACTTACAATCATTCGAAGTGCACCTAATATGATTATCGAACATATACCAACTCTCAGCAAAATTTGAATTTTTGTTCAGAAAACAAAATAATATACAGGGCATTCCATTTAAAAAATAACAGCTTTGAAACGTTCCGTATTTTTTGCACACTCTGTACATGAATATATTCTAATAGGTCCCTATCCACCCTAAAGATTTTTTTTTGTCAATTCTTTGGTCATGTTTCGTGTCCAATAACGTGTATAACCCTGTAGATCTCATAATTTTTCCAAATCAGAATTAGAACATAAAAAAAATAATTACTATTGAATGAGCAAATCCTCCACCCTTGTTTGATCTGTATTATCAAACAACGCCTCCACTATTTAAACCTATGTCTACTGCCATCTACGTATGGGTAGCTGTAACCCAAGTCATGAGACAATCATAATAAGAGGCATGTTGAGATAAAGAGATCTAAGTCTCGAATTTTCAGTGTCAACGTTGCTGCCATCTATAAGTGAGTAGCCTAAAAATGAGAGACGATGATCAAAGGCAAAGAAGTTGTCTAGTTCAATACACTGTCATCGAGTGACGTGTCGACTACGAAACAGTGTTGTCAATATGTTCGCAATAGCTCCAAACATGTGATAAACTGTCGACAAAACTGATAAAGAAAACACAACAGAATTCGAAAAGCGATAATGCAAAGAGTTCCAGAGATGAAACTTCAGAAGTATAGAAATAATCAAAACAAAATAGCTAGGAAATCTCTGTAATGGAATATGTCCCGTCAAGTCATTCAGAAATTTTCATGAATGAGTTGGCAACATCGCGGTAATCATTATCAACTTGACAATTTAGAATAATTGTGTTTTCATTTTGGCCACGTTAAAAACTAGAAATAATAAACAGAGTCAAAGTTGCCGCACATCAATAAATATTCAAGTGAGTACAATTTAACAATGTGCTTGTTTAGTGGTGTAGATTTGGGACAAAATACGTCTAGGTATATCGTAGTTGAAAATAAAGGGATATAGGTTAGGTTTTTTTCATGTTCACCCGTAAAGTACCTAGTAGCCTTTTACTTTTAGATTCCGAGCATTAGAACTACTTCAGTAAATGCCGGTTTTTAATAAACTCACAAGAGTATTATTTATATAGAACTTTGGATAATAATAAATTGCATAAATTTAACTAAAATGTCCTTCTATAGATAAGCTTATAAGTAGTTTTTGGCATTGAAGTACCTACATTCCCAGTGATGTTACCGATTCTTAATCATTATTTTCCACTCAGATGGGCACATCAATTTAAAAAACCAACCCATAATACCGTTATGACTACAAATGTCACTTTATGAATTTTGTTAAAAAACTACCTTGAATCAATATGAATTGGGTTCCTACCTTTTCTGTTAACAATTCACTATGATTTATAAACAACACATATTTTTTAACCTATGTTAAAGTAACTTTCTTCCAAAATCTATTCAAACTCTCACACACAGTACCAATGTTGATCGACATCTGTACTACTAGTGCCATCTTTGGGTGGGTTGAGATACTAACATGACCACCATTTCAATTATTGAAACATGTTGCCAAGTCTTTATTAATTTACAACAAAATCGAGAAATCAGTTACAAGCCTTGAGGAAGATGTTTATTAAATTAAGATGTGTATTATCTATTGTTTTTTTTTTATAGGATGGTGACTGATGTACATCTAGCTGTTCTGTCCAACGCTTTGGGGATTGCACTTTTCCTTTTGGTGGTCCTGTTTCACTATATTAACGCAAATTCAAGACAATGAAGAAAATATGGCTGTCTTCAGTTGTTCATTCTTTTCTCTATATAACTAAGTGTTATAATGTTCCATTATTTTGTAAATAAATAAAAATTTTCTCCTAATTTTTATTGAAAACTGCAAGGCACAAGGTTTTTGGTTTAGTAGGTACATCAAAGATTATTTGATCTAATGATATTTCACAAAATTAATTCAATAAAACAATGGTTTTGGCTGATGAACAGTTAATGACATTATTTTTTAATCGACTTTTAGCACAATTAGAAACATAATAACAAAATCTATGTAACGTGTCCTGAAATATTTTCAAAATTAAGACATTATCAATCTCAAAGTGGTGACGTATGAACACCTTTTTCATTTGCTCTTACTTCTGTGGAATCGTTGATGATTATGAAGGGTAATGCTATGGAATTCTACAGCTTGGTTTATAGAGAAATTTATTTCAACCCCTCATTATATGTGATGAATATTTTTATACTACGATCTTTAAATAAGTAGTATTCCTACGGCCATTTTTTCGTTTTTCATATCCTGCAAAATACAGGTCCAGGATTTGGTTTTTCGAGTTTATATTTATTGAGAAGTACTCCCAAATATCCTATAGAAGTTTTTGAACAAGATTGGAAAATGCATAACAATTTCCCGGGCGATTTTCCGAAAAATGTACTTTTTTTGGCTAAACCGATGAAGAAAATTAGGATTTTCCGGTTTTATAAAAAACGGACATGGTGAAAAGCCAGTTTTCCGAAAATGAAAGTTCTTATTTTTGAAAATATCGAATATTTCGAAAACGACTGCAAATTTCAAAATTTTACAAGATACCTTTTCTGATCTTCTTTAGAAAACCTACAAAAAATATGCATACGATGTTTACGAATAAATCAATAGTACAGCAAATATTTCAAAAAACGAAAAAATCGATATATCTCCAGAACCAATAAAAAATGCGGATTTGTTTCCTTGCAAAAAATACCTATCTACGAACTCTATCGACCCTCTAAATTTTGTTTCTCCAAATTCATTAACAGAACGAGGAAAAAATAAAATCCAAAAAAAAAAGTTGGGACTTGGATTTTTTTTATAAGAGCACCAAAATCCCAAAAACTAAACCAGATATCAAATAGTGTATACAAACAATTGCATTATACTCCAAAAAATTGTACTTTCTAAAATAATCAAAAACTCGAAAACCAAACAAGATATCAAAAAAGTTTATATAAACAGTTTTTATTGTCTCTAAACAGGTATGCAAAAAGTTTCAATGACGTTTCTTCATTACTTCAAAAACAAACGCATCGCCTGGTTTATTTAAAAAAGGAATTAAACAAACCCATTGGGTGTTATGAATAAAAGCTAGCAAAAGCTTTTACTATAGGTGTGTCTTTCTCATTAATTAATAAAATGGATAGGTCTGTTTCAAAAAATCTGAGTAAAAGCATTTGCTCAAGGTTTATTCATTAGACCCATTATCTCCATCTTCTGTATTATCAAACAACGTCTCCATTTGTTGCTACGACATCTATGAAGGTAAATCTCAACACCGCAATTTGAAAATCTAGTTTACTCATAAAGAAACAGTTACTTATGCAATCAGGTTAATCGACATTGCCGATAGGTGTAGTGAGTTTTTAAAAATGTAATTTTACTTAAACTATTGGGTTGAGCGCTCATTCCTTAGGGGATCGTTCAAAGTTTTTTTATACTGCTGGAATGGATAAATTTCAATTCGACATGGCACAATGAATATTTATTTTTCATTGGTTGAGGCGACATCTATGAAGGAATAGCTCAACCCCAATTTCGAAAACTCGGAATATTCTTGAAGCATTATAAAACTTAAAGATACCGCTAACTAAGATTTTCCAGTTCGACGTTGCTTATTCTCTTGACCGATAGGTGGAGGAACCAGTATCAAAACTGAATTATTATAATTTTTTCGTATTTTGAGTGATATGTGCTATTTTATTAATATGAATTCAAAATAATTATCATCTCACGTGAGATTTTTCCAAATGCGTATTTGTAATCTAAATGATTTAATATTTTTAATTTTTATAATTTTTTTATTATTTGACTAGGGGATTGTAGTGGAGAAATAATTTTTAGTTAATTACATTTCTCGCAAATTTTAGACTGTTTCTTGTGGAAAAAAATTACGTGATATTTGCGGAGACCATCTCCACCACGTGACGTGGGATAAAATTTTTTTTTTGCAATTCAAATTTAAAATATCAAATATAAATGAGGATCTGAATACCATACTCATACCTCGATAAATTTGAACGGTTTTGATGTGGAACAATGAAACCAAAAATGTTTTGAAGGGTGTTACCGATACTTTTCAGAGAAGAAACATTGCAATCACTCGACAGATGGCGCTGGAGGCAGGTGTTCTGGAATGCCTAATAGAGAGACCATATTCTTGAGGTTATAGAGTTCTGGGGTACGAGGGTTAGAGTCGACTTTGTTTGTTTTGTCCGTTTAAGTGGAAAAGATACATCGATATAGTATTGAAGGATTTCGTGAAATGTATTATATGCTTCATTTGGAGTTGAATTCAGAACTATTTCACTTATAAAGTGTCTTCATTATAAATACGAACAATGTATCACAATCATAAACAAAATATTTGAAATCATCATTATTTTAATATTTTGCTTCATCATTTTGACAAATACAGCTATATTATTTTTATTTTGGTATTTTGGCATCGACTGCTATGGTCTTTTGTCACGTGTTCTGGGTAGGTAATTTCTGATGCTAAAACGTACGAAATAAAATAAGCATAAAAGATTTTTTCTACAACTGTCAAAAAAAGTCCAATTTTTTGTGTGGTTTGTGTGCGTAAAGTATTACCTACAATATTTCACTATCAGCATACGATTTCATTATTAAACAGAAAAGTGTTAAAAAAGTGCACTTTTTTTAACGGCTGTTGTTAGGCAACCGACAGTTTCCTCCACCAACAGTGACAGTTTTCATTTTTTTTGGCAACTAATAACTTGTAAATATCTGATATACAAATATTTCACCAATAATATTCTTAGCATTCTTACTATCAAACAAGTATTATCAAAATTCCAAACTATCGCGGCGAATATATTCAAAATAATAGCATATACCTCTAAGGAACTATTGGACCTAATCTACACTAGGTAAGTAATCCAAGGTAGCTATAGTTGTTTGGCCGTCAGAAACTAGTTGACAACAATAATTAATGAAATTTGTGAAATTGGGCGTCTATCCAGATAACGAATTCGTGATAACTATAAATTTAATTTAAGTAGAAATGAAAAGTAATGAAGATTGAACGGAGAAAATCGTGGATAGTGCAAATATGAGATTTCCTTGACATAGTTCAAAGAAAGAAAAAGGTATTCGTTGCTTCACGAGGATTGTTTATTTATTTTGAATACAAATCTAAGAAAATGAAAAGTTACTTCGATGAACTAGTTATTCGAATGTCAAGTCAACATTAATAATAATAATATTGACCTCGATGAATATGTTATTTTAATATTCGCTTCAAATTTTCCATTTTGCGGGATAGTGTGAAGAGAAAGGGATTTCGACTCTGTCGAAATTATTCGTTTCATGTGTTTGAAACTTAACTCTCCGGCATACTCTTCGAACTTTGTTCGAATAATGAATCAATAAAAATATGCCAAATTCATTTCATATTTGCAAAAAAATATGAAGTACAGTGTTTCTTTTACTCGTAGGAATGCCCCACTCTGCCTACGTCGTCGTAGTAGTATCACTTTACTCAGTTGATACATAAATTACTATTTTTACCCCTTTCAGTTTTCGACCAGGAATCCGTCTTTTATACCTATTATAAACATAAACTATATTCATGCAAGATGTAGTTATATAAATGGAGTGATCAAGGGTATAAAAGTGGCCCCCACTCGAGCCCCTCTTACGCAATTTTCCAGTCGAGCTGTCCAAAAACCCGGAGCACTGTTAATTGTTTGTCGATTAGTCGATGAAAATACGTAATCTTGGTTGGCGATGGCAGGTGCTTTCACGCAGTGGGCTTTGGAGCACGTGGCCAGGCCAGGCATACTGCTAATTATTTATCAGCATACCAATTAATGGACCGGCTGTCGCAGCTTCTTTACGCCGGTCACGTGGTAAGCTCGCCATTCCTACAGATTCCGCCTATTAATCGCTTATATTCATCTAGACGGTGTCTCGATTGAAATCCATTCTGCCTGAATTTTCCAGGTCTGCACGTAACTCGGAAACTTCACGTCTCAAACTCATGTTTAATTCAAAGCTATCACTCCACCGATGTCACTGTATTGTCCTAGAAGAAACCAGTTCCAGTGCAATGCCATTACCCCGAGGAGTTCCCCAGGGCTCAATTTTAGGCCCGCTCCTGTTTTTACTGTACACTATGGATCTGAAAGAATTATCTGGTGAATGTTATATACATCAATTTTCTGACTACACTCAAGTGTATAAACGTTTCAATAAAGATAAAGCTGATATAGTCATTACAATAAAAATCACAAATGATACAAAATATGCCGATGCCGAATCCCTTTAACAAAGGAGACTGCTAAATTAAAGCTTGTTTTGACCATTGAACTGCGTGCTGTGTGCCGATCTATATGCGGCCTGCGGTCGCCCCTTGTTGGTCGCGCCTTCGTGCGGGGCACGCGCTGCACTCCTGCTAAGACCGGCCCTGCTTATGGGATCACTGATGCTGCACTCGGTTGAGTTGAAACGTTTACGTAACAGAGAAAATTCCTTTGCGAATCTCAAGAATATAAATACAGTCCAATCAAACGGTGTTTTGGCCAGGAAAAAATATAATAGCTTTTTTTTTACTCGTTCTATGTGTGTTTTTTTAGGTGCATATTTCGAATTACAACTTTGGTATTTCCTACGGATATGGCTTCACAACGAAAATCGCAAAAACCTCAGAATTTTCGACATTTATTCAGTTTTTTGCCAAAAAGTCATGAAACTATTCAGATTCAGATTTTCGTCGGCAAAAATGTTTTAGGGATTAAATGCGAGAGAAGCGAATCTTTCTTCAATGAAATGAACGATTTCTGTGAGCGATATTTTTGAATAACATTCTCCCTATCTAATTTATTTAATGAATTTTCAATGAAAACTAGAGATGATCTGAATGAAAATGAGAATTTTAACTTTCAGATTTTTTCTTTTCAGTTAGAGTCTTTTCACAATATCTATCAGATGTAGTTCAATGTCCAGCGTGGCTTTAGCCGGGGAAGTAGCTGTTTTCTGTTAGATATTACAAAAAAATCACATTTTTCAGTTTTCAATTTTCATGGAGAATGTTCCCCTTTTCACATGAATACCTTCCAAGAGTTTATCTTGAACGATGGAAAATAGCACTAAAGTTTGTCTTTCAGGCGCTGATGATTCGACAACAGATTTTATGAATATTCTATCCATATTTTTGAACAAAAATCATAAAAATATAGTTTGTTGAAGTAGGACTTTTAACACGCGAGTACTGAAAAGCACTTGATGAAAGTGTATCATACAAAGTTTTTTCTTTATGTTTTTGTTCGAAAATATGAATAGAATATTCATAAAATCCCCCTTTTCAACACGCTTTACTCCCAACATAGAATAAAGAGTCAAAAATAACTGAAAAATGGTCCGAAATTTTGAGAAACAAAGCTACTATACAACCCAAAGATTGTAATCACTTTCAGTCAAGTTCTCTGCTATATGAAAAACCGTACATTGTGACTGATTGGAAAAAATAACTTCTTTTTGGTGACAAGGTGCTATGAAGGTGAAACAAAAAACATTTATCACGGAGGTTATATTAACATAACTACTACTCTTTGATAGTACGACAGCATTCATTTGAATATGTTTCGAATTTGAATTTGAATTCAACTCATTCTGCTGTTCTGATATGAACAAAGTTCCAAACAACTGATCAAAAATCAAATTTTGTCCAACCCTGTACATAGTGTATCTTTGAGAGAAAAAGCGTTCCATCCACTACAGGCGTATTTCTGTTTGTTTTTGCTAGAAATTCAACATTCAACATGCCTCTTTTAACATCATTCATTGACTTCATGGAGCAGTTTGGTTTGCTTGCTATCATATCATTCAGCTAAGGTGTTTCAAGTGCACAATTATAATTGAGGACAAAAATTTTCGAACTATATAAAAAGTTTTTATTAACAATTTCAACAAAAATAATCAACAATAATAATAAATAATTAAAACTCACAAGCTTCACCAATCACTATAGCCATCTCCGTCTCTCGCTTTCCTTAATTGTTCTTCTAAAAATTTATTATTTTTCCTTAGCTGCTCATTCTGCTCAAACAGACTATCTGTATGATACTCATTGTGAGTCGGATTTTTCCTGATTTCCATATGGTTTAAATACTGTATAAGATCGCTATTGAAGTCCTGCTGCTTGATAGAATCCTTAACATAAACCATGTGCATATTCAACAACAAACTCCTGAGCTCAAAGATAGTATTTAGTGCTTGATGCTTAATTTCTGTCCTCAGCTTTTCCTCTAGATTATTAATTGTATCTGTAAGAAAAAATTCAAATGAATTGCTTTGTTGGCAAGCTGTTATCATATTGTAACATTCAAAAATTTCATTTTAGAAAACATTTCAAAGGAGATTTATTGGAGAACTAGTAACCAAGGAATATTATAGAAAATATATTGAAATCCTGTAAAGATCATTAAAGAAACGAATGTTCCATCTCATATCGTAATATGAATCTTTACGACACGTATATCGTAAATATCTGTTACAGTATTTGGAGTAGACCTAAGAACTTTCGTGTTAGGCACGTCATATGTTCCCATATGTTATATGTAGCTTTCACATTAAAGCTACGTACGCACTAATAATAACTTAACGCTCGCTACGCTCCTTCTGCAAAAAATTTTAAACATCCACTTCTCATATTTGTATCATAACCACTATCATCCCGCCCTTATATTATTAATTGATTGTGGCAAGAATTGATTATCTAAGACGATAATTTTGTTCTAAAAATACTTCAACAATACCTTCAAGCTCCTTCTTGACTACGTCAAGCTCCTCCTTGACTACGACGCGCACTCCACCACTGCCTGCGAAGTTACTCAACATCTTTTTGTCGACGACGGGGGATACTTCTGTGTTGAGGTCAACGCTGAGTCGCATCGGGGTGGAAGCGAAGCGGTTCTCCTTGAATCCCCCAGTGAGCCTCCTGGTCGCCACCGACAAACTAGGCGAAGGTGCGTCCACGATGCTAGACAGCCTACTCCTGAATTGAGGGATGCCATCCTCTTGCTTGGTAGATTCTTTGGTGTTGCTGTTATCCAGTCCCAGAGCAGCTATGAATGAATCTGTACCCTCCGTGGAACACACTGATCTTTTATCGTCGTCGACTGACTCGATGTTAGGGACGAGGAACGCGGAAAGGTTACTGGCAGTACTGCTCCTGTTCCCGTTTCCTTCGTTAGATGGTACTGGAATCGCACTGTCCATGGAGATGTTACAGGGACTAGAGTGCCCGGAGACTGGGACGTGTTGGAAAGCCAGGTGTCTGATGGCGCTGGTATGGGCTTGGACGACGTGCACTGGCACCTGGTATTGGAATTATAATGATAAAGAGTTAAATTCACCTTGTATTTCATTCAGTTGTTGTTGTTTTTCTTTGACGCCAATTTTCCAACGGCGCTGGTTGTGTTTTATAGATTTTACTCTCCAGGTGTCCCCACAAAAGGAAATCAAAGGGGGATAAATCTGGTGCCATTCAATGCAGCCTCTTCTCCCAATCCAATACCGTACAAAACGTTGGTTTGAATACTGACGAACAATTAACGCATAATGCGGAGGATCACCGTCAGGCCACCTTTTTCCACGGCATTGGATTGGGAAGAGCTTTGAATGGTCTCTCGATTTCTTTTTGTGAAGACACCTAAGGAGTAATCGATAAAACACAATCAGCGTCATGCTTCGGAATGTGCGTGAACGTTTCGAACAGAATCTTTATTATTGTATGGAAACTCAATCAATTAAGTAGTAAGTAAGCAACTAAATATTTTGAATTTTAACATGTAATTTTTTTCAATGTAATAGACGGAATTGTAACTTTTCAGGACTATTGTAAAGAGAATTGTAAGCCCTTCAAAAAGATATCTTACTCAACAACTAATGCCATTTAAATATTTTGGGATGCTTCTCACCCTGGCTTGGGGGTGAAAGTGAAATATATTTTATTTGAAACTGATATTTTCAATACCTGGATGTTTCTGGAATCGTAAGTATGCACTTTGCCATTCTGCGAGGCCATGACAAAATGAGTGCCATCAGGAGAAAAGTCCAGTGCTGTCATACTGTTCTCCACAGCTACAGTTGCGATACACTTGTTGTCGGCGAAGTCAAAGAAGGAGAACCGCCTGTCGGAGCCGGCCGAGACTATCAAATCGGTGTTGACCGGAGAGAAGGCCACGGCGTTGACTGGGGCGTTATGGGCCTCGACGAAGAACTTGCGCTTGCTGACGTTGATGTCCCACACGACCACTACCCCTTCGTTGCTGCCTCCCAGCACCAGCTGCCTCTTGGATTGGTTGGTCTTGATGCAGTTTATCGAGCTGGACTTTGGAACCCTCAGGATACTCGGTGGACTGTTGGTGATGTTCCCGTACACCAGCACCTCTCCGTTCTTACAACCGGCCACGCAGTGGGTGTCTTTGGCCGTGAAGTCCAGATGCGTTATGTGACTCGAGGCTCTGGGGAACCTCTTCTTCGTACACCTAGACTTGACGTCGTATATAACCACCAGTCCGCTCTTGGATCCCAAGGCCACGTTCTTCTTGGTGGTGTTCTGGAAGCACGCGCAAGTGGGTTCTTCTATGTCCTGGATGGTTTTTAGTAGTTTGAGCTGGTCCTTTACACTGACTATTTCTGTGACGCCGAATCGGGGTACGAGGACCAACCAGCTGCCGTCCCTGCTCCAGGACAAGCTTTGGATGGGACCTTCGACTCTGGAGGTGGGTAGGTAGTTGAAGACCACATTTCCGGAGGAGAAATCGTGGAATTTGATACTGGTGGAGGCTGAAGCGTACATTGCTGAAACAGAAACGAGTTTTTGAGATTTTTTCCTTGTTTTCGGAAAATTCTGTGTTTGGGATGGAATGCAAGATTGAGTGTGGTTTAAGTAGCGAGGTTATTAGTCCTACCAGTAGATTTAGGAACCAATTTCTTTTTAATATTTTTCAAAATTTCAAAAAGGTAGGAATGAAAAAAAATATATATATATAATTTTTATACTTATATTATAATAAAATAATAAACAAAAATCAAGACAAAATAAAACAAAACAGATCACAATAAAAAAGGAATATGAAAATAATTTCTAGGTATTCACATACCTTAACCTAATAATAGGTTTTATTAAGAATAAAAATGAGCAAAACAACCAATAAATATGGAAACAAAAATAGGGAAATATAGAAACAAATCAAAACAAACCGTTGTTTTTTTGTGAATATTTTTCGACGAAGCTCTGGGGGGGAGGTAATTACCTCATTTACCCCACCCCCCCTCAAAAACTCGCCCAAAAACTAGACAGGGAATGCGTATGAAATCTTCACGGCAAAACAGTTCGATCGAAAAGAGGTGCAGGAATAAAATTGGAAAATTTTTCGAAAATATTGAATAATATTGGACAATGGAATGATTTATTTCCAAGCAATTGCTCCCGCCTGCCTCCCTAAAGGCTAGTTAGAGAACGCTCAGGTAAACGGAATTTAAGATGATTGAGGACGTGGAAAATCGAGGCAAAAAAAATTGCTTGGGGGGCTCGGAAAAATCCGCAAAAATTGTGAAAATATTGAATAGACGATTTTCGAATCATAACCTCTAGTTCAGGATCTATCAAGACTGAAAATTAGGAAATTTCAATACGGAATAATACAAAATGAAATAAACGTAAAAATTGTTTCAAAGTTATTCATAAAATGAAAAAAGTAAAAATTATATTACTCAGTGTATGACAAGAAAGAATTTTTGAAAAGTTTGAGGCGTGAAATGCCATTAATCACACTTGAAATAAGGCCCCAAGCTGTCAAGAAAATATATTTTAATTTTTAAAAGTTCTTTGTTTTCATATACTAAATATTATCTTCTACGCGCCACGGCAAATAATAATAATAGCCGTCCTCTACCCGCACAGGTCATGCCTTTGGGTACACTCTACGAGAGTTTATTAGGGAGTATTATTATTGTTATTATTATTAATAATATTATTATTATTATTATATTATTATTACTTTCAAGTTCAATATTTCATTCAAAAATTTTGTTTGTACAAGGATTTTTCACATTTATTGTTGGTTCTCTTTTTAATCTATTGACGTGAACATCTATCTAATGTGGCTCTAGGAACTGAAAATGCTTGTAAAGTACTTTGTCTCACTCAAACACCTGCTTCACATTCACAATTTTCAACTAATTTATTTACCCTATATTTTATCCTCGTTAATATTCGAAATACTAGGTTATATTGGGAGGAAGGAGGGAGTTTTCTTTCTGAATCACCGTTATGTCCTAATCTGGTTTATCAAATTTCACCTGCTCTTGGGATATAATTGGACTGATTTTATTAAATTTCGAATAGTATTATTATGAAGAAGGGTAGGAATGAAAATTTGACACCTAACATATTCGACCAATTGAAAGCCTGTTTTTTATCGTTGCCATATCAACTGAAAAAAAATCCGGAAATTTTTCCCCTCCGTGGAAAAAGGAGCATGAAATTACACTGGAAATTTTTTGACGTTTATAGGTACAATGAAATTAACATTCAACTTCAGAATTCATTGATACTAAATAATACTTTGAGTTCCTTGTAAGAAAATATATTTCTACCAATTTTAATAAAAAGAAATTATAAAAAACTGAGAAATTGAACTACTACTGACTTATTTTTTATTATTTTGTGTAATTGAAGTGAGTTAATTGTGTTTTATTCAACCTAACAATGTTAAACATGTGCATGTCACTACCACCAACTAATTGCGTGAATTGAGTGATATTTTTTAATTACATTCTCCCTACCTAATTTATTTCATTAATTTTCAATGAAAACTAGAGAAAATTAAAAAATCAACTATCTTTCAGATTTTTTCTTTTCAGTTAGAGTCTTTTCACAATATTTAACAGATGTAGTTCAATGTCCAGCGTGGCTTTAGCCGGGGAAGTAGTTGTTTCCTGGTGGATATTACAAAAAAATTAAATTTGGAATTTTTCAATTTTCATGGAGAATATTCTAGAATATTGTTCAATACCACGAGCGAGAATGTTACCATTCAGTTATAAAATTTGATTTCAGTATCGGCAAATTCTGCTATGATCGCGGAGAAAATATTTTACAAAGGCAAACCTTAGCATGAAACATACCTGAGTTGCTTCTATATCTGGCAGAAGTCTTCAAATGAGTTCAATATATTACTAAAACATTTTGGGACATATATTCTCATTCGACTATAAACAGTGTTGCCAATGTTCTCTCAAAAGATTCAAACATTAGATTTTCTTTCAAATATAATACGAATAAAATAAAAACACCAGGATTTGATCTGCTGTACGGAAGCGTAGAAGGGCCATTATTTTTTATTTTTATTTTTCTTTTTAATTCCGAGTTGCAACTCGGAAAATTACTAAATGCCGAGTTGCAACTCGGAAAATTACTAAATTCCGAGTTGCAACTCGAAAAATTACTAAATTCCGAGTTGTAACTCGGAAAATTACTAAATTCCGAGTTGCAACTCGGAATATTACTAAATTCCGAGTTTCAACTCGAAAAATAACTAAATTCCGAGTTGCAACTCGGAAAACTACTAAATGCCCAGTTTCTGCTCCGATGAAATTTAGTAATTCCGAGTTGTAACTCGGAATTTAGTAATATTCCGAGTTGCAACTCGGAATTCAGTAAATTTCCGAGTTGCAACTCGGAATTTAGTAATTTTCCGAGTTGCAACTCGGAATTTAGTAATTTTCCGAGTTGCAACTCGGAATTAGGAAGAAAAAAAAAGAAAAAAATAATGGCCCTTCTACGCTTCCGTACTGCTGCTACAATCGGATTGCTTTTATATCATTTTTTTAAAGTAATTTCTTAACCAAATATATATCTCAGTCAATGAAATAAAAAAGAGGAGGAGTATTCGAATGTATTTCAGGAAGTTGAAATAATTGAACAAAACATTTAAAAAAAAAGGCTAAGAAATGGCAGTTGAGAAATTTGGTGCGTATACAATTATGTCTAACCCCAGTAAAAATAAAATAGTCATCGAAGGTTTACAAACCAGTGACACTACATGAAATTTCTTGTAATATTATATTCAGAAAATAATATTTTGTGAGATGGCAGCATAGCGACATTCCTTAAAAAACTCACAGTCCAGTACCGTTCGTGTTTTCATTACTGGTAGAAGATAATTTTTTGTGAGGGAAATAACTTTGGTTCAGTACTTGGGCCTAGTCTTGGAAAAATCATGAAAAACTAAACGTTGGCACTTCGTATATTTTTTGTTCTCAACTTTGAGTCGGATAATATATGCGAGAGTGCAAAAATTCTGAGTGAGGGTATTGTATGTCAGGACCTTGGCAATTTTTTTGACTGAAGGTTATACCACTTCATTTTAAATACTTTTTCTACTTAGATAATAATAATAATAATAATTGTCTTTATATAAATATATAAATAATGTGATTGCAACGAACAATCTCTTCACAATTTATGAAAAATTCTCTGAGGGAAAAAAGTTGCAGAAATGAAATATTTCAAATGTGTTTGTTGAGCATTCTGTTTTCTTTTTGAAACATGGAGTCGTATAAAATTTTTCCTCCTACCCTTATAGAAAGTGCACACTTTCCTCCCTCAAACCAGGGAGGAAACTCATTTTCCTCCCCGCAGGGGAGGAAAAGTGGCACTTTCCTTCCTAGTAATACAAATAGCTAATACCCTTCTTGTGATAAGAGTATCCACTGAAAAATATGATTGCTAAACAGGACATATTTAGTGCAAGGAATGAAGTTGGGATTGTGTTTTGAACATTATCCATATCTTCCCTGAATACTTTTTCGAAGAGATATTGTGGTCCTTTCTTAGTTCCGATTTTATGATAAAGGGTGCATGGTATGAACTTTATTCAAATTTATAGACTTGTGTCAAGATATAATTATTTCACCATTGCAGATCACATGTGCCAGGCCCGTAAAAAGTCGAGTAAAAACCCAAAAGGCAATGGACACAAAAGTTGTCCAATAACATTACTTAAACCTCCATTATATCTTTTGTAAAATCATATGGTTAAAAAGGCATTCTGCTAACGAAACGGTCCAAACAACCATATGTTCGATAATAACCATAACAAAACGGATATAAATTAAGGGAAATTTGGGAGAAATTAGCACTTTGCCCACTGCTTCTTGAAAGCATTCACTTCACATGTCGCTTTGCCAGTGGAGTACACCTGGGTGACTGAGCTTTACTCAGTTTTTTTTATGGAACATCGTGATTTATTGGAGATTATTTAGAAACGAATCACATACTGAAAAAACTAAAAAACACGCTTTATTTAAAAAATAATTGACAATTTAATTTCTCAAATATGAAAAAAGCGCTTTTTTTACATTTGAGAAATTACATTGTCAGTTATTTTGTAAGTTAGGCGTGTTCCTTAATTTTTTAAAATACAATTTTATTTTTTCACCAAAAGAGAGAAGCGAATCTTGCTTCAATGAAATGAACGATTTCTGTGAGTGATATTTTTTAACAACATTCTCCCTATCTAAATTATTTGACGAATTTTCAATGAAAACTAGAGATAATTAAAAAAATCACGTATCTGAATGAAAATGCGAATTTTCAGTTTCAGATTTTTTCTTTTCAGTAAGAGTCTTTTCACGATATCTATCAGATGTAGATCAATGTCCAGCGTGGCTTTAGCCGGGGAAGTAGTTGTTTTCTGTTAGATATTACAAGAAAATCATATTTTTCATTTTTCAATTTTCATGGAGAATGTTCCCTTTTTCAACTGTCATAAAATTAGTTAATTTAAACTCAATTTTAACTCGCTTATACTAGCTTCACTTGTATGTTTGAAATGGAATCTTTCAACGTGATTTTCACCCACTTCCAAAAGTCTGAATGATTTGAAATTTAGGATATGTTCATAATTCCGGAGACAATTCAGCATGACATTTTTGTTATTGGAATTAAACAAAATGGCGGCTCCAAGATGGCGGACGAGATTTATGACAGCGGTCACGCTTTTTTACACTTTTTGAGTAATCACATTGACAATTATTTTTTAATTTTTTGTTCATGTTGGAGCGTTTATCAGATTACGATAAGGTACTGACAAAATATTTTCTCAAGCCAAAAAACAGTCCTGTAAACGGGGCCCATTGATTTATTTTCGATTCTACACTTATACAAAATCTTTTTAATATCCCAAGTCGACTAATACAAAATTTCAATTTAATCTACATAGTAATCAAATTATTACGTGCGGTGTAAACTGGGGAAACTTTCCCGACACCGAATTTTTATTTCGCCACCATCCGCACCACAAAACTAATCACCGAGGACATTACCCCGTATCCTGACGAATGTTGTTACGCCACTGTGAATGGCCAAGGTGGCCAATCGGCATACCTCGCAGGTATTTGAGGTTCACCTGCCGATCAGCTGCTTTGCCGACCAAATAAAAAAACACCATTCGGAAATAATAAATGCTCTGGCTTCAAGAAAGTTCCTGCATGCCATTATTTTTTCACCAAATTGAGCAATATACGTTAAAGAGGATGTTAAACGAGTGTTTTCGACGAAGTAGTGCGGTCAAGTCCGTGATCATATGTAGGAAATTGAACAATTTAAATGATAGAAATACTTGTTATCTATATTTATTGTTGAAGTATAGTGAAAAATAGTAGATGTATCTAGGAGTCTACGAATCTTTGAGAGTGTAGAACACTTTCACGTAGAAAATTGTTAACTGACAGCTGAAATTAGCATCATCATAGTGTGTGAATTTAGAGAAACCTTTAATGTTTCATCATATCAAGTTGGAGGACATTCAATAGTTTTTGGTAAAAACCGCATTATGTTTATAGCGGAATATTAACTTCGTCAGGCTTTACGTTTATCAAATTGAATTATTACGCCCCCCCCCGCAAACCCTCAGAGCACATGTACAATATGGATAGTTAGGACGTCAAATGGACATCCAGTTACCTCCATAAATGTCCGGTAAAGATCCACCAAATGTTCAGATACAATGGATATAACATCCCACGACGTGGATGTCCATTGGATGTACGAAAATATATCAAATTTACGTCCACTGGACGTACAACAACAATCATAAGTACGCCCATTAACGTCCGGAATATGCACATGTACATCTTATGTATGTTCAATACAGATGAAGACAGTGGCGCAGCCAAGATTTCAGTTCGGGGTGGGGGGGGGGTTAACATACAATTTATCAGTTACCATAGCTTTTTTTTTTTCGTCAGCCAGATGTTATGAATAACACCTACAAGCGGACTGTTAGGCCAGCAAACAATAACATCCTCTTGTAGGAAATTTTCTTAGCTTTCTTTCTATATATCTATGTATTTAACGAATATGTCTCGTTATGGTCGCAAAATGAGAAAAATGTAAAAGGTGCGCTAGGATCCAGCATCCTAGCACACAAAATCACTTATAACACCTACAAGCGGACTGTTAGGCCAGCAAACAATAACATCCTCTTGTAGGAAATTTTCTTAGCTTTCTCTCTATATACCTATGTATTTAACGAATGTGTCTCGTTATGGTCGCAAAATGAGAAAAATGTAAAAGGTGCGCTAGGATCCAGCATCCTAGCACACAAAATCACCTATAACACCTACAAGCGGACTGTTAGGCCAGCAAACAATAACATCCTCTTGTAGGAAATTTTCTTAGCTCTCTTTCTATATACCTATGAATTTAACGAATGTGTCTCGTTATGGTCGCAAAATGCGAAAAATGTAAAAGGTGCGCTAGGATCCAGCATCCTAGCACATAAAAGCGCCAACGAAAAATACTTCCAAAAATTCTAGAATTATTTCAATATTTTTCACCTATTTCCCCTATCATTTTAATAGTCATTTGGTGGCTTGGGCGGGGGCTGCAGCCCCAAAGCCCCCACTGTCAATGCATCTCATAGATATCCAATAGACGTCCAGTTAAGTCTATGAATATCCGTTGTTCCATCAAATCTCCAGATAGACTGGATATAACATGTACGTACGATGTCCAAGGGACGTACACGAGAAAAATGTGTCAAAATCGATTTTTAGGTTATCGGACATGCACAAACTTTTCCAAAGAATCTTTTCTGCAATACTCTAATATTAAACTTTTTTCTCATATGGTACATACTTTTTGGCGGTCACTGTACTGTATATTATATTTTGTTACGGATACAATATAATATTTAACCGATAATGAGTAAAGAGTTTTGAGGTGTTTTGCACCACCCTGTACAAACCGATTCCGAATTCAAAACTGCGAAGGCGTGTCGAGCAAAAGTTGATTAAAATGCGCAAAACCAGCATTATTTCAGGAAAATCCTCCATTAATGAACGAACACGTCTTTATCAGTTGAAGAGGAAGTCGCGAGAAATTCACTTCTATAGAAATTCAAATTCTCTTCCCCGTTATCTTCTAATCAAATTGCATTCAAGAGAGCCGAATCAAAAGCCGGGAAATGGCAAGGGGTAAATTATGGATGGCGAGGGGCTTCTCGTAAATCAGTAATTAGGATACGGGATTTCTTCTTGTAAATTCCTCTGCTTTTCGGCGATCATTC
This sequence comes from Chrysolina haemoptera, assembly GCA_958298965.1. Classification (NCBI taxonomy): domain Eukaryota; kingdom Metazoa; phylum Arthropoda; class Insecta; order Coleoptera; family Chrysomelidae; genus Chrysolina; species Chrysolina haemoptera. The sequence continues at coordinate 3,343,709 of OY282600.1, forward strand.
GGATAACGAACTTCGCGGATAATTGTACGGGGCTGGGTTTTTCTCGGAGGCGTGGATGGATTCTCATCAGTTTCCTCGGTTCTTCCGTTGATTCGTGTACTTGATATTCCAACAAGTCGATTTGGATTTAAAACAAACTTTTGGACGACCATGGCTGATTCGAATGAAAATCGAGGGCTCCGATGAGAGAAAGCATTCTCATCAAATAATTAATAAAAAAAAACTTTTTAAAGACAAGCTTTTATTAAAATGCGATAAAAAGTAAAAACATAATTTCTTTAGATGTGTATTGTAAAATTCTAGGTTATTTTTAACTATCATAAGGAATTTCATAAACTACATTAGACATGTCCATTATATAATCTTTTTGTTTCAATTTCGAATAAAGATTTCCAGATGGTTTGATTTTCTTTCGTAAAATTGTATATGTATATCAAGGGAAGAGAGATTCTAAAACTTTCAACTTTTTTCCGTATTTCACCATCCTGGATATTTCCAAGGTAGGCTTGAATTAAGAATGTTCTTTCTCAAGATATTGAATAATGGAACTAACTGAGGTAGTGCATGAAAAATCATCATTAGAAACGAATACTTATCCCTAGCGCAATAACGATTTATTCAAACTGCCCCTAGTGGATAATAATTATATTTGAAATGCTCCGGTATCACGCATGCAAATGACATAAAATTCCTCATTTTCTAGTATCGACTTGTAGACCGGGAGATGATGACAGATTTTAGTTGATGATTTTCTAGTTTATGCCTTTGAGAGGATAAAAGTGTTGATGAAAATGATTTAATTCAATTTTCATTTGCACAAAAAACCTAACCTCATTTCGATATTAGCAGACTTGAAAAATTTGGAGATTTATTTTATTCATGAAATTTGGCGTCCACCTATCGAAAAAAAAAAAATCATTATGATCGGTTGAAAAATTAGGTAAAAAAATTGAAGTTTTATAAGGGTGCTTCCATCTTAAATGGGTCACACTGTATATACAGCGAGTTCCTAAACTAAAGGATACATTAATTTTCTACGTTATTATATGCCAGTTTCGAGAAAAACACAGAAACAACTCCATTTATGTTTTCGAAAGTACATTTTGTGACATGAAAAAATCGCCCCTCCTTCACCCCTCAAAGTGACAGCCATCACTCCAATTTTTTCAAATAAAATAGGGGGTTAGATGAAACCACATTTGAAATGGTATTCAATATACAGCCATGTCGTGTTCAATTAAATTCGCTGTATATTCAATGCACCTTTATTTTTTCCTATACAATTTTTTTTCTACTGTGACGTATGACAACTAACAGTTGGTAAATGAACCAAAAATAAATTAAGGTGCATTGAATATACAGCGAGTTTAATAGTATACGTGATACTTCTCAACATTTTGAAAATATTTTTTTTTTGAGGTATTAATGAAATTCAAAAAAAAAAAAATGGCTGTATAGACAATTGAATACCCTTCTAAATGACTTTTGACCACTATTTCATTGAAAAAAATTAGGGGGCGGCTGTCACTCTGAGGGAGGTGGAAGAGGGGCGATTTTTTTTTGTCTTACAGTGTCCTTTCGAAAAATGACGTATTTCAGGGCTTTTTCTTCAAAATGGCTAATAAGGGCCAAGTAGCTCAGTGGTTGAGACTGTCGCGTTCAAAACCATTGACTGCTGGTCGGCTAGATTGGAATCCTAGCGACTACAGATTTTTATCTGATGTGTGGAGACTTGTCGAAATAATTTTTTTCATTACCACCAACCTCATCAGAAAAATCTTTGATAAAGAAAAACTCAAAAAAAAATAAGCGCTGGAAACGTTCTGTCCATCCTGTATATTCGTCCCTCAAGACCGTCTGTTATGTCATTACCACATAGTCTTTCATCCCTACAACTCCTAATAATACAAATAGGTTTTTATTACCTTGCCGAAATAGGGGAAAATCAGAAGCAAACTTTTATACAGTAGGCCTATTGAATAGCGTCAAACAATTGCATTACCACAATACGTTTGTGACGATACTGAGGGCGACAGTCACAGTATAAACCCCGGAAGTAACATAAACACGAATAATTTTCGCTTAGACTGTGCAGATCGATGGGCATAGGGTTCCTTATCCCTTGAAACGTATGTTATCCTTTTTCAGAACTGGGAATTATCCAGGTGTTCAACTCCACTGGTAGAGGGTCGCCGAAGGACTAAGGAGACAAGTATCTATTTTAGTACTTCATAAATCGGGGCCACCCCACGTGACTGCTTTATATTATATCAATTGGCTGTCACAAATACGGTCTGTGTCATGCAAATTCCCTTTCAACTAGTTCCAAATAAGGGTTTGCATTTATGGGCTACAGCTCGACTACCATAAGGTGAATGTGATGTGTATGGAAATATCTTTGCACTGAATGTACAGTGGTTGATCACGATTGTACTGAAAAATTGAATTTTTTTTCAAAAACTACAAATTTTCTTCGGTGTACTAGAATACAGTTTCCTTTTCCTTCAAGAGGGTAATTTTTTCTCCACGATCATCGCGGAATTTGCCAATTCTGAAATCAAATTTTTGATACCGTAAAATTGGGAGACTTGGGACAATTTTGAGACTTAATTGACCACAATTGAAAAACTTTTGAAAAAATTGACATTTGAAAAAGTCATTATCATGCAAATACTTAGGACTACAAGATAGGATACAACTGTATAAAAAAAACAACCCATTAAAACAAAAAAAAAAAATCGAAAACATGCTGTCCCAAGTCACCCGTTGATGTTGAACATTTGGGACACGTTATTAATTTGCATGCTTGTCGTCCAGAAACGCGTTTTCAAGATGTCTTGGGACGCATTGAAGATTTTCTTATGAATTATCGATCAAATATATCGAAAACAAAAACAAAAATGAAAAATTTGTGTGGATTATGCTAATTTAATGATAATGCACAATAATGCAACTGTGATTTTAATATCTCATCAAAATAAACTGAACAAAAGCATTCGTAGAATGCATCAAAACAAAAAAAAAACTCAAAGAACAAAAAAAAAATAATTTAATTTCCCAGCGCGATTTCACTAAAACCCATGCCTCTTCCATTATGTTCCATAGCGCTTTGAAGTGTTTCTTCTGAAAAGTTGCGATATTTGCGACTTTCCAAACACCTTCTATATTTGGACGGCATGGCATGTCCCAAGTCACCTTAAAAAAGAACAAAAAAAAATAAATATAGTAATTCCACAAAAAATATAAAAAACTTAAGTTAAGTAAAATATGGCAAGTTTCACGACATGTTAGAGAACCCCCCAAAAAAAATTTTAGACGTGCCAGAGTTAAAAACTCCATCGTGTGTCATAGGAAGTGTAACTGTCATAAAAATTGTTATTTACTTACCTATATTTGAAGTTGACATCGACACTCGACGGAAACAAATATCGTAACCTTCATGGATAACTACCCTGACATCTATCGTAGCCTTCTAGTATAATAATGTTGGTTTCACTTCCAACCGATAGATGGTAGATCATAATGTCTAATGTTGTGTAATTTGTCCCAATTCACACCAATGTCCCAAGCAACCCAATTCTACGGTAACAAAATACTAACATTCTCTCTCTTGAGATTGAAGAAAAATTCTGAAACACTTGCTGTCTTATGCATTTTGTATATGTATTTTATTCCAACACTTGTTATAGAATACATATTCTTATACTGTTACTCTCATCAAAGCTGCGAAGACTGAGGTCCTCCTGCAGCTTCACAAGGATAAGCCAATACATGGGGTCTTCTTTAAGAACATTGAAGACCTAGGCTTATCCAAAAACCTGACCTTTACTTTCCTCAGGTCAAGTGAGCTGAAGTCGGAGACCGAGGGATTCATAATGGCCTGCCAGGATGGTGTCTTCAACACCCTGGTCTACCGTAGACGCGGGATGGGTGTAGAGAGGTCCCCATTTGCTGTCAGCATGTCCAGCATATGCCGCCTTATGCTTTGGGGGATACTGAGTCCGTTGTGGAGAATGAGAGGTGCCGAATCTATTGGAACTACTCATTTCCCACCCTCAGGCAAATACAAGCAAATAAGCCTGATGTAGTCCTCCCCGACCATCAAGGACGATATTCGTTATAGAGTTTTCTGCTCCTGGCGAAACGAACATCGTCCGAAAAGAGGAGGAAAAACGGACAATATATCGAGATTTACTCTTTGAACTCCGCAGGCTGTACCCAAACCTTTCGGTTAAATTGGTGGTTCTGATTATAGGGGTCCTTGGTGGAGTGATGGACACGCTGCTCTTTAATCTAAAAATCATATCGGCTTGCCGTGATGTGGCAGAAATCTTAGCCGGTGGAATGCAGAAGGCTGTCATCCTTGGTTTACTCCGTCTGCTCAGGGCAGATGATTCTCGGACCCAGTAGTTGCTCACCCCACGGATGTGGGGAGTGGCTATCTCGGTAAATGGCACCAGCGTGCCCTCCGGATGTGTCGGAGGTCCGGAGACAGGGCTCGACTGGTGTAATCCAAACGGATTAAAAAAAAATAATAATAATAAGAATTTTTAATTGCCGATTTTTGAATGATTGCAGTTTATATTAAATATGAATACGAGCGAAGGTCGGTCGCCCAGGTAAGTACTGAGATTAATAAGGAAGGGAGAATAAAGAGAGAAGCAAAGTTCTATATGCAGAATCCTCTCTTACAGTCATCGAGCTGTAAATACGAGAAGAAACGCAATACAAAATATCTGAAGAGGTTATTTTGTGTTCTTTTCATACCGGAGCAACAATGAGGCAACTTCAGCTCTTGGGGTTGATTTCTAACACTTTTTTAGGAACGTTCCCAGAGAACATATGTTAAAGGGACGTGTAAAGAGATTTCATTACATTTTTGATTTGTTACCCAACATTAAGATCGGTCCTTTGTAACTGCAAAAATATTGATAGTTTATTTCCATTTTGAGTCATGTCGGTGACATTTTGCGGTTTTGATAAAGTGCCGGTTGTTGTTCTCTATACCTGCGTAGATGGAAAGTCTATTACGTGGTTCTGGTTGATTTGGTTTGGATATTTGGAAAAATGAGCTGTAAATTGCAATGAGACATGTATTGATTGAGTTAGAGCGGTTCAATGGTTGCATTCTAGACTTGCATTAGCAATTGCAATTGCAAGTCCTTTACAAGGTAATTTGTTTTTAGGTTTGGAGATGACATTTTTGCGTGTTTCATATTTTGAAAGCGATTCCTCAGCATTTGAGACTTCAAAATTAAATACTTACTAAGTGGCGAAATTTCGAACTATTTTGTATGTTTGTATTGTATTTTTGTATTCTGTATGGTTAAAATTACTATAATTTTTGTCATTGTTTTGAATGTAGTAATTTTTTATGTCAATTTTGTTGAATATTTAGTGATTATTGATATATGAAATGAAATTCTGGTACATTTGAAAGCGGGCCACCTCTCTAAAACTGTTATTTATTATCTTTTTCAGAAGTTTTTTTTTTTCAATAGATAGAGCATTGATAGTTCTAGTTAAGAGCCATAAATTCGAAATAAAAATAAAAATTTCAAGGCCTACTTCGAATTTTTTTCAAGATCAAAAATCCAAAAATCATACTAGCGATTTTTTGAGGACACCACTGGGTTCACGACATTTTCAAATGGTTTATGTGGAAATTAGGTAGGAATGCGTCCATCAATAAAAAAGTTATATGTTATTTAAATTTGAAAATTATGTCAATAAATCAACCCGATACTTCAGTTTCAGAACTTTTATCAAAATTCTGACTACAGTAGGTACTGGATTCAGAATATTTCGAAATATATTTTGCCAGAATCGAAATCTATTCATAAATAAAAAAATTATAAAATAATAAAATTTTAAATGTTATTTATTGGAATTTCAGAAAAAAATTATTTATTATTATATAATTTACTTATTTATGAACAGATTTCGATGAAATTCTGACCAAACATATTTCGAAATATTCTGAATCCAGTGGTGGATTTTTGGATTTTTGACCTTGAAAAAAATTCGAAGTAGAAGAAATTTTGTTTTTATTTCGAATTTATGGTACTCAACTAGAACTTTTGATGCTCTATCTATTGGAAAAAAATACTTCGGTATCGGATAATAAATAACAGTTTTAGAGAGGTGGCCCGCTTTCAAATGGGTCACTCTGTATAATATGGTGAATAACAACGATCTAATTTTGACATCTGACATTTCATCACTTTCGTTCGGTTTAATGATGGCCATAGAAAAGATGAACTTTCGCATAAACTTTTGACACTTTTATGATTCATTTATTACCGTTCAGAGGGAGCTACTGGCATTTAAGTGGAACAGTTTTATGATTTGGTCTTATTAAGGTTCTTGGGAGTACATCTCAAAACCTCAATAAATCCTCATCGTTAGTTTTATTACAGAACCATTGCATGGACTCGAGGAATGCTATAAAACCATTATAAAACTTAGTTTTTATGCGGATTATTTAAAAACCAAAAGAATATATCGTGTTTGTGTATATAGCCATTGTGAAACCTTCATAAAATCAAATATACTTAAATAATAATAATAATAATAATACTCCCTCATAAACACTCGTAGAGGACGGCTATTATTATTATTTGCCGTGGCGCTCCGGGGCGACTTACTATTTTTGGTGGCGTATCCACTTTTCAACTGCAGGAAAACCCGGAAAACCTATAACACCACCTCGGGTGGCCGGCGTGCACTGAAGTTCTGAACGGCCTGCGCCTTAGACCGCCAGACCACCGACTAAATGGTTTCATCTAATAGCCTTTATGAGTGTTGTGGAACCGATTCATTAATCAATTTGCTCTGGGAGCTTATTAGGAAGAATGTATGACCACCATAAATCAAATTGGCTCTTACCTAACCTTCATAAAACTTTCATAAAACTAGGAAAAAGCCAAATGACTTCAAATTGTTACTTGAGATAGCTTGCCTCCTCAGTTGAGTTTCTTGCTATCCAGCTTTCTCTCCGACCGCTCCAGCTGGTGGTCGATGGAGTATCATATACGACCATAAAAAAAACCATTAAAATTATTCGTGGCAGAACCCAAATTTCGTTTGCGTCTCTTTCGGTCACCCCTGTATGCAATACATCATAAATAACGAAAGACCCCGCACGCTATCGCGACGACCCACCGGTGTGATTAAATAAAAACTTTTGATAAATTTACCACCGTCGTTATTCAGAGATAATAAAAGACAACATGCACTTTGTTGCCCATAATGGAATTATTCAGTGGAAATTCTCTCGAATTTTCCTTCGTTTTCCGTCTAAATTGTGACCGCGTAACATGCATATATCCGCAACAAAGGCTTCATCGAAAGTTATTGGCCACATAAAGATAGAGGGGCGTGGCCAGGATGTCGTGTTCCCATTACACTTTTTTATATTAATACATATTTTATTTTGCGAGTCTTAATTTTCGAAAAAGGGCCCTTTCCGTGGGAAAGAGGCGTTTGCAGTCGCAGTCGTAAAATATCTGGGAACGTTGCTTGGGGGGAAATAACTGTTACAGCTCTAATGGTCTCAATGGGTTCGTTCTGGAATAAAGAAGACAATTGATGACAAGATCCTCATCGTACGTGGTCATTGGGAATATTTGTGGTGGTGTTACTTCGACGTTCCATCACGGAAAAAAGTCTTCTGATTAGTATGGGCACAACTAAAATTCTTATTATAATGACAAAACAAAAATTGCTACATTTTGTTATGGTTACTATATTATATTTTGTTACACATACTATCTAATATTTTGTCACCGTTACTATATGTTATTTTGTATTGGTTACTATAATATTATACATGAATAACTAAAATAAAAAATTAAAAAAAAAAAATCAGTAGGATTCGAACTCACGCTCTTATATAACAACCTTCAACTAAATAAATAAATAGGGGTTTACTTTACACAGTTAAAATTTACATGTCACAGGCAATAACATATCACTTTCTCTTATCTCTTTATTCACACTCTCCAACCCAGGGGGGAAAGGAAGGGGCTGGAAACGGGCGCAGAAGTATACATGTCGGAACTGAGTCGACGCCAGCAAGCTCCCTAAGAGTATCCAATCGAATGTATCTTCTGCTGCTGGTTGTGATACGAAGTACTTTGTTTTGCATCATATCTAACCTCAACAACAGGGTCGTTTGTAGGCTGCAAAACACTGGACAAGCGTAAGTTAGTGAGGGTCTAATAATCTGCTTATAGATCAATAGCTTGTTATCAAGACTTAATTTCGAACCTCTAGCTTTAAGAGGGTAGGTGCGTTTATGTGCACCACCAGCCCTCTGTATAGCCAGGGTAAGATTCCTACCGAAGTTAAGACGCTTGGTATCTCGCAGTGTTCACAGTTCCACCACTGATCATCAACTTCCTGTATAGTTTTAAGTAGGTAAACTTTTTAGTGAAGTTGATGGTCTCTGACTTCGCGGGGTTCACCACGATCTTGTTCTCTGCCAAATAAGGTACGACCTTCCTATCCAAGGGAACTTGGATCCTATACTGGGCAGCGACACTCGAGAAAGAATGGGCAAAGATGGCGGTATTATCAGCATATACAGCCGAGTCCATATCCAATCTCTCGCACTGAGGAAAATCGTACGTATTTAGAGTGGTGATAAACTTTAACCCTGCGGGACACCTGTTTCTATTGGAAACTCTGTAGAGCGAGTGCTATTTACTCTAACCAATAACAACAAGGTAGGAGACCAATCTTACTATAATATATAAAGGCATTTTGGAGATTAGACCTTCAACCCATACCGAGTCAAAGGCTTTTTTTATGTCCAGCAGGACCATGACCATGTTGATTCACGATGAGCTGCCTTTTCCACCCGTGTACAATTCTGACCAATTGTGAAGTGGGACTATGGTTTTTCCTGAAACCGAATTGCACATCGGGGATCATTTTGAGTTTCTCCTCGAGACTCAACAACCGTCTCAGGAGGATCTTCTCGATCACCTTGGCGATCACGCTCAAGAGCGAGATCAGACGATAGCTGCCGAGTTTATGGCCATCCTTAAGTTGTCGCCTACTTGTCCGTCACAGCACGGCACGGCCCGTTCCATCAAAGTACGGATAGGATTGGAACAATGCAAATGAGTGGACAATCGCCCACTAGCCCGGCACGTCACAGCAAAGAGCGTCCGTCGTCGGAAAACTACAGCTCTCTGATCCTTTCCAGCAAACAACGGTACGTGCTGTGGTGGACTGTCTACCGTGCTGTACCGGACAAGTGGGCAGCAAGCTTTACCAGGTTTGAGACTGGGTATCACCAGCGCCTTCTTCAGACAATCTGGATAACACCCCCTTTTAATGATCGCGACAACCTTAAACTTTTCCGCGGGTCCGTACCACTGGACCACAAAGGTACTTTCAAAGTTTGTGCAAACAAACTCTGTGTGACCAAAAACCGAGATTGTGTAAAATGTTCAGATAAATATTATTCGAAATACCTTTGTTGCGAGAAGATTTCATCAGGAGCTAAAGTTAAAACTAAGAAAGAAAACTGTCAGTCTGACATTCGCGGATGCCAAGCCGTGACAAGTCCAATGAAGCGAAGCCTTCTTGAGAAATTTGTTTGGTACATTTGCTGCTTTGTCATTGGTCTAAACCTCTCAGTTACCGTGGATTCTGAAAATTCTGAATCTGTGATTGGCCGATTGCCGTTGAATAATGAGTTAGGATCCACGGTGTCTTGAAATCATCTTCATTCTTCAACTAATAATCAATATGTAATCAATGCAGAATACAATAGTCGTAGAGAAAGTATCTATATGCAAGTTTGAACAATTTTTAATTTTTTTATGATAATAAGTTCTCAATTATAATGATTCATATCGACAAATGAATAATTTTCCATTATAATGGCTTTTCCGAGTTGTAGCTGTACTTTTCGAGCACCTCCGTCATCACGATGGAAACAAACGAGGCGAGGTGGCCGAGTGGCCACCCACACCCGCGGACCAATTGAGTAATGACCGGAAACATGCTGAATTAAAACTCATGAGAGTTGCTATGAAATTTAATAACAATTATTCGAGCAATTTAGATTAATACCTTTCCTGCGTTGTTTTATGCAACGGACGGCCTGGCCTGGCTTGGCCTGCCATAATCAAGCGTAATTATCCTGAATATAGAGTCGTAGGTATACCTACGAAAACAATCGGTGGAATTTTTCGACTGCCGCAGAATTCGGGTTATTTCACGGTCTACGGTGCCGCCATGGGCGTACGATGATGGGTTCTAATGTACAGCATGACTCGCTACGATTTCAGTTCAATGGGCAAAGTGGTGACATTTTTCATTGCCATTCGATGCTCTAGACCCTCAATATGAAGGTGGTACACAATACTTCATATAAACTGTATCAAATCTTGGGTAAAAGAAAATTCGGGGATTTATGAGATTAGCTGTAAGGACTGCGAGAAGAAGTATGTGGGCCAAACCCGTAGGGCCATGAAAGTACGGTTCCAAGAGCACATTGCTCAGATCCGATTTTCGATACCAGAAAAATCGAGTGTGGCTCAACATGCTTTGGACCACGACCATCGATTTGATGACACAAGCTTGAGATTAATTAGATAGGTTCATGACCGCACACTGCTCGATGCATTCGCAAGTGACTCAGCTTCATGCAGCATTTATTTTTGAATCTAGAGGGCTATGAATACGTTCAAATTATTAATTTTGGTCCTGAAGTATCGGAAAAAATACAACTTTACGGTTTTCGGTTAAAATGCATCAGCTTGGTAATAATTTAATTTTAAAATTATTATTACTATTTTTTTTCAATTGGCAACAAAGTAGCTCGTCGGGTCAGGAAAATAGAGCATTTCATTACGATTAATTTGATTTGCACAGTATTAGGTCTCGAAGGAACAAACTTGAAAATATTACGGTAGACCTTTTTTTGTGAGATTAAAATAATATTAAAATTCATCGAGTAACCTGTGACCAACACAAATGATGTAACAAAACCATCAATCCAAAAACTGATATCTCCTTGCATAAATGAATTTGAACGTATCCATAATCCTCTAGATTAAAAATTAAATATCGAAACAAAAAGAATATGGTCACAAAAAGTAACAAGTAATACATGTTTGTATTCAGAATGTCGAGCAACTTTCCGTGGACACCCGGTATATTTACAAGAATTGCTCGTTTAAAGAGATAATATACTGGTTCAAGTGAAACATTGATGGTTGCATACGCAATTAATTGAACTCTCAAAGTACTTTTAAATGCCGTAATTGGATCCGAAACAAATCAAGTTTTCCCCCAATCTACCGCCATGTGCATTATTCAGCATAGGCCGTTGTCGTTGAATTTTTCGGGCAGCAATTTTATGCAAGAAGGTTTTGGTAAATTACAGTCAAAAGCGAATAAATTTGGAATTAATCAAGAGTTGGGATCAACTCCTTTTGCATGTCTGGCCACTCTAATCGTCTGCGATTGTATTCTTTTAAATTCGTTTTAAATAAGAAGCAGTTTCTGTGTCTTTCAGACTTGCTGATTTTTTCCGAAATTACTATAATTTGCTAGCAATTATAGTCCGACTGTGGGTTATGATCGAATTTGGCACGACGGGAAATATAATGGCTTTAAATAATATTAGAGGTTTCATTTTGGACAGCGGCGATTAAAACCATTCTTTAATTCCAGGTTAGGTTTGATAATAATATATTTTCACTTTGAGGAATGAAAAATAATTAAAATTTATTTTGACATCAAATAAAACATTGTTTTGTTTCCTATGAACCAATATTTTCTAGAAACTTTTAAAGAATCGCATTTTTCTTCTTCTTTAATCAGTCAATCAATCAATTCCTTTTTTTTGTTTAGTCACATAACCTTCAATGAAACTGTCAAGCTGTTGGCACGTATCAATATAATTGAATGAAGCAAAATTTGTATTTCGTGCAGAAATATATTTATAAAATCATAGCAGAGCGTTTCGACTAAAAAGTCACCATCAGTGCTTACTCGTCAGGTATACAAGAGTCAAAACCATAAAAATATCATGTGTCCAGAAGACGATGGAAGTGATTTAAAATTAAGACATTTTATAACATGAGAGATTATTAGTCTAGTTAACAAGTGCTAGATGATTTTTGAAAAAAATGAAGTTCCGCTTGCAAAAATTGCAAAAGTTATTAACAATTACCTAAAAAAAAGAGAAATTTAGTTTTTGCAAGGATTACCCTTTGCGGTCCAATTATATTTTCATAATCAAAAAAATGAAAAACAGTCCATTCAATTCATGCAGAGGAAAAAAATAGGGAAAAACCTAAAACAAACAAGTAGCGACTTCGACCAAAGCCAGTGTCGGGGCTGACCCGACATCGGACTGGAACGTGATACTTTCGGGGATTACCTAATATTGGACCGGAACGGTAAATTTTTGCTGTCGGGGCTGTCCCGACAAAAGACCGCGAAGGGTTAACCTGGATAAAATAATTCTAATAAAACCCTTTTGAATGTCATTTTCATAAAAGAAGAAAAGAAAAGAAGAAACACAGGATACATTTTGTGGAAATTTAAATCGTGTTTTACCTTAGTGTCATAACTATGGATTTCCATCACGTGATAGTTAATGTACAAATTTTATCGAAGGGCATAGCAATATCGACTATTATCACCAAACCGTTAAACGCTGCGTTAGAAACGTTTTATAACAAGCAAATCACCTGTTACCACTTGTCATTGAATTGCTTAAATTTCCTGTTGTCTTGATATCCGAAGACAAGTAAAATTACAATTTTTATCGGCTTTCCGACGCTACACACTACTTATTAGCCAGAAGTATTTCACATATCGAATTCGTTATCTAAATTTCACAAAGCGATTCCTTCATGTCCTGTGAATCTTTATCAAGTAGGTATATATTATTTACAATGAGGGGCCTCTAGCCGATGCTTTATCTGGCGGCAATTAAAGCAATTATTGCATTCACGAGGCCTTATCATGGGTAAAGCTTGTCTTTCGAAAGCTGCATACGGGGGTCATGAGAAAATTTCGAGTGTTTTTTTTACTGATATTTTTCAACTGACGAAATTACCAATCTGAAGTGTTGAAGATCATAATATTATCAATAATAATAATGATTATTATTAATAATAATATAGCTTTTATTGCCCTGTCAACATATGCAGGTCGCTGGATTAGTGGAAATTCAACGGGTAGCTCTGGTTTCCATCCAGCTAGCCACATAGCCGCAAAAATTTATTTGATATCTGGAACTTCGGATAGGTTTCGGTTTCAAACCGATTATAGCTGTGCGTGCTCTAATAGTGCTTCGAAAAAGGCTAGAGCCGAAAATACCCTTTATTGAGACTTGAAAAAGTCTCAAAGCCGAAGATGTGTGTTAGACACGAATTCTTTAATATTTGGTTTTTGTTCCCAACGAAGAAACATCAAGTACATAATACCAGACCTTAGATTCCAAAGAATTCAAGGAAAAAGATAAAACTCACGGAAATACTAAGTTAAAGTCAAACCGACAACTAAAAATATCTGAGCCCTTGTAGGGCTATCAGATAGCTCCACACCCGGCCAAGCCTGCGGTGAGAGTGATAAAAATAATCAACTTTCCCCCCCTCTAAGGTTGAGGCCCGGAAGAAGGAGCTCCCCAGCACTTTTTATGCTCCCTCCCCCCTTCCACCAGCCCCACTCTCACTGAGCGGATCCTCATCCTGTTGATTGGCGATCAGCAGAATGCAATCAGATCGTTGGAGTGCTTGGCTTCTGTGCGCCTGAAGCTCCCTTATATCTGACATGAGTTGACATTTGAATAACATTGACTTTATGTGCATGATGGCCCCCTGAAACGTGGCTGAAGGCCCGTGATAAAAATAAATGAAATGCGATTTCACATTATGGCCGGCCAATAGGTAACCGCGCCACTAGTGGGCGGGGCCTATTGGACTTCGCGGTCCAAAAAAGACCATTAACGATTTTTCATTTCGAAAATATGAATAGGATATTTATAAAATCTGTTGTGGAATCATCTGCGGCTGAAAGGCAAACTATAGTCTCTATTTTCTATATTCATATTGAAAAGGGGAACATTCTCCATGAAATTTAAAAAATGAAAAAATGTGATTTTTTTTGTATTATCTTTTGACTCCTGATCGGTAGAATGTTGAATTATGAAATAACTACAGTTGTTTTATAAAAATATTGAGTAGCATAGTTGTATCTGAACTGCTAAATCCCATAATGTGAAAAATTTGTATCATAAACTACTTTTATTTCGGTTCTGAGAACATTTCGTAACCCCTCGTACATTTTGATTTATACAATACATTCATTTCATTTTGTTAAGTCATTATAATGATAAAACATTCAAAGTGCATATTAATTGTCACACAAAGTCGAAAAAAAATGACTGTTCCACTGGTGACCCTAATGAAAATAATAACACATGTGGGTAATTATATAGCGGTTCTCAAGTGAGATAAGGAGCACCGGAATACAAGAAAAAAATGGTGAAAATGGTGAAACACTCGACATTGGAAATAGAAAATGAGATACGAGCATTAACGCTCCCACAGGTGTTATTAGAACGTTTTTTTCAAGGAAATGAGGGACGAAGTTCTGAATTTCTCAATTTGTCAGTTGGCATTATCGGAGTTCAATGGATCTGAAACTCAGGGGTGATCATCAGTAGCTAATACCTTCCAACTTTCATGAATGTTATTTTCATTAAAATGTTCATATCTTCTTATCAGTAATTCTACAAAGTGTGATATGAGGCAAATATTTCACAGTAATGAACTGTGAATAGAAAAATGTTAACTAATAGCGCAGAAATTGCTTGTAGTTTTAATGATTGTGTTGTTGAAAGTAACAATGATATTTTACAAAATATCAACATTACTAAAGGTTGGATACTGTAAATACTTACTTATATTTTAAATTCGAAAACTTCTAGCTAATTCCGAGATAGTAAGTCGGAATTCCATATTAGTAAGAAGGAATTCCTTGATAGTAAGTCGAAATTAACTAATTCTGAGATACTAAGTCGGAATTAGCTAATTCCGAGATAGTAAGTCGGAATTCCGAAATGGTAAGTTGAAATTCCGAGATAGTAAGTAGGAATTAGCTAATTCCCAGATAGTGAGTCGGAATTAACAAATTCCGACTAAATAAGTCGGAATTGCTTGATAGTAAGTAGGAATTAGCTAATTCCGAGGTAGTAAGTCGGAATTCCGAGATAGTAAGTTGGAATTAACACATTCCGACTTAGTAATTCGGAATTCCTTGATAGTAAGTAGGAATTAGCTAATTCCGAGATAGTAAGTCGGAATTAGCTAATTCCGAGATAGTAAGTCGGAATTAGCTAATTCCGAGATAGTAAGTCGAAATTAGCAAATGCCGAGATAGTGAATCGGAATTAGCTGATTCCGAGATACTAAGTAGGAATTCCAAAATGATAAGTTGAAATTCCGAGATGGTAAGTTGGAATTCCGAGATGGTTAGTAGGATTTAACTAATTCTGAGATAGTAAGTCAAGTCGGAATTCCGAAATAGTAAGTTGGGATGCCAAAATGGTAAATCGGAATTAGCTTATTCCGAGATAGTAAGTGGGAATTCTGAGATAGTAAGTTGGAAATTCCGAGATGGTAGGTAGGAATTAGCTAATTCCCAGATAGTGAGTCGGAATTAACAAATTCCGACTTAGTAAGTTGGAATTACTTGATAGTAAGCCGGAATTAGCCAATTCCGAGATAGTAAGGCGGAGATCCGAGATAGCAGGTTGGAATTTCGATATAGTAAGTTCGAATTCCGCGATGGTAAATAGGAATTAGCTAATTCCCAGATAGTAAGTCGGAATTAACAAATTCCGACTAATAGGAATTCCTTGATAGTAAGTCGAAATTAGCTATTTCCGAGATAGTAAATCGGAATTCCGAGATAGTAAGTTGGAATTCCAAGATGGTAAGTAGGAATTAGCTAATTCCCAGACAGTGAGTCGGAATTAACAAATTCCGACTTAGTAAGTCGAAATTACTTGATAGTAAGTCGGAATTAGCTAATTCCGAGATAGTAAGCCGGAATTAGCCAATTCCGAGATAGTAAGGCGGAGATCCGAGATCGTAAGTTGGAATTTCGATATAGTAAGTTCGAATTCCGCGATGGTAAATAGGAATTAGCTAATTCCCAGATAGTAAGTCGGAATTAACAAATTCCGACTAAGTAAGTAGGAATTCCTTGATAGTAAGTCGAAATTAGCTATTTCCGAGATAGTAAATCGGAATTCCGAGATAGTAAGTCGGAATTCCTTGATAGTAAGTAGGAATTAGCTAATCCGAGATAGTTTGTCGGAATTAGTAAATATCGAGATAGTAAGTAGGAATACCAAAATAATAAGTTGGAATTCCGAGACGGTAAGTTGCAATTCCGAGATAGTACGATTTAACTAATTCTGAGATAGTAAGTCAAGTCGGAATTAGCTAATTCCGAGATAGTAAGTCGGAATTCCGAGATAGTAAGTTGGAATGCCAAGATGGTAATTCGGAATTAGCTAATTCCGAGATAGTAAGTCGGAATTCCGAGATAGTAAGTTGGAATTCCGAGATGGCAAGTTGGAATTAAAATTCCGACTTAGTAAGTCGGAATTCCTTGATAGTAAGTCGGAATTAGCTAATGTCGACTTGGTATTTCGGAATTCCAAGATGGTAAGTCGGAATTAACAAATGCCGACTCAGAAGTCGGAATTCCGGGACATTAAGTCGGAATTAGCTAATGACGACTTGGTATTTCGGAATTCCGAGTCGGAATTACTATATTCCGAGATAGTCAGTCGGAATTAACAAATGCCGACTCAGAAGTCGGAATCACTTGATAGTAACTCGAAACTAGCTGATTCCGAAACAGTAAGTCGGAATTAGCTAATGTTGATTTATCATTTCCGAATTCCGAGGTATTAATTTCGACTCACTAAGTCGGAATTAGCAAATTTCGAGAGAGTGAGTCAGAATTATAAAAAATAATTACCGTGGCTTTTCTGCGCCTTCGTAAATTTTTACAATTTCTCAAACCCACCGAACAACCCGGTATTTATTCCTTGACGACGACCTTCACATGTCCAATTCTCAAGAATGTGCGAAAGAAACGATACCCTTCATGGTCTAAAAGCTACACATGGGAAAAAGGCGGATCGCCGTTCCCCCATGCCGAATGCAAACCTAGAATTACTTCCATACTCTTACATCCTCGAAAGTAATTTCAATTTTTACGCCGTGCCCTCGCTAAGTCCAGCTAAGCTCACAGGCATAATGTATAATGATCAGGAGTGGACTGGACAAAAAATATTGTAGATGAATTCTCATTCTCATTTTTCAACATGAATACCTCCCAAAAGGTTATCTTGAATGATGGAACAGATTTTATGAATATCCTATTCATATTTTCGAATAAAAATTTCATCGTTGAAATGCAAGGAATTCTCAAAATATTTCCAAACTCCTTCGAAATATCTAGTAAAAACATAATTATGAAGTATTATCTTCCTTCATATAAAAAATAAAATTCCTTTTGTGCATAAAAGCAAAATGTCAACAACTACCTAGCACATGTCAAATATTTGATAAAAAAATTTACAGTTATTAATTTCACCCAGGGCACCCAGGAGAATGAAAATTTCCGGGAATTTTTTGTGTTGCCATGGCAACTAAATAAAAACCAATTTTTTTATTGGTCTAAAATTAAGGTGTGACATTTTCGCACCTATATTTTTAAACCAATCTGAGAGTCGTTCTTTGTTTGGTTACCATTGGAATCCCAAAATATAAGTGGAAATATTTATGTCAAACTAAAAAAAAAAAGATAATTGAAATGGATGCAGTTATATAACACTTGAAGATTTATTATGTAAAAAATATAACGTTCCCCCTATTTTAGTGAAGTTAGAAAATTGTAGTAAAAAACACACTTTAATTGACCCATTTATCAATCGTGACTAATCCGGCCCTGGCGACTAATAAGATCAGGGGTTTAGGATTTCAGCGGGGGGTAGACACAAGAATGACATGATGATGGCAGCACCCCGTGAAATCCAACTTAGAACCCCTCTAAAAGGATTGTTTTTTTCGAAACATCAAGCTCAACTGCAACATCTGTCGAATTTTGACTGCGAACTGCTATTACTATTGTCCGGTGGATCGGTAATTTTTAAGATTTACCTCTATTAACTCGCTAACGGTGCATGTATAGGGTGGTGCAGATGTTGGGGTAATCACATCGAGTTTTCTGGTAAACGAGGTGTAACAATAATACGGTTGTGAATATTTTTTTCTGATGTTCTGTAACAGCTACTTTTAATTTGTCGTTTCAGTTTGACTATATCAGTTCCTAAACCTCGAAGTTGGATCATTTCGAGTTAATTTTCTAACGGGTTCATAAGGAACGAAGTAAAATAGTTGTGATAAACCACAAATTCGTATAATATGTACGATCTGATTTTTGTTCGAAAATATAATAATAATACTCCCCCATAAACACTCGTAGAGTGTACCCAAAGGCATAGCCTGTGCGGGTAGAGGACGGCTATTATTATTATTTGCCGTGACGCTCCGGTGCGACTTACTGATTTTTGGTGGCGTATTCACTTTTCAGCTGCAGGAAAACCCGAAAAACCTACATATGAAAAAAATTTTCTTGTAATATCTAACAGAAAACACTTACATACTTCCCCGGCTATAGCCACGCTGGACATTGAACTACATCTGAATACATGAATACCTCCCAAGAGGTTATCTTGAACGATGGAAACTAGCGGCTAAAGTTTGTCTTTCAGCCGCAGATGATTCCACAATAGATTGTATGAATATCCTATTCATATTTTTAGACAAAAATCAAAATGAAATGCCCATGACAGGTTTATGTTAAAAATAAAGTGTTACCGCAGAAAAAATATTTCCATCATTTCCATCTTTGATGTGTATGTTTGCTTCTGAAGAGCTTGCTTTCCAATACTTTCAATCTCCCTGATGAACTTGACAAAGCGAAATAGACTTTCGTCGACGAAAATGTATTGGGGATTAAATTACATTCTCCCTATCTAATTTATTTAATAAATTTCCAATGAAAACTAGAGATAATTAAAAAAAGCAACAATCTGAATGAAAATGCGAATTTTCACTTTCAGATTTTTTCTTGTTTTTTTTTTCTTTTCAGTTTGTCTTTTCACAATATCTATGTGTGTTTCACCTAATCTAATAATAAAAACACTTGTTTATGCCATTAGAGGTTTACCTCTCCAACTGATAGAAGCATATCACAGGAAGACTTATCTTTTTGTGTCTATGATAAAAATCAACTCTCTAACTCGGAGGAAATCAAATAGAATATCGCTTCTTAGTGAATCATACATTAGCAGTGGATTATACAGGCAACCTCCTTGGAATTACTTCGGATTGAACTATACAATAACAATATATCAACTGCAGAAAAATGTTTGTTTATGTTTTGGGTCAACCCTATAAGTTTGATAATGTAAATACGTTATTTTATCGTATTAGATACCGACTGTTATCATTATAGTACATATATACAGTGAGGTCCTAAAGAAACGGATACATTCATTTTCTACGTTATTAGTCATATTCAAGAAAAATCCTGAAACAAGTCCATTTATGTTTTCAAAAAGACACTCTGCGTCGTAAAAAAAAAACCCCTCTTCTACATCCGGCAAAGTGACAGCCACCTCCCAATTTTTTAAATAGAATAGGGTTTTCCTTGGATTTCATTCGCATTGCACTCCACCAAGTTGCTGGATCTGCATTCTAGAATTTTTGCCAAGTCTGTATATTTATTGAATTGTGTTTTTTTCTAATCATGTCAGAGGCAATAAGCTAGCGAATATGACAGATAATTATTAGTGAATTGTATATTGTATATATGGTTGGTAACACTGAAATCAATTATTGCCAACTTTTCTGATTTACATGTTAGCGAATAATAGCTGCGGTTTTTTGGTCTACTACGATAGTAACAGTACTACATGTGACAGCTATAGATCCAATCACATTAATCAGAAAAAATTGCGCAGTTAGATCAGGACGGAAAGCCGGATTTTCATGCATACGATATCCGACGATCCGATGGTACGAAAATGATCTTATTAACCAAAAAGAACATTTTCGTACCATCGGATCGTCGGATATCATATGCATGAAAATCCGGCCTAATAAGAGCGAGCGAAGAGAGCCTATCAACGGCAAGCGCAGCGAGCTTCTATTTTTATTTACGTTTTAGGTTAGGTTGGTTTGAGTAGGTTGAATTAAGTAGGGTAGGTTAGGTTAGGTGGGTGGGTTGGGTTGCCTTAAAAGTTTGGATCTGTGAGCAGTTAGGTCAAAACGTAATAAGGGCGAGCGGAGCAAGCGCCTTCTTTTATTTACGTTTCAGGTTAGGTTAGGCTCGCTTCGCTTGCCCTTACAACGGAGCTACCTATCTGAACACATATCCAATCTTTTAAGGCAAAAGAAAGGAAAATAACCTAACTCAGCCTAACCTAACACCTACCCTACTTAACATACCCTACCTAACCATGGGCGCCGCTACTTGAGGGCAGGGGGGGCGACTGCCGCCCCCTGGATTTTAGTATTTATAGTCCAAACGTAATGAACGTAAATTGCGAATGTTTCAAATAAAATATGAGCTTTAGTATAAAAGAAGCTGCTCCCTCCTGAAATTTTTACTAGCGGCGCCCATGTACCTAACTAAACCTAACCTAAAACGCAAAGGCTCGCTTCGCTCGCCTTTATTACGTCCCGACCTAACTGCACACATCCAATCTTTCCTGGTTAATACGATTGGATCTGGAGCTGTCACATATCATCACAAAAAACGCAGCTATTAATAAATCTGAAAAGTTGGCAATAATCGATTTCAGTTTTACCAACCATACATAAAATTCGAATTCACTAATACCTACCTGCCATATTCGCTAGCTTATTGACCCTGACATGAAAAAAAAGTGCTGTTTCCAATGAAAAAAAAAAAAAAACGTCAAACGGAGGGAGCAGGATGTGTATATCGGGCTGGTGAAAAGAAGGATACTTTTTGAGTGTTTTTATCGCGGTAGGATCGTCTCTAGAAAATGCCAAACAAAATCCAAAAATAGGCCATATCTCCGAAACTACTTGAGACCGCCGAAAATTTTATTTGCATTTTTTGTTCAGGCGACCAAAATACGTGAGTAACAATAAATATTTTTTAATAGCTTGTCGTGCCCGATAAACGGAATTTTATCAATTTCTTCATTTCTTTCTCGATTTCTTTTTTGACTTTCTCCATCTCTGTCTCAATAATTCCCATTCTTTCTTCTGAACGGTTCGCCACACCACAAAGTCACTCTTTCAAACCTTTTGTGTTTTGAAGGAGTTTGTCTTCTTGCATTTTTCAAAGTTCCTCCTTCATAGTCCTAGAATTTTCTAGAATCTTCTTCTCCAGATGAATTTTCTCGAAGTTTTTCTTCAAGCCTTTCTCTCCGAGTTTCCTTGGATTTTCTTCCAAATTCTTCGAGATTTCGTGTTCCTCTGGACATTTTTTCCCGAATCTTGGAATTGTCTTTGAGCTTTTCCTCTAGACTCTTTGAATTTCCTTGAAGTGTTTCTTTCAGCACTCAATTCAGTTGCGAAAACTTCGAATAAAAAGGTTTGGAAGGCTTCTCTTTTTTGAAAACTTTCGATATAGTTAAAAAACTTTGAAAGCTCGTCCGAAAATTACGTCCAGTCCAGTTGAGAAGCTAATGTGGGAGTTTTGAGGAGCAAGCGATATTTGATGGATTGGTTTGAAAAGTTCTACTGTCATAAACAAAGCTGTGAACGTGATATACAGATTCTGTCAACAAATATATGGCATATCGATGGTGACACATTTCTTGAGAGACCTTTTGCGCCAAAAATATTATTCACCCAGCTTGTATCGAGAATATCGTACACCCGATAAAAATCTTCCATAAAATCCCGAATACTCCCCTATACGCTGATATTTTTTATTGTGAATGGAAGTCGAAGCATTTCGGTGGTAAAGTGTTTCTCTTAGATGAGAACGTGAATTGTGTACCGCTTTTATTTGGAACAGATAAAATTTTATTGCCTCTATTGTAACGAGACTAGAAAGCCAACACACATACGCTGAGAACGGATCAAATAGAATAGAGAAATGCCGAACAGCTTTGCGCCATTACAAAATGTGTTTGTGGAAGATACAGTTTATTTTGTTCGGTTTACTTGGAATTATACGAGGTGTTCCTGTAGACCGGTATGGGACTCATTGTGTGTGTGTGCAGCCGATAGTGTTTGAGTTGAAAATTCGAAGATTTTATTGATAACGGTCGTGGAGTTGACTACTTGTTCAATGAAATTCTCACAGTCGACCCCCTTTGGAAACAGTTAAGTAATGGTTCACTGTTGAAATAGGACAATCATTAGAGATTTTTTTCCTAACGAAGATACGATTAGGAAACCGACTATGCTATCACATGGTAGACAGTATGTAGTTATATGTTGTTATGAAGAAATGAAGAAATCTGCATTTTTCACAATGAGCTTGTCAAGAGAGAAACAAGATGTCCCGCCCTGCTAGGACGACGCTTATTGCCATAATTCTATACAATAGGAATAATTGGGTCAAAATCCATCAGAAAACGACTACTTTCCTGGCTAATACCACGACGAACGTTGAATTACATCCAATGAATTTCCGTGCAGAGTTCGTACAAGGATGTCTCCGCAATTGCTTGTTGCATGGAAATGTTTAGTGAAACATTTGGACCACCTATAGATCGATTTCTGGGTTCTTGCCCTCATCAGTAGACAATAACTGATGTCTGCAACAAATGGTTCAACAAACTCTCCATGACAAGGCAGAAGCTGAGACACCGCCGCAACCTAGCATTCACTAAACCACGGGCGCCATCTGAACTCCAGCCACTCAACCAAAGTAATATCCAAAACTTGTGTGATTGATTATTTAACCACCAATACAAATGAAGAAATCTGCATTGTTCACAATAAGCTTGTTAAGAGAGAAACAATATGTCCTGCCCTTCTAGGACGACGCTTATTGCCATAATCTTATACAATAGGAATAGTTGGGTCGAAAATCCATCAGAAAACAACTACTTTCCTGGCTACTATCACGACGAACGTTGAATTACATCTAATGAATTTCCGTGCAGAGTTCCTACAAGGATGTCTCCGCAATTGCTAGTTGCATGGAAATGTTCATCGAAACATTTGGACCACCTACAGATCGATTTCTGGGTTCTTCCCTCACCAGTATTATTCCTATTGTATAGGATTATGGTAATAAGCATCGTCCTGGTAGGGACATCTTGTTTCACTCTTGACCAGCTTATTTTGAACAATGCGGATTTCTCCATTTGAAATAACCAGCCTCACAAACTTATCTTACCGATCTACTACCATAATGAAATCAAAAGTCCGGTCCAGCGTTGCCATCAGCGTGAGCGGACTACAGCGCCCTCTCGCGGGGGAACCATGTTCGCTTTGGCAAAGGGGCTCTTTTGCTCTCCTGATCGGGAGCAGAAGAGTTGCTACTATTTCGCCCGCGATTCCATCCTTCCCTTGACCCCCTATATATTTATTTATATATTTATTCATTCATTCATTCATCCATCCATTCATTCATTCATTCATTCATTCACTCATTCACTCATTCACTCATTCACTCATTCACTCATTCACTCATTCACTCATTCACTCATTCACTCATTCACTCATTCACTCATTCACTCATTCACTCATTCACTCATTCACTCATTCACTCATTCACTCATTCACTCATTCACTCATTCACTCATTCACTCATTCACTCATTCACTCATTCACTCATTCACTCATTCACTCATTCACTCATTCACTCATTCACTCATTCACTCATTCACTCATTCACTCATTCACTCATTCACTCATTCACTCATTCACTCATTCACTCATTCACTCATTCACTCATTCACTCATTCACTCATTCACTCATTCACTCATTCACTCATTCACTCATTCACTCATTCACTCATTCACTCATTCACTCATTCACTGATTTACTCATTCATTTATTTATTTATTTATTTATTTATTTATTTAATTTATTTATTTATTTATTTAGTTAGGATAATTAATATTGAATAAATAAATAGGCCAGTATATGCAACTTTATTAAATTGTTAAAATTGTTTTTTCCGTCAACCAGCTGTCGTCCCCTTACGAACGGCAGCCGAAACTTGTGCGAGCCAAGGATTAACGAGGTCTCACCTTTTAACGTGCGATTCCCAGCACTTTCTGGGGCCATCAGATAAAAATCTGCTGTCGCTAGGATTTGAGCCTAACCAACCAGCAGTCTATGGCTTTGAACGCGATAGTCTCAACCACTGAACCACCTGGCCCTAGAAATGGTACACTAATTTCAGTCTATATTCTTCACGCAATTATTGAAATGTTGCTCCATTTGCGGATTCTGCATAAGACTGGAAAATTATCCCGCAATTCGCTACAATCAATGCGGCCAGTGAAAAACGTAATCGTCAACACAAAGCTGTTTCTGATTTAATTCTATGGGGAAAAACAGAAATATGCTCGTGAAAATAAACAGAGTATTCGTATTCGAACAACACAAAGGTAATAAAAAAACATCCCATTTTTCCGGCTAAATGCATCCGAATAGCCTTAATGAGAAAGGGTTAAACGTAGGATTCCTTCAATGGACCGAACTTAGAATGACAAAGGAGGACAAATAAAACTCCCCGGACGACTTTGTGCGGTTCGTTAGAACTGAGCGCGGCGATTTCGGATTGAAATGATTCAATTCACACACATTAAGATGAAATGCAGTTGTTGAAGCTGTCAAATTGGGGTTTGGTTTGAGAAAAGCAACGGGAGAAATGCATAATAGGCATATATATTTCACGTTTTTTACTAGGAGGTCATTGATGGGAATGTATTCAGAGAAGACTTTTAGGAATGACATATTTATGATTTTTTTTTAAATTGCTATCTTTTGAACTAGTGCTTGTGAGAAATAACGAAGAAATAGAGTAGCAGAATCTATTTTTTAATGTTCATGATTCTTACTGATTGATGTTACTCCATACTTGAACATATGATTTGATTTTTTCGAATTGTTTTGATTCAGAAATGTATTGGAGTAATATTAATAAACACATACTCATCACGGATTTCACTATAGGTACCTTGCTCTTTTTATTTAAATTTCTCATATCGCTATTATTAGAATATTGTTACTTTATGTTTGGGAATAAATAACTTTTTTCTGTGACGGGAAAAAAGTTTGACATTTTATCCCTGTTGACAGGTAATAAAATATTACTTTTTATGAAATAACCTTTTTCTCCGACAGCCGGGAAAAAGTGAGTAGTTTTTCCCCACGGGAAAAAAGTGAGTACTTTTTTTACGGATATATACACATAGGTTGAGGTAGATATTTGATTATATCATTTTTCCCGTCACAGAAAAAAATGTGAATTATACGCGGGAAAAAGATTAGATTTTACCACGAATACTTTTTTCCCTTGTATAATAAATAATCAATAATTAATATTATATTAGTCAAATTTTTTCCAATATTCTTAGTGAAGAGGGTTTTGTTTCCTGTATTAATATATACACAAGTGTTAATGAAAAAAAATCATGCATTGAAATGAAAAAGATTATGTTTTAAAGATATTTTAAGGGCGTATTTCTATAAATATGTGTCCGCAACCGTTTTTTTCTGAGATACAAAATGTTGTAATTCAATAAAAAAAATCAGTTTTTTCTCACTTATAATAATAATAATAATAATGTAAATTTTTGGATCTCGAAAACGGCTCTAATGATTTGGATAAAATTTTATATTTAAGTGAAATCTATCATGACGTATTCGTTAGAAATACACGATTTTACTAATAATAATGATATGAATTTTTGGATCACGAAAACGACTTCAACTTTTTGGATAAAATTTTGTATTTTGATAGGGTATTGCTACTTAAGTTCATCATAATAATAATAATGTGAATCTTTGGATCTCGAAAACGGCTCTAATGATTTGGATAAAATTTTATATTTAAGTGGAATCTATCATGACGTATTCGTTAGAAAAACACGATTTTACTAATAATAATGATAATAATGATATGAATTTTGGATCACGAAAACGACTTCAACTTTTTGGATAAAATTTTGTATTTCGATAGGGTATTGCTACTCAAGTTCATCTATGTGATTTTACTAATAATAGTAATAATGATGTGAATTTTTTGATCTCGGAAACGGTTCTAACTATTTGAATCCGAATAATCTGAAATTTGGCACACATTTCAAGGACTGACGAGAATTTAGGAATTCCATAATATTAATGTGATAATGATAATAATGAGAATTTTCAAACGCTGCTTCCGCGTTCGCTATTCAAATGAGTGCAGTTCATATTGAAGTTTCAGGTAAATTTAATACGAAATCTTCGTCAGCCCACGGACTAATGGCCGAGTTGTAATATTGGGTATCGTTTATTCAACTCTACAAAGACGACAAAAGCCCTTATTCGCATGGCTTCATCCGAAACCGCAAGAAATCCGAGATGAGCTGGCGTTGACACTGTACTGGGGATATTCTCGGTAGAAAAACGAAAACTTGTTTGTACCTGTCTCCACCCCTCTGAAATCCTCTGGTTCATTTTCAGCAATCAAAATTCAAGGGGAACATTCAGACAAGAAACGGAAATTTGGTTTGGTCATGAAAATATTGAGTAATAATTACCCGTTGGAAATATGTTACAATTAAATGATTAAGTTGGAGAAGTACCGGGTGATACTAAATTTGATATGAATAATTGATAGATAGATAGATAATGCTAGAAACCTAGGATTGAACATGGACAATGGGTGTTATGAATAAAAACTAGCAAAAGCTTTTACTATAGATTTTTCTCTCTCATTAGTTAATAAAATAGATAGGTCTGTTTCAAGAAATCTAAGTAAAAGCATTTGCTTAAGGTTTATTCATTAGACCCAATGACTTGAGTTTTATCAAACATTTTGATCATTTATTTCGAAAATATTTCGGTTACCTAAAAATTTTGTTCGGATACAGACAAAATCAGAATAGAAGGACTAAAATTATATCATCCGAATCCTTAGTCTTACCTCTAGTCAACTTTGCAGTGGCGTATTTAAGTTGGGGGGGGTTGAACATACAATTTACCAGTTACCGGAGCTTTTTTTTTTCGTCAGCCGGATGTTATAAATAACAGGCGAACTCTTAGGCACGCGAACGATAACATCATCTTGTAGAACATTTTCTTACCTTTCTTTCTATAAACCTATGTATTGAACGAATCTGTCTCGTTATGGTCGCAAAATGCGAAATATGTAAAAGGTGCGCTAGGATCCGCCATCCTAGCACATAAAACCGCCAACGAAGAATACTTCCGAAAGTTCTAGATTTTTTTCAATATTTTTCCCGTATTCTACGCCATTATTAATAGTCATTAGGTGACTTGGGGGGGGGGGGGTGCTGTAGCCACAAAGACCCCTCTGGCTGCACCAATGCAACTTTTCTGATTGACTCGTTGTAAAAGAGTATTTTGTTGGGAAGTTTCAATAATGTAATACCTAAATGAATCACAATAATACAATGAAGTCCTGAAGTGATTTATAATGTATAATCCTTGTATTGTCAAAAGTTTTTCGAAATAAATCAGCCGAAAACTACATTTGGACATTTTCAAGGGACCATAAATTACGAATATTCGCACATGAGTGAATAGGAATGTAAGACCCGATTATATGTACATAAAATTAACATATAATAGATACAAGATAACAAAAACCCGTATTACTCATAATTTCGCGAATCACATGTGCCACGAAAGTAATTGCTCCACCAAAGAACTTCCCGGAAAAGGTGCTTTCTTTGTACTTTCTTACCAGGAAAGCAACACAAAAAAAGCTCTACACTCTGTGTTGATTTTATGTTGATATCAGATCAGTAAATACTGTTTGGGTTTATCTCGTAATTCCCAAGCAAGTAGCACACACTTTTTTTCGGCTTATTATCATTCAAAATCACATCGAAATTCTCAAGTCAATAAAACTTATTATTATTATTATTATTTCGTCTTTGGGATCTTGCATGAATGAATAATTAAAATGGTTTAAAAATTAGTGATACACGTCCCGCCCAAAGAATGAAAATGTTTAAACAGCGTCGATTATTCATGAACTTTGTTTTCGTTTATTAGGTCTTTATTCAGCAAAATACCAATTTACAAAATTACAGAATATACATGTATACCTATAAAATTGCACAAAATGTAGAACACTCATACCTATAATTACCATCAAATTTAAAAAGTAACGAGCACATTTAAAGAAATAGTTGTAGATAATATTTATCATATTCACATTATTCAGGAATTTTTGCGAAAAGTATCGAATGAATGAAATAGTAGAATCTCCAAATATTTCCACCATGTGGAAAATATGATGCAAACATTTGACAGAAAACAACTACTCCCCTGGCTAATACCACGACGGACATTGAATTATATCTGACAGACGTGTTTGTGCTACGTTCTTCCAAGACGACCCAATTGCTAATGCTTATTGTAAGTATACAGCAAATTATCCTTCATTTGGCTGGGGAAGACCACCTGCGGACGCGTTTCGCGGTTTTTGCCGTTCGTCAGTGACAGGGTAGGTCGGACAATATTAGAGTCGTCCTGCCCCAGCCCAATGAATTATAATCCACTGTATAACTAATATCTCCTCAAAAATGAAGCAGCGACTTACAGTAAAAGTCTCAGTCGCAGCGCCACCTGTGGGGAAATTGCCAACAAGCATTCCTCAGTGGTATTAGCCAGGGAATTAGTTGTTTTGTGCCAGATGTTTCCCGCATATTTTTCACATGGTGAAAATATTTGAAGAGAAGGGTACTTCGACAATTTCGATTCTACTATTTCAAGCATGCAATACTTTGTAACCTTCACATACAGGGAGAGACCAGAAACTGGTTTGTAGTTCTCTATGCAGGTTCTCTCTTTCTTTTTGTACACCGGGCTGATCTTTGCGGATGTCAAGCAACTGGGATTCCTTTAATAACCTTCCGGTAGTCGCGGGTCTTGGCGCGACAAAAATGATCGCGGGTGTATCTCTCAGATACTTGACTAAAATTCATGAAATAACTTTCCAATTTTTGAAACTGTTAATACATTAGACTTGAAGATGAGTTAATAACGCTTGATTGCGCAATATTTTTTATATGATATGCAATGCTATATTAATAAGTGGGATAGTTACAAGAAATTGAAATCTAAGCAACTTTAATAACTTTTTTCGATATCTTGCCATTTTACCCGACTTTTTGCCAATTTATAGTATTTTTTTTTTTCAATTTGCCGCCATACCACCGATCACGTGACACGTGTCAATGTCGATATTTTAGGTTATCGGATATGCCCAAACTTTTTCCAAGAATCTTTTTTCCAATACTCTAATAATAAACTTTTTCCCATATGGTACATACTTTTTGGCGGTCACTGTATATGCGCAGATTAATGAAACTCAATCATTTATCGCGGTGTATCTCTCAGATACAAGTAGCGCTTTTTGGCTGACTAGTTCACTACAACGAATTCTTAAAAATACTACATTTTAGAGCTTGTAAGACAGGAAGGTAGACGGCAGAACAACACCCACTAATCAACAGATTCACAACCAACGCGCTAAAAAATTACGGACATGTATCTATCAGATACCTACGCGCGACTACCGGGAGGTAAAGGCCAGCTGGGCATCTGGATATTTTGTTTTTCCCATTTTTCCCAACTGATAAGAGATAATATTCAATGCTTAATTGCAAAAAGCATTTGCAATTATTCAAGTCTTCCTGGAGGAACATTGCACAAATGCATGTCAGATGTAATTCAATGTTCGTCGGGGAAAGTAGTTTATTTCTGACAGAAATTTTCTTAAATTTTTGTCAGTTGCACGTAGTCATCTCCACCCTGTACATCGCGAAATATCCGAGCATGGGTGTTCACTGCGCGAAGCGATGACAATTTAGCCAGAACGGAAACGGATGCGGTCGGGAGACAGGTGCGATGCGAATTCGTCCAAGTCGCTTGTCAGGCCAGGGACACGGGCTGGTTGGTACTGCCGGCGGTACTTGCGCTCGCTCGTATTTCTTTCCGTTCTGCCCGGGGTACGGTTACAATTACACAATTCAACGTCGGCACAAAAAATAAATGAACTGTTGACGACGATGAATGGACAAAAATCATCATCTGCTCTGCTCGACTTCGGCTGCGACACACTTAGCGACAGGGATTAGCGAAAACCGTTGAGGCAAGGTGAATGGATTCGAATTTGGGACGGAAATTACAGTTCCGCGGTTCCAGGACATTTACCTAAAACATAAGTCTAGTAGAAAATGAAGACTAATAGTGGAGTAAAACCAGGGCCAAAATCCATCGTTTTTTTTCCGGGGTATAACCAAATCAGACCTATCTGATAATTTTCTTCATGTGATTGTTCATCATAATCCAGCTGGACGATATCAATTTTGTTCAGAATTTTGAGCAGAAGTGAAATGTGGAATAATATACAGGGTGTCCCGTTGGAACCTTCCAGAATGACCTCTTCTAGCCAAGTTACTCCCATGGCCACGGTTGCAACAATCAGTTCTTGCGACAAAACAGTGGAAAACCGAAAACCAACCTTCGAGTTCCCGACTTTATTGGAAAAAATTTTGGCCTCTGTAATTAATTTACAAAATGCTTCAAATTGCACGTTTAAATTAATTTTAATAATAATTTTTTCTTGGTATGTATTTGATAATGAATGTTTCTTTTATGTTGACTTTTGGTTCTATCCGCATGCTAGTGGAAAAAATAGTGTATAAGGCGCATTTTTTTAAGTTGTCATGGCGTTCAGTATCTGAACTCACTCAAAAATAGCAATGACGTCCATTAGCAATCATTCATTCACCTATGGAAATTTCTGATGACTGAGTTCAGTGCTTATCTAAATTTTTACGCTTTTTGAACACTAATTTTACGAAATTCCTTGAAAATTGGATGATTAATTTTAATAGTGAATAGTGACTTGCTGAAATGGAATTCGGTACCAAGTGTATTTTGCGTCATATCTACATGGTATTGTATGAATACTTTCAGATTTTGTTCAAAGTTGAAACAATTGTGATTATTGGTTAACCAGCTACCATTGTAATCCAGTACGATTGGGTTTTGAGACAAGAATCGATTGTAGCACCACCAAACTTGGTATTCTAGTAGTTGGAACCACGATAAACACAAAAAAAATTGTTTACCAAAATTCCAGGAAAGGAAAATTGTTTTTTCAGGTTCACCCTTACCGCCGCTGGAAGTTCTGGCGGAGCTGAATATTTCATTATTCATAACTCTGCTAAAAATGATCGCAGAAGGAAAAGGAAAAGTTCATATCGTTTCTGAAAACTCCTACCTTCTCATGCAAATATAGCATGCGAGTATTTGAGTACCTAAAATGTGTTTTGCCGCACTTCACGGAGATTTTGCAGATGATCCGAAAATCATCAAGTTATTTATACGAAACCTCTTCCTACAATGTAGCTGCGACATATTGTCTGAAAAATCAACTGATTAATAATTCAATATTCTTAGAAAGTCTTCACAAATAATTACATAATGATAACGATGATAATGGATCTGTTGTACCAATAAATGTACCAAACAAACGTAGTTCCAACCCAATCCATGATGAACTGAGGTAAACACGGAAACTAAAGACGAAATAACAAGGTCGTTTTTTAATCTTTCTCTGAAACGAGATTGAAATCAGTCGTTCACTCATGTCAAACAATTGATAACAATCCATCCTAACAATCCATCACAGCTAGAGACAGTTATAATGAAGTTGATCATTTTCATTTGTATTGAAGCAATATTCACACCGGTGTGCAGTGGATCAATTATTACTCCTCTACTGGGATGTCGCATGAATGTCGCATGTCGCATGTCGCATGTCGCATGTCGCATGTCGCATGTCGCATGTCGCATGTCGCATGTTGCATGTTGCATGTCGCATGAATGAATATTTAGAACTGATGAAAGGACCCCGCAGATTTCTTATGGGAAGTGGCTTGTTGTGAATTTGGTTGAATTTTTGGTATGTTGCAGTTTTTGATGGGCTGATCAAAAGGATCCATAGCCACAAATCTCAAAAATGGACAGTTATCGAGATATGGAGCTATAAAAATGGATGTTTTCAATTTTTTGGGGTATTTGGTCATCCATCGGAGAGCTCTCATTTCTTGTTGAAATGGAATTTCAATATTCGATGCCTAGAACCTGACTGGGAAATGGTCTTCCTCAGTTATACTAGGCACCCTTATCAAAAATTTTTCATACACTGCTCCACAGTGCCTATGAATTGAGGTACAAATTCCAAGATTTTTCATAAACCTTTCCATGCTCAGGATGACGCTAAAATAATTAATATTTTCGGAAAATGACATATTTCGGATATTTTTTGAAGAGAAATGATAATAACCGATTCCAAATATCTAATGTTTTCCAAAATGTTCATAACGAGGCCCAGCGATCAGTAATGAGGGTAAATGAAAAAATATTAATCATGTATCCTCAGAGATAACAATTTTTATCATTATTGATGTTATTTACATATTATATGTGATTTGTTTCTCACAAATCTCGATAATCTGACAATGAGGTGCCAAGACATTTTCCTCAGAATGACTCGAAATGGATAATAGCTGCTCACAGCCAAACGAATCCGTGAAAATGTCTGCATTTTTGACACGTGATAGTACTTTACAGGTAGAATGGGGTAGTTCAGGTATTGAAAGCAAACTATGAATGGAACTTTCGATATTTACACCCAAATTCTTGAAATGAGTGTTACATTAAAGTTTACAAAAATAAATAACCGTTTATTCATATGATTGTTTACAAAATGAATAAGTGGATGAATCGGAAACAATATATTAGTAAGAATAACATTCATACTAATAACAATAATAATAAAGAACATCGACGAAAACAAAGTGAAAGCAAACAAAGTTAATACAGCCAAATGGAAATCGCCAGGTTTTGACGACATAGCCAATTTTTGGCAGAAAAGTTTCTTGCAGCACATAAGAATCAACAACAGAATGATTAACAACAACCAAATCATTCTGAATTGGCTGACAAAGAAAAGAACATACCTAATACCCAAAAATTAAAACACAGAACAAGCAAAGATGCAGACATTTTCACGGATTCGTTTGGCTGTGAGATGCTATCATCCATTTCGAGTCATTCTGAGGAAAATTTCTTGGCACCCCATTGTGCAGATCACCGAGATTGGTGAGAAATGAATGACATATCATATGTGATTGACATTAATAGTGATCACAATTGTTATCTCCGAGGATATATGATTAAGATTTCTCCGTTTTAGATATTAGATATATTTGGAATCAAATATTACAGTGTATGAAAAATTTTCGGAAACGGTACGTAATGTAACTGAGGAAGACCATTTTTCAGTCGGGTTCTCGGCGCCAAATAGTCGAATTTCCCAACAAGAAATGAGAGCTCTCCGATGGATGAGCAAAAACCCCGAAAAATTGAAAAAATATATTTTCAAAGCTCCATATCTCGAAAACTGTCCATTTTTGAGCTTTGTGGCTGTACACACTTTTGATGAGCTCGTCAAGAACCACAACAGCCAAATTAACGGAAAGCCATTTCCCATAAGAAATGTGCGGGGTCCTTTCATGTGTATCACCAATTTTGATTTCGTGAATTATTTATTGTATTCATGGAAAATATTACAAGCATTATATTTGAATGTACATGGAGCTCCAAAATGTTACAAACTCCAAGGGCCATATATCAGACAATGGGTGGTATTCATAAACAGTAGCAAATGCTTATACTTCATTACTTAACAAAATGAATAGGTCTTTTTCAAGAAATCCGAGTAAAAGCATTTGCTTCAGTTTTATGCATACAACCCAATATCTTTCAAAACTTCCGGACACTCTGTAGTCCAAGATGGCAATAAACGAAAATAACAGGTTCAATGTAATTTTTCAGACCTTGAACGATAACAATATCAATTAGGAATATTGTATTTGCTATGGGGAATTGTATAATTATAGGTTTTGCGTTTAATTTGCATTTCAAATAGGTTGTTACGTAATCTTACCAAGAATTAAATTTATTCTTCCTGATACTACTCGTTGGGCAATTTAAATAGTTTCCACAGTCAAACACGACATCGACATAGAAAATCGCTATAGAAAGAATTGTGATAACTATTATACACGGATGGGTGAGAACGTGCTTGTTATTGATTTATTGATATCCAACCAGTGAACCTGGCTAGCAGGAGGGAATGAAACCAAGGGGCCGCTTCAATACCGGGCCTGCTCAAATCAAGTTGCCAAAGATATATTAAATTACTTGAATTTTTCATTTGTCTGACGAATCTCGAGGTCAGTTGAAATGTGCATATTCAAAAGAGCCACTATATTAATTTTTGCCCCATACCTATTAATAGTCCCAAAGTTAACAAAAATTTTTGAAAACATCATTCACTGCCATGCTATGAAACTTGAATTTTTCCTCCTCCAAAAAGAGTAGGAAAAACGGACAAAATGTAGAGGATTAATCTTCGAACTCCATAGGCTCCACCCAGAGCATTCTGTCAAAAATTGTTTTTCCAATAATGGGTCCTTCGGTGGTGTGATGTATTTGCTAACCTAACCTAACCTAACCTAACCTAACCTAACCTAACCTAACCTAACCTAACCTAACCTAACCTAACCTAACCTCGAAGCATTTCATGCCAGCATGTCGCAAGCGGCAGAAGTCATCCTCTGTGAGTTGCTTCTGCTCAGGGCACACGGTTCCCTGGAACAATGGCCGCTTACCCCAGTTTACGGGGTGTTTATTGGGGAAATGATGAGCACATCACGCCCGCCGAATGTGTTGGAGTACGAAGAACGGGACCAACTGGAATATTTTAATTTAAATAATATAATAATGCGGCAGAAATCTTAACCGGACAAATGCAGAAGGCCGTCATTCTTGCTTCACTCCGTCTACTCTGGGTATACAATGTGACCCATTTAAGACGGAAGCACCCTTACAAAACTTACATTTTTTAACCGATTGGAATAATTTTTTTTTGTGAGTAGATATTCAAAAACTCTACTGTGACACCAAATTCACGAATAAATTTCTATATTCAGGCAAACTATTCTTATTTTTTAAGGTAAAAACTCTAAAAACTTTACAAGCGACATTTTCAAAATCAACTATCTGAATAAAAATGCGAATTTTTACTTTCAAATTTTTTCTTTTCAGTTAGAGTCTTTCTACAATATCGATCAGATGTAGGTCAATGTCCAGCGTGGCTTTAGCCGGGGAAGTAGTTGTTTTCTGTTAGATATTACAAATAAATCACATTTTTCATTTTTCAATTTTCATGGAGAATGTTGCCCTTTTTTTACATCTTCTAGTTACTACATGTATCGAATGACACGCCACTGCCTTCCCACTGAATGTTCCCTACCACTCCTACGCGCCACTGCGTATTTAGCAAAAATTGTTGGTAATATTCCGCGCATATCCTCAGACTGCGTGACTCCACAGAACTTGTTAAATAATTTATCAGACAGTAAAATATTTATGTGTATTATCTTATCATGCTGTATTTTGTTCTCTCTCGTTTAGCTCCTTGTACAGGCCGATAATTGAAAATAGTAATTAACTTTCTCCAACTGGAACTAATTCTCCTTCGTACATATCTGATAATTGCTGGAGGAGTAAGTGATATTCTTTTTGCAGAAGTGGTATAGCTTGACACAGCCGAACCGAAAACTTTGAGCTCATTTGGGAGATCGTTAAGTAACGATAGTCGTTGCCAATCGATGGTTTACCCATATTTCACTCCCATACTCCATCAATGGAAATACCCGGTCGAAACAACTACTTTCCTGGCTAATACCGCGACGAGTATTGAATTGTGTCGATGAGAGATCCTTGTGTAATGTTCGTAATTGCCCAGGATACATTTGAAAGTGCTTCCTGTAACTAAATAGCAGAATTTTGTTATGATTGCGACTGATACCAGAGTAGTAGATCAGATGGACTCAAGGCTGTCTGTAGTAACCTATCCCGTACTGTTGAGAGGCAAAACCTCGAAAATGGTCTACAGGTGGTTCCTTGTTCGAGTCAGAATAATATTCTACTATTTGGTTCCAGAGAGTACTTGCAATTGTTTTCCTGCATTGAGATACATAGCAAAAGTATCGGTTGGATATAATTCAGGAATCGTCGCGGTACTAGCCAGGGGACAAGTTGAGTTTTGACAGGTATTTACCACAGTATCGGTCGGTAACGACTATCATTATGGAACGTTCTCACAAAAGAACTCCTTTTTATTACCCCTTGCCCTCCCCTCTTGCCCGTAGTTTCTGCTGATCTTTCGTGTTTTTATCGAAGCGGAATTTGCACTAAAGCAAAAAAAAACGTGGTATCATCCAAGGACGGAATAAGGTTACCCGGCTTATCGTCATCTGCGGTTTTGTTATGTGGGTTAAAAATAAAGAAACACACTGATAATGCGATTTGTAATAATTGTGATACAGCGGAAGGTTTTCTCAAGGATATTTCACGATGCAGGCGTAACGAGAGAAATATTTTGAAGTGTGGGCTTGTTATTCATGAAATTACTAACTGGAAGACATGGAGTCAGATTCCACTGTATTAGAGCTGTCTTCAAGAATTTTTGTCAGAGAATATCTAATTACCCTTCTCTCCAAATATTTCCCTCATTATGAGGCAAACATCTGACAGAAAACACCAACTTCCCTGGCTAGTACCGCGACGGACATTGAACTACATCTGACAGATATTTGTGCAACGTTCTTCAAAGGAAGTCGCTGCTTCATTTGTAAGGAAATATTACTTATACAGTGGATTATAATTCACTGGGCTGGGGCGAGACAACCCTAATTTTGTCCGACCTACCCTGTCAGTGACAAGAGGCAAGAACCCTAAAACGCGTCTGTATGCGGTCTTCCTGAGCCAAGTGAAGGAAAATCTACCGTTTAATTACAATAAGCATTCGCAATTGGGTCTTCTCGGAAGGAGGTTGCACCAATATCTGTCAGATGTAGTTCAATGTCCGTCGTGGTTTTAGCCAAGGAAGTAGTTGTGTTATGTCAGATGCTCTCCTCATATTTTTTACATGGTGGAAATATTTGAAGAGAAGCGTTTTTCGACATTGTCGATTTTAGTATTTGCTTATAGCTTCCATATGAGCATGAATCATAATTAATATTTTATTAAATAATCAAAATATGCTTCAATGTTCCACTCACGAAGTTTCACAACTCATGGACAAAGCTTTATTAATCTGCTGTATTAAACTTATTTAGAAATACGTTCTATTCAACACTGATGAGTCTTCAGATGGAATCAAAGTACAATATTATTCAGTAAGAACGTGCTTGATACGAAAAAAAATATCAAGGTAAATATTTGTATATAATAATGATTCATGTCCTAAATTATAATATCAAAAACTTATCATTTCTTAGTCATAACCCTTTATCAAACTGTAACACGATTTGATGAACGTTTCATATATTTTTTTTCATGTTTGCTTATCACCAGACAGTAGCGAATTGAAATCAATTCCTAGAATAGACTGATTGAATATTTGAATATTTATAATGGATCTAAGATGTTTAATTAAATATAAAATTGTATCAAATCATCTTTCCGGAAAAAAGGAAATAAATAATAATTAAAACGTTCGAAAAAGTGTAATACAGTTTTCAATCATTTCTTAATGTTGGTTTTTCTACCACTGTGCGTAAACTGAGTGTTCAGAGTGCGTAAAGTAAACCTTTTCAGCACATGTGCGTAAAAAAATCAACAGGGCGTAAAAACATCAACTGTCCGTAAGGTAATCATTTACACACTATCAATACATTGACGAATTTTTGAACACACAAACGAAACTGAAATGGAAGATGATTCAAAAAACCTGGCATATTAGCAATTCAAAATTACGTACGTGTCTTGCTAGTTGCATACCGTTGCATGGTATAATGGCACGTTACCTAATTCCTTAGAATTTTTGTTAGGTTAGGCCAATTTTGGAGTTATGGTGTCCTAGCTAGAAATCTTTGGGAAATTTAAACAATTCATGTTGAGAACATGAAAATAATCAAATCCCCTCAAAGACCCCCAACCCCCTTTAGTGTTTACGTAATACTTGAATGGCCCCTAACTTCTTATCTATGCTTTCTTTTAGGAATCAGAAACGGAAGTGATTTTGTAACCGCCTTGTACACATTGTCGCCACGATATATCCGTATTCTCTTAAAAAAAAAATCTATATAGATATGGACGTAATTTTCTTACCGAAATTAGGGTCACCTTATCAGACTATTACTACAACGTTAAACGTAATTACAGTAATAAAAAGGCAATCAGTGCAGTAATTTTCCGAAAAGTGTATCAGGTCGACCGAAAGTGAGTAACAACCGTGAAAAAAAAAAGGATCAAATTCGATAATTATTTTAATGATCGACGATATGATAACGAAAAGTTGAGAGTTTAGGTGAATTCTAATAACGGGGTAATTTTTTGGCGGGCGTGTTATCAGTAAATAATTTCAGTACAAAAGCACAGCAATCGGCAGAGTGAAAGTGACAAAAAATATATATACTCCAGAATAAATCCATAACGGCTCAACTTTTCGTAATGAAATTTTTTATGTCCCTTGACTGCATTCGTTTTAATCATTTTATGGCGAAGTCAGTGGCGAAGGCGCCAACAAGTGGAAGAAATCTTTTTTTATGAGATAAAAATTAATAAGTTTCAAATATCGTGAAAACCGTTGAAAACCTATCCAATTTTGTATTGGAAATATTTGGGATTAAGAAAAAGTAGACGTGAAAGTTGGGGAGGAGCGAATAAGGGTACTCACCTGCCGTACGCCCCTGTTACAGATTATACATGTGTATTCGACATCAGGGCCCCTGGCTGGCAAGTTTTGGGGTAGTTTTGATTTCTTCCATTTGACACGTTTTTTGCTGTGCTGAATCCGAATCTGGAGTTTGCTAACCAAATTTCTTGACGGAACATTAAAAAAATGCAAAAAAAATGGTAAATTTTTTTTTGTAGAGTCTCGCTTATAACTCAGTCAGCAAACACCCACTTTTTCACTCCAAAACTCTTATTGACTATTTAATGACAATTTTAGTGAATTTCTCAAAGAATTATATTGTAATGAAGCCAAAAGTACTCTTAATCGTCATTGGAGTAGTTTCAACCAAAGGACTGATCTGAGGTTATGTCGATAACTGCTAGTGACAGTGCGATAAAAAAGGAATGTTTGAGAGTCTCAAACAACGCAAAACGGTTTTGGGACGCTAGTGCATCGGCCTCTTCATTGCCTCTATAACCTGTGTGTGCTGGTACCCAGGCTAGGGTCAGTCTGTTCTGACTGCCGAGCTCTTTTTATTCAGAGCATTACTTGATCCTTCTTGGGCTAGTGCATCGGCCTCTTCATTGCCTCTATAACCTGTGTGCTGGTACCCAGGCTAGGGTCAGTCTGTTCTGACTGCCGAGCTTTTTTAACTCAGAACATTACTTGCTCCTTCTTGGGCTAGTGCATCGACCTCTTCATTGCCTCTATAACCTGTGTGTGCTGGTACCCAGGCTAGTGTCAGACTGTTCTGACTGCCGAGCTCTTTTTATTCAGAGCATTACTTGCTCCTTCTTGGGCTAGTGCATCGGCCTCTTCATTTCCTCTATAACCTGTGTGTGCTGGTACCCAGGCTAGGGTCAGTCTGTTCTGACTGCCGAGCTCTTTTTATTCAGAGCATTACTTGCTCTTTTTTGGGCTAGTGCATCGGCCTCTTCATTGCCTCTATAACCTGTATGTGCTGGTACCCAGGCTAGGGTCAGTCTGTTCTGACTGCCGAGCTCTTTTTATTCAGAGCATTACTTGCTCCTTCTTGGGCTAGTGCATCGGCCTCTTCATTGCCTCTATAACCTGTGTGTGCTGGTACCCAGGCTAGGGTCAGTCTGCTCTGACTGCCGAGCTCTTTTTATTCAGAGCATTACTTGCTCCTTCTTGGGCTAGTGCATCGGCCTCTTCATTGCCTCTATAACCTGTGTGTGCTGGTACCCAGGCTAGGGTCAGTCTGTTCTGACTGCCGAGCTCTTTTTATTCAGAGCATTACTTGCTCCTTCTTGGGCTAGTGCATCGGCCTCTTCATTGCCTCTATAACCTGTGTGTGCTGGTACCCAGGCTAGGGTCAGTCTGTTCTGACTGCCGAGCTCTTTTTATTCAGAGCATTACTTGCTCCTTCTTGGGCTAGTGCATCGGCCTCTTCATTGCCTCTATAACCTGTGTGTGCTGGTACCCAGGCTAGGGTCAGTCTGTTCTGACTGCCGAGCTCTTTTTATTCAGAGCATTACTTGCTCCTTCTTGGGCTAGTGCATCGGCCTCTTCATTGCCTCTATAACCTGTGTGTGCTGGTACCCAGGCTGGGGTCAGTCTGTTCTCTTTTCTCTTTTAGGGTTTCTATGCAGCCCCAAACAAATATTGAGGCAACTTGCATTGAGTTGACTGCTTTTATTTCAGCTTGACTTTCTGAGTATAGGACAATGTTTGTTTCTGAACACTCATGCCTTATTAGCTCTTGTACACAACGGCGACGATTTCCGTTTGGAATAGCGTCGCTTGTTTGTCCAGACTCAATGAGATTTTCATCTTCCGCTTGGTTCCGGCTCATGAACTTTGATCATTTTTTGGGAGGTCCCTGCTTCCACGCATTCTTCTCCGTTATACTTGTCTTGAAAGTTTTGTCAGAGCTATATAAGGGTCATTTTTCAAATATTCGTATAGGTTGTTTTAGTCTCTTCCGTGCATATTGCTTATGGGTGCTTGTCCTGACCTGGCTTCGCCTTGTATGTAAGTATATGTGTAGGGGAGGTAGGTTAAGCAAGACCTCTAAGGCGACTCTTGGGGTGGTTCTCATGTCCCCGGTGGTGTGACCAGTACATACAATAAAGTATGATCTAAATAAGATATGCGCAGAGAACTGTGGGAATCCACTAATCAACTTCAATAAGAAATTAGAGTTTTGTAGTGATTTTCCCCAGTCCACCAAAATATGCCAATTTACAAGTAGTCCTTGAGCCCGAATGGTTCGTCGTAGAAAAAAACTTGTATAGTAAAATTTGTAGAAAATTTAATGCTCTTGCATTCCTAAAGGATAGGTTATCAACGACAAATTTGTAGTTTTCAACTTTTAAGCAATAAACCGCAGAAGAGATTTTTTAGGTTTCTTGCATTTTATTTCAAGATTTCGTCACGAAAATTTGTTAGCTAACCTCAGATTCGGATTCAGCACCCCCAAAAAAATAGAGAATGGAAGTAATCAAAACTACCCCAAAACTTTCTTGCTATAGAAATATAATTTGATTAGATTATTATGCAAGTTCTCATTTTGTATTTTAAATGTTTGTTGACGTATTTAAATGTTTCAATATTTGGATACTTGCACCTTGTGTGTATACGAATATTCTAAACCTCAATTTGAATGTAATTTTCATTTCAGCGTCAACAATTTCCGTTCCGCTACATTATTCTTATGGCTGATTTCAAATAAATGTTCCTTCCATTTCAGCGAATGCTAGTAAATACATTATGAAAAATGCGTACTCCTGAGAAAAACGCATCATACAAGCATAGCTGTATAAAAATCCATCACCAATTCAAAATAATGTAACTAAAACGCTCACCGTCTGCTGCTGCTCCCTGCCGAGAGAAACCTGAACTGCGCGCTTGAAAGAGGGGAAGGAGGATTCACTCTCATTCTAAGTTCCCAGCTCGCCAGCTCGCCCAGCTCCGTCCAAACGTTCAGTGTCCACAGCGCAGTGAGTGGGAAAAGTTGTTTGTTGGCGTTGAATTGATCGAAGTGCAACGATTTACGTAGTTGATAATCGTTAAAAACAAAGTTGTTGACGGATATTTGGAACGAAAACATTATCAAGAAGCGTTTGGGACGTTCATTTTGAGTTATTTGTTGGGGAAAATACCAGTTCTGAACTGTTTGAATGACATTTTTGATGAATTGAACAAGTGAATTAATTGACTGTATTTGGATTCCATTTCCTTATAAGTTTCTGTGAAAAGCCCTGCAGAGGTGAAGCAAACAAAATCGCTGCATACAAGTGTCAGTTAGAGATATCCATCAGCTGGAAGGAAAATACGCTGCCCTGCTGCGCACGCGCAGCCCCACTCTGACCCCATAGTGGGGATAACAGCTGAGAGGTGATACAAATCCAAAACACCAACTTGGACTTGTCAGTTTGCTCACTGCTGTTACGTAGTTAACGACAAATATGCTAAGACTAGTCGAGTGCCACAGCACTTGAGAACTTAGTCAGATTTTGGAACAAGACAAGAGTGACTTGAAGTGAGGTGTTGTGAGATTTTCTGAAATTTTGGATATGGTGCCTCAAAACATGGATGCATCCAGATCTGATAGCCTGCTTTTCGGCTCGCAGTTAGTTGACAAAAATTCGTCGACTCCCTACTCTGATGCAACTCAGGTAGGTGTTTTTTCTTTAATATCTTAGTGTTAGTGGTTAATCTGAGTGAAAATTTTGGATGGAGTTTTTCCTTGTCAGCGATTTGCCAAATACGAGGTGGGAGTTTTGAGGTCTTTTTTTCCGTGTTGATAAACATGAAAAGCTTTCGGTTTTTCAATTTTTCTTCAGAAGCTTAATTGAATTGTTTTCAAACTGATTTACCTAGTTGGAATGGTTTTAGTGACAGAAATTACAATTTACTTCACATTGAAAATGAAGTACATTTTAATAAAATCAGAATCACCGATGTCACAAGATAATTTCAAACCATTTTCAAGTTCAATAACTATTCAAAAATTTCTCCTTTTTCCAGCAGCATGACATTGAATAATAATAATAATAATAATAAAAAAATAATATAATAACATTTTCAAAATCATAAAA
The DNA here is from genome assembly GCA_958298965.1 of Chrysolina haemoptera. NCBI lineage: Eukaryota > Metazoa > Arthropoda > Insecta > Coleoptera > Chrysomelidae > Chrysolina > Chrysolina haemoptera. The sequence goes on from OY282600.1 coordinate 3,386,855, forward strand.
TTCAGTAGGTAACATAAAAACTATAAAATATAATAATACCTAGGTAGGTATTATCCAAATAAACTGTAGATTTTCTGTTTCACTTGACTATTGCATGTAACCAACTCATTAAAAAAAGGCTTGATATCAGGAACACCTTAGTTGCTTTTGAGATTAAGTGAAATGAGTAGGAAAATGAGTTTTTTTATATGAGTTACCTAGGTATACAATAAGTACAGGGTTCAATTAAATTCATGAAAAAATTTAACAATAAATTTTACCAATATTGGTTGTATTTACACGCGACGATTTATTGGTTATTTTGTATCAGGAATAGGTACCAACATAACGACATACGAATGAAGGCAGTGTAAAATTATTGTTTACATTCTGTTCGACCGGTAAATAATATAACATCAGTAGCAGTGAACACCCAAAAATTATATACATAAATCAAATTAAAAACTCTGTTCCCGTACCAAATAAGTGAAATTTCTTCATTTTTTCTCGTAAGAAGAAATTCAACAATGATATGTTCAGCTTGTGATTTTGAAGTTACTCTTTCAAATGAAAAAGTATATCAACAAAATATGTCAGTTAAAGTTATGATCAATTACAAATTGAAATATGGTAATGAGTAAGTGATTTTTATTTGAAATTATGAATAGGATATTCATGAAATCTGTTGTGGAATCATCTGCGTCTGAAAGACAAACTTTAGTCGCTATTTTCTATCGTTAACCTCTTCAACATGAGAATAAGTATTATTCAAATATTTCAAATTAACTATAGAATTCCTGTTGCACTTGGTCAATGCAATGAGCAAATCCGTCTATTTTATAGAAACTCCTAGTACAAAAAAGTCTTAAAATCGAAAAATCGAAGGTTGCTTTTCACAAATTGAAATTGAGTTACATCAAACAACTAAAAAAACGTTTTTATTGAAGTTTCTTAAATTATAGCTGTGTATTATTGTAATAGTTTTGAAGCTCATTAGCTGATTTAGAAGAAAATACTTATGATTGAACATCATCCATGCAATGTCGAAATCAATGATTTTCCATTTTTTTCTTCATGTTCTTGGATCAATATGACAACTGCTATATGTTGCACAAAATCACCACCATTGAATGATTTACTTTTCAAAGAAATCCACAATGATAGATTGAGAAAAACCTCAATTAGTAATCACTATGATTGACATCTTCGTAGCTAAATTATTCCTATGACGTTTTTTAATGTACTCATCAAATGCATATTATAATAGTGATAAGTGTTAAAGATTAAACTGTCATTCAAATATTGATCAAGTATTGAATCAGTAGCTGAGAAGTCAATTCGGTTAACTTGCAGAAATGGAAAATAAAAATAAAACTAAAAAAAATATTCATATCACAATGTAATCCAAAGTAAAGAGGAACTTGAGTATTCATCAGATTAACTTCCATTTTATTTTTGTATTTCACTGCTATGTTAGCTTAATATCAAGAGATCAAGCTTAATATCAAGAGATCAAGCTTAATATTAAGAGATCAAGCTTAATATCAGGAGATCAAGCTTAATATCAGGAGATCAAGTTAGGAATTCTTCATTGAAGTAACATTTAGGTATGATTGAATAAAATCGATTTTGCTGATGAAACACATTTTTAAATGTGTCAGAATAATCTATTTTTTGTACGTTCACGTTAAGACAGCCATTTGCGAATAATAGAAATGGTAAAGGTCCTAAAAATATCCACGAAGAATATAATATATCGTAGGCGATCATGTACATGATTTGTACTCATTTTCTCCATAGATGGAAAACAATACCGAAAATAACTTGACGAATCACAAGTTCAGTAACACTGATTTTAATAGAAGGAATGGACTGTTGACCTTGAAATGACAGATTGTTGTTTTTTTTTAAATAGTTTTCCACGGTTTTCCATGGCTAGTTGAAGAAGGAAATAAGGCTCTTCAATTCGTAAATATTTACGAGTATATCTCTAAAAGGAAAGATCATAAGTAACATCACTAGTTCGTCTGTAAAATAAAAGTTGCCTTTCTATTTTTCAATGTTTGCAAAACTAATTTTCTCTTCCTTTTTTTACCCATAAGTATGAGTAGGTACCACACTTATTTCAAGAATATCGTAGAGTAAATAGGCATAGGCACACCAAATTGTTTACTGAGAATTTACTCTGTTATTCTTGAAATATAGTATAGCGTATATTTTTTATATCGCTGTTTCTCTGTAGCAATTTTCCTATCACTAAATCCTTCTCATCAAAACACCTTCAAGCTCATTGTTTATCCTGATTTCTAAATGATATCGCGTCAACTCAATCATAATCCCACGTCATTTCGCAGTCTAAATTTAGCGGCCAAAATGAATCCGGAAATATTAACAGCAAAAGTCAAGGACAGGATTTATTTTATAGTGTGTTTAGGATCCGTCGGCAAAATATTTTTACAGGCTAGTTAATGTAGTCGTTTGTCAATGTCATGTGGGACTTACCTATAATTTTATAAGTGCGAGCGGTTCAATGACAAAATTGCGTGGACTTGTTTTTGGTGTACGTGTACTTGTTATCTCCGGTTCAAACGGGGTTTTTAACTTTATGTTTGGTATGGGAAAATATGCAAACAGTTTATTTCGGTGGAAACGATTAAGTAGAAATACCGATGTTTATGAAAAATTGTGCTCACTGTTTATTTTATCAAGTCTCAGTTGGATCCAGCTTGAGAAGTCTAGAATAGAAGTTTGTGTTGTTTGGCTTCACTTTATGACACATAATTTGTAAGAATATCATATTTATTTTTATTACCGTTGTAAAGTATCTATTCCATATCATTTTCACCCGAAAAGATCTAGAAATTATAACTACTTATATACTAAAGTAGGAAACGAAAAAAAAAAAAACATTTCAGTTACAGAGCTATTTACCATTTCAGAATGAGCCTTTTTCCTGTAAATAATAGTTGAGAGAGATATTTTGGATATAACTTCACTTTGTGAGAAAAAATATTATGTTATGATTTGCTTTGGTATAAATTGTAAGGATAATTTTTTGACTCTTTCACTTATCTTGTAATTCTCACTTAGACTTAGACAGGCTTCTATTCCCACATAAGTAATGGATACCAATATAACATTGATGAAAGTACCGTCCAGACCACAAACAATCGAAACAATTGATGATTTAAAAAGCCACATTTACCGTTTTCTTTTTGAGAGATTCAAGACACTGGGCTTCTTATCTAGGCTTATTACTGGTGGATTTTGACAGATGTCATTTTTCAGCCAATAATTGAACTAGAATAAGAAGCCCCGGGACTTGAAAATCTCAAAAATAAAGCGGCTATTAGGAGCGAGTTATACAAGACAAGTTCACCAATAGTTAATAATCATCAACTCTAGTTCTTTAGCAACTGGACTCGGTTCACTTAAACCGTTGTTGAACTTATCTCCTAAAACTCGCCCTAAGAATGCCAACCAAAAATTATATGCCTACCGAGTTATACGTTTATTATAGTATTTAGAATAAAAGTGTTAAAAGTGGTATTTTATTTTATGCGAAATGAGAGTTGGCGAGTGGAGCAAAATAAAATCACTTTTAACAAATGTATCATACACATTTTTTTGTACAACAGTTACCGCTAGTAAAAAAACCAAAACAAAATATAAGATCCATAGGGATTAAAACACACAATCTTTGGATTACAAGGCGGACAAGCAGTCAGTGATAAAGGACCTTCTGCAGTTGGACTGAATACTACTTCGTTTGTAATTTTAAAAGGAATTAGTATTACCAATTGCACAAACGGCCAAATACATGTGTGAACTGTTATAAATGATTCCTCTTGAGTAGGTGTTCTGATTCTGATATCTGATTGAAGTGTTTCTATTAGAGAGATCTATATTACTGAGTATCCATCATCTCATCTGTCATTTTACTTTCAACACTAGTGTTGAAAGTATTTTCATCACTAGTGTTAAAAGTGATTTTGTGAAAACGTCAGTTTTTAGTTCATATGTCAATGAATTAAAAATGTCATTTTTAATGACAGTTGTATACAATTTCTTTTCTGGATTACAGTTTTTGACACATGGATTACTTCTTGATTATATTTTTGCTTGTCACAATTTTCGAGGAAAGTTCTCGCAAATTAATTTTTTCGAGCATCTTCTCATCATCCAGGCTTTGTGTATGCTCATAAAAGCAAGGCAATCTCTCCGGAAGTGTACAAGAGGGAATCGCACGTGGAATATTTAAGAACTCCGCGGAACTCCAGTGCAACTTCCGGGTGGGAGATAAGCTGTGTAGATAAATATACTCCCTGCTCGCGAAAAAACACATTCGGGACAAACTTAAACAAGAGTCATTATTCTGAAGTTCTTAATGTCGAGTGTGGAATGAAAAATCTCGAAAGGGAAAATAAGTCGGGAGTTGAGTTATTGCGTTATTTTCGTGTTGAATGGGTTTGTTTTGGAAGACTCGCAGGATTCGATGTTCAGAGTTTGCGTGTTTATACTGAGTAATGGCGATTGGCGACATGAAAATTGATTAACTATAATCGATGAAATGAATAATCAAAAAATAATAATAATTTTTTTAAACCACGCTTATATTTAAATGAACTGAAAATGTGATTTTTTTTTCATGATTATAAAAAAAATACATTTCGCAATGATATTGAGCGTTCCACGTTTTACTCATTCCCTTCATTTTTGGATAATCATGAAAAAAATTATTTTCTCCTTTTTAGTCTTGTCTTATCATAACTTGTATCGATTTCAAATGTCATTTCATCACATCAAACTATGTTGCATACTAACACTTCAATTGAATGTAAAAAGTTTATATAAGTATATATATATACATTTTAATTTTTCAATTTCAACAAAAGAATCATAATCTCCGACCCCGAAAACTCCCAAATACCAATTTTGAATCGAATTGGACCATAACACCAAATTCATTCGCCGTATTGGATTTTTCAATTTTGACAGAAGAATCATAATCTCTGACCCCGAAAACCCCCAGATACTAATTTTGAGTTGAATCGGTTCATAATTACAAAACTCGTCCGCCATATTGGAGCCGCCATTTTGTTTTCTCCTCTAGCAAAAATTTCATAATGCATTGTCACCGGAATTACTGCCAATTTTCAAATCAATCGGACGATTAGAAGTGGTCTAAAAATTGGTTACAAAATTTGACCGTGACATTTTTTTTCAACGGAGTTGATAATATAAGCGTGGTAATAAAATGTATTATTGAACAGAGGTTCATTATTTATTCCACCTGAGAACGTCTTACACATCTCGTCTAATTTCATAAAGAACCTTGTCGCTTCAAATTCATTCATATATCATCACCTCTAATACATCGAATTCTGAAGTTCAGAATACAACACACACAATATTTGCATACAATCAATTGTCATTTTATGATACACGACTTTCTTAAGAAATTTGCGACAGAGACTTTCAGTCTCTCAAAGCAATCATTGGACTAACTCCTAACTCATAAATATGCGTAGCTCTTGAATAAAGTTTCATTCAAGGAGTTTTGATTTATTCATCACTAGGTATAATATATTCACCAAATTCCAATTTGAATTCGTCAACTATAATTGCTCCTGACACTGGGTTAATGATTTCATGTACTAATTAATTTTTTACCAACATAAGTTACCTGATGAAAATGTTGATTGTATTTACTAAAATTACGATTAATGTATTTGGTACATTTGGAGGAACACCAAAAAATTCTTATACAAACTAGTGCATATTTTTGAAGTTTATTCAAGTTGTATACATATTTTCACCTTGTCAGTTTTCTGGGTTTTTCTATTTGAAATTTTCTGCTATAATGAAGAGAGCGAATAACTAATTTTTACGAAACAAAAATTTCATTTCTGATTAGTTATTTCCAATATTGTTCTTCAGGAACTTCTACAAATTGGGGCATATGTTTCAAGTTGAATTCACATTTTCACCGTCCCAATTTTCTTCAGAGTTTTCATTTTGGTATTTTTTTGGTTCGAAAAAATCTGAAAACGGAACTAACGAAACCTAGATGTATTTCTGACCTGACAGGGATATTAAATATTGTTCTTCAGAAACCTCTACAAACTAGTACATATTTTTAAAGTTTATTCAAGTTGAATACGTATTTTCACCGTGACAGTTTTTTTTAAATTTGGTATTTTTCTGTTACGAAAAGATCGAAAAAGTAAATTTAACTAAACACAGATTGCATTTCTGATCTGTCAAATATTATTGTTCTTTAGGAACCTCTACAAATTGGGGCATATTTTTGAAGTTTATTCAAGTTGAATTCATACTTTCATCGTTCCAGTTTCCATCTTGGTTTTCAGTTTGGTACTTTTCTGCTTTGAAAAAAATCGAAAAACGAAAACTAACCTAACACACATGTATTTCTGATCAGACAGGTATGTTAAATTTTGGTTTTCAGAAACATCTACAAACTGTTGCGTATTTTTGAAGTCTATCCAAGTTGAATATATACTTTCATTCATATTATTACCGTGCTAGTTTACTGAGTTTCTGTTGGCTATTTTTTTGCTTTGAAAAGATAAAGAACCGAAACCAACGAAACACATATGCATTTCTGACCAGGTACATTAGGGTATACCTGTTGTGTGTTTCTGAACTGAAAGTATCTTTATTTCACAATAAGATCGAGCCATTTCCTGCAGTGAGATCACCTATAAAATTACCAACAGCAACGATAAGATAAGCCCACTAAAATTGCATTATATACCAAACGCACTCGCCATTTATATCAGCTGTTCGACTTTACCGCGTTACTCATAATCCTAACGTAGAAAAAACTAAGCGCATTACTAGTCAAGGTTAAAACGCTAGAATATTAATTTCCTGAGTGGAAAAGTAAAAAAGCTGACAATCTCGCTTTCGATATTCTCAACGTTTCTGCATTGCAACAGAGATGGTCGCTGTGAGACAGTTGGCCTTGGAAAAGCCATGCACCTCGAAACAGCTGATTGTCGTCACTTACGCTAGCTTGTGTGACATGTGTGGAACAAACGATGGAGTGTAGAATTCATTCCAGGGCCAGCTGTGGTTTATAGGGACATGTTCGGCGAAAATGGCGAAATGTAGGAAGTTACTGACATCTGTCGGGTGATTTCATGAACTGGAAAAGGGGACGGATGTGGAATTGCTCGCAACCGCATATACAGAGGATCGTTCCGTGAATTCCAGCTCTCGGCATGTGGATATATTTCCATTTTTTTTAATTTGGTTTACAAAATGATATTTTGATAATGGATTACACATCTACACTCTACTTCAAGAATAACGTAGAGTTGAATCCTAGAAATATATGGGCTTATGCACACCAAATTAGTTTGTTTTCTGAGAATTCACTCTACGTTATTCTTGGAATTTACTCTAGACATACATTGAAATCGCTCTGTTGAATTCCAAATTTTGCGGTGTTTTAGTTTTTTCTTAAAGTGTACCACAAGAACTCATTACTTGTGGAATAACAATAATGATAATAAATGTATTAATCTTGACATTGTGTACACATTTTTGTCCGCTTCATTGAGTATTTGTTTTGAACCTCCATCTACCCCCAGAACGCTTTTTTCACGACCCTCATTTAATTTCCCATAAAAAGGGTATAACTGCGTTTCGGCTGGAAAAGGCAGGCAGGCGAAAAATTGGCGTCCTTCAAGGAAGAAGGTAGAAGGTTTAATACCGTTCTTTCTATATATAATATAGGTATATGCGAAGGGGAGTGAATTTGAGATTCATCAAATGGATTTTTTAATAAATCTTCTTTGATGTCGCTCTTTTGCTTTGCTATACTAGCTGATATATTGCCAGATATTTCATTAAGGCAGATTTCAATTGGTTGCGGGAGATTTCATATTGGAGGCGTAGGTGAAGGAAATACGAGAAGGGCGAGGCAATGTGTTTGGGATTTATTGAAATTTTGAATTAACTTCAGGACGGAACTCTCTGAATGTGGGAATCACACATCATCTACACTTGACAGAATTCTACATAAAGTCGTTTTCATCTAGATAATGCGAATTCTCAGCAGAAATTCAGAATAAAGTAGAGCGGGGTTAACTGTCATCAATTAATACAAAAGCCGCATTGTCAAATATTTAGGGAATTGACGATTGGTTGCAGATTGTAGTGTATAATTCAATTGATAGAGATGGCAATAGATAAATGACCCATGTTCTATCTGGGAGATTTTAATCTCCATAACACCAATTTTTGTTCCAAGAATATCGATAAAAAAGAGATATTTGACCTGGTGTTGAGAATAAAGCCTTTATAACTATCATTATGGATTAAATTGAACATAAGGAATCCTTTCATTTGCTGCATCTGTGGAGTAAAAGAGTTGAATTTGTGTCAAATGAGTTTGTTGATGATAAATCGTATATGAACATAAACAAATCGTAATTAATTTTCAAATCATGAAGTTGAATGATATGAATTTCATTATATAACCATTAGAGCATATCGGGTAATATTTGGAATGTACTTTAGATTAACGAAAATTATATAAACGACGCATTTTCATCACGTAGCATTCCTAGAAATTGGACTACACGATAAAATTTAGAATCGCAATTAAATTTGGAGCTACACAATTTTATGATCATGAAGAAACAGTTCTTTTTTTTATCTCTGTTTCAACTAGTGGGCAGAAATTCGATAAGATAATTCCGTAAATTCAAATGTGTGCCTGGTGATGTCAAATCGAAAGATAATATACCTACCCTCAGCCTGCACGTGATTCACAAAGGATTTTGAGGGTTGCTAAAGAGGGTGCAGAACGTTTTGCTCTTGAACAATTCATCTTCTTATTGATTGTGCGGCTTACGCTGTCAATTATGTTACTGTACGTTTCGGAGAAATGCGGTATATTATTATTGCGATTTGTACCATTTGCGACATCGTCATTGTGAAAATCCTCTTGAGGCACTGACAATAGGGGAATTAATAGGTACATCAAGTAATCAAATACCGTAAAGGAGCGACAAATTGTCTGGTAATATCAAAGATAAACGAGCAGATTAGATTAAAATAGGCGGTCGTCATTTCTATTTTGGTCGAGAGATATTTTTCGTAGATGGTTCGTAAAGTGACTGATGCGCTGCGACCTCATTAGATCTATTGTGCTTCTGATATCACAAGGTGTTCTTGTTTACAGCAGCCCTTCAAGCCTCAATTCCTTCAGGAATTTTAGGATTTTAAGGGGGTCTACTTGTGGTATTTCTCCCACAGTCAGCTGGCGTGATCCCAGTATATTCAATCTTTTACGATGTACAGCGTAACACTCCATCGATATATGGTGGGGTGTTTCTGGATGTTCCCCACAGAATCTGCAGGTGCTGTTCTCCTCTAAGCCTAGCTTCCTCAGGTGTTCTTTGAGTCTGCTGCCCCGTTAGAAATCCCGTGATTGTCTTTAGACTAGTTTTGCTGAGGTTTATCAGTGTCTTCGATCCTGCTCGGTTGAAATTGCCGAGGAGATCTCTGGCCTGCCTTAGCCCTGTCTTAGCCAGCATGTTGCTCTCATTGCTTCTTCAGCTTTATTGAGTTCTTCTCGGAAGTAAGACTTTCCAAGTCCGCAGAATGGTTCTGGCCCGATCAGTGACGTTGCAGCGCCTTTCCATGCCAGGGTGTCTGCTTGTTCATTGCCCTCCACCCAGAGGAGGGATCACCTTGTTGTTCCTGCCTAGATCATTAAGTTTGTCTAGGCATTCCCAAACCATCTTCGAGTTGATGTTAGAAGAGCTCATCGCTTTGACGGCTGCTTCGCTATCGGAGAGGATCACAATTTCCTTGTTCCGGTATTTCCTGTTGAGGTTGAACTGAGTGCACCTTTCTATAGCGTGAATTTCCGCTTGTAAAATGCTGGGGAACTGGCCCATGTGTTATGAGTATTTGGTGCGAGGCCCAAAGACTCCTGCTCCAGTTCCCTCGGGAGTTTTGAACCCGTCCATGTACCATGTTATGGCATTCTTCCCCAGTGCTCGAATGGATTCTATGTTCCATTCTCGCTTGGTGCTTAGTTCCGTTCGAAAACATTTCTCGAAGCAAAATTTCCTAGTAATTTCGTCAGTTGGGAGATCGGCAAGGTGTGTTCGTAGCTGGTTAATTTGTATATCACAATAGTTGATTAAAATAAATTTCATTAAGGGCAATTACAAGGATGGGATGAGTAAATGTGAATTGTGATATAAAGGGATGAAATACCAACACCAACTCTATAGTTTTCTCTGCTAAACAATGAGGAAATTATAAAGTTAGCGGATGTAATGAAATAATAAATTTCCGAGGAGGCTACCTCCACACAATATCTTTGGAATACAAAACCCATAAGGAACGAAATAGTTCCTGGAGAACCTGACGCTGACGCTGAACAGTCAAAAACAATACAAAATTATGAAGAAATTGATGGCAATACAAAAAAAGAATCAAATGGAATCAGTGGTAAGGAAGATCCATCAAACAATAATGCAGGAAGGGAAATAGGAAGCAGCTCTGAATCAGATGAATTCAAAAACTCAGAGGACAATGAAGAAGGAAGTACTGAAGAAAATGATGAAAAAGTCACTCCCAAGAAAGAGAGCAAAGAGAAGTCAAGTACAAGCAGAAAATTGGGAAGTAAACAAAAACTGTTAAAGAGGAGAGCAACGACTAGAATGCTATGGACGACTTTGGGTCTAAGAGTTTGGTCTATTCAGCACTGGACCAGATAAGAAATGAAACATTAAATACATTTTTCAAGAAAGTACCCAAATTGGAATCGCATTATAGCCGATCAAATCGTTGCATTTAGAACCAAAACGGGAAATAAAAACGCAATTGTTCCGACTCTACATGAGCTATTGTACAGAAAAAAATTATGCACCTTTCCCTCACATTTGTCGCAAGTATTGTTATCATATTAATTACTTGTTTACTAAATGTAATCTATTTGATAAAACTTTATTTGTTTCATTTTTTCGCATACTCATTCTAAGATTGCTTTGTTTTTCACTGAATGTGTCTCGAAAAGTTGATAATTACTTTGCCACGCCTAAATCCGTTTCCAAAACTTTGTAATAATGATGTCGATGGTTTCTAACCCAAATTATGCAAAGTGAATCCGTAGGTACCCAGAAGACGGTGGAAAAATTAAAATAACTACCGTTCCCACAGACAGGTAGGTGGGTAGCCAGATATTTGATGTGGGTCAGACAAGGTATCGTCGTTTTGGTTTTACGGTCTTGAATTCAGTGTGTTTTTTTTCATTTTATATCTGAGGTTTTTGTACCGGACAGGTATCGATTCCTGAGAGGTAGTCTTCATAAGCGATTGTGATCTGAATGGGATTGAATTTCATTGGTTTGACATTGATAGATAATTTCAACTAAGTGAAGTTGTTGTTTCTGTATTACTTCAGGAAATTCTTCGACAGTAACGCAAATGTTTCCCTACACCTGAGAAGTGAATACGCCACCAAAAATCACAAGTCAACTCATAGCGCCATTCTACGAGTATTTATGAGGGAGAATTGTATCATTAATATTTTAATATCCTTATAATCCTCCTGTGGTGGCTCAATTGGAGCTGCTAAATGCATAAAGCTCCTGCGAAGATGATAATAAAAATTGAACCCGTCGCGGGACTTCTGGCAGATGTGAAACTCTCTTTTATAGATAGATATCAGATTTTTTTTAGAACTAGGTTAGTTGAAATTCTTGAAGAAACGTAATCAATGGCATTGATTCATCTCCTGCAAAATTCCCATCCAAGTCCCCAGCTTGAATCAACGACAGGACCAAAGTTTGCAGAAATAAGATTGGCCAATGGTTTGAATTACGATTAAGGGAAGCTTTCATTTGTTTTTTGAGGTTCCTAGTGTTCGTTGATTTTCCATCTGCAGTACTTTCGAATATGTGGTAATAGCAGTTCTTCTTAATTTAACTTCATGATCCGATAGTCTTGTTTTCACAAAAGCGATATTTTTTTAGTTATCTTCTATAAGAGTTTCAAAGGCTGTTAAGACTCCATCGTATGTAGAGGGAAGAGTCATCAAGAGATGAGGCACCTTATCCATTTCATATAATTTATCTCCATCGGAAATAAGAAGAGTTACAAGTCCATCGAAACGAATGAATTGTGATAAAATTCCCCTTGTAGGTTAAAACTCAATAATTGTTATCTCAAAGCCAGTTGAGTTGCAAAATTTCTTCGTTCATAAATAACACCGAAATAGAAGTACTTATCACGAATACGTATCAACAGAAGTAATAGTTAATAAAGATAAATGAATCATAAAATTACCTAAAAAGTTTGCAAAAATACGCTCGTAGCTTATATGCGCCAATATATAAGCAATCCGCCTCACTACCGCTACTCGACTCTGCCTCGAGGTAATGAGCATGAAGCTATGCGTACCGCCTACAGACCCGAAGGCGCAAGCCAATAGGTCGGAGGAGAAACGAACCATGGATTTTCCCTCGCCTGGAATAAGGCATAGGAGAGCTGTCCCATCCTACTGAAGGAAAAGGACAACACCCCGCCAGTTCTGAACTTCAGGAAAGTCCCCAACATTGTCATCCCTACGAGGGAAGATTGGAATGGCGTAGCATCGAACGTGCCCCTTGCTGACAGCATAGTCTAGTACACAGACGGCTAGAGGTGAGGAGGTATGACCAAGGCAGGGTTATACAAGAGAGGACTAAGGAGAACAATCTCTATTCCTCTAGGCGAATACGCCTCAGTGTTCTAGGCTGAATATGCTATGCTCACCAAGAAAATCTCGATAATAGATGTGAATTGGTGCAGTAAATCAGCAGTACTGGCGTTGGTATCACACAAAATCACATCCAAGCCGGTGTCCGGGTGTAGAAATGCCTCGGAATACCTGGCAAAGCGAAGAAGTCAGTCGGTGTCTACGGAAACGAGGATATGCTAGCCAAGTAAGGATCAGGAAAACCACCAATTGGTCCAGAACCCATCCTAGGATTGCCCAACAGCTAAGCTGTTGCTGCAATGGAAGAACTGGGGAAAAAACATCTAGTAAAAACATGGCAGGACTCGTCTGGCATGAGCATGAGATCGAAGCTCCATATATGCGAGACGAGATCTCACGCTAGCGACAGGGATCTCACGCTAGCGACAGGGATCTCACGCTAGCGACAGGGATATCAGGCTAGCGACAGGGATATCAGGCTAGCGACAGGGATCATACGTTAGCGACAGGGCTCCTAACGGGGCATAATCATCTGAATAGCCACATGGCCATCATTGGGATCATAGTTGATCCACTTTGAAGGTGGTGCCTGGACGAGACCTCGCTCGTCACATCTCACAGGCTGTCCTGCAATGGTGCATCAGAGGAAGGCAGCTTTTGGAGACGGTATACTGAACCTAGAGGACATCAACAAGATTCAGCTGAGGAAGCTGCTGAATTTGCCAGGAAAGCTGGCATGCCCAGCTGCACCGAGACATGTGGGTGCAAAGAGTCCAAGCAAAGAGGCCTACGTACAGCGTTTTTAAAACTTCAGTACCAGGAAGTAAGTAGGTGATATGCCAACCCTGTCCCTTTCACCAGTGCCTCGAAATGCTCCGCCAATGGTTTTATCATTCGCGTTCGCCTCGAACAGCATTAGCAATCATTTCATTAACTCAATTCAGGGTAATAAAATAATCGAAAATGGTAGTTAATGCACAGATGTTGGGATTACAGTTCATCAGCGCGGGCTATTTTATTGATAACTTCATTGGAAATTCACTATCGCCGTATTCGTAATAGATGCAGTGATTGGCTAACTGTAATATCGTGGTGAAAGTCTGTAAGTGCATAATTTACAAGATTGTGTTTCGAGGATACAGCTCTTTTTATCGTCCGGTTGCAGGAAATGGAATTGATTCGTTTTTTTTGCGGTGGGGAATTGATTTTTAGGAAAGGGTGTTTTTTTCGGTTTGAGTAGCTTTTTCGTCTGTTCAAAACCACCTCATCTGTTTGGTATATCTCGGGGTCCTAATGCTCTTCAATTATTGAGATGGACGCATTTTGCAGAGTCTTGACACCAACAAATATTAAACGGAAAGAAATATCACAAAATCATCTCCATCACTTCAATTCGACAACTGTCAAATTTGGACGGGATACATGTTTCGGATTCAGCAAGAATTCATCTTCAGCTTTATTCATACAAGTTCTACAACAAATGTTAGCCTGCTCCATTTTTGTTACTACTGTCAGTGAACTGTCAGTTCACGATCGTAAAGGCCATTATTGACAAACTGGCAAAATTGCCGGGTAAAATTGTCAATTTGAGACCACTTCAATCTTGCCTGCACAATTTTAGTTGTCCGATTAAAATTGACTACTATGACATATTCGTTAGAATATTCCTTTTGTATTGTCATTCTCAAAACACTTCTTAATTCTATCTCATGTCATTATCATCATCGAACTATATAATTTTCCCATGAAAGAACCCCCCGCGGGCAAGCCACTGTCACGCTACGTTTCACAATATCGTTCTCGTTCTCAATATTCTGCGGTAATTTATTTGGAAGATAATTTATTTTGATAGGCTTCTCCTTTAATGGGGTTTAATATACCTAATATAGAACAAACTAATGATGCAACTTTTTTTTTCACGAAATGGATATATAAATCATCAATTATCTCCTTAGAAACGCATCTCTCATCTAGCCTACTATACGAAAAAAAGTCGAATCGTGAGATATTTCGCCCGTTAATCAACTTTTGAGTCATATCTGGCTGTGAGATGGTTATAAATGGTGCTATCGCTCTTCAATTGTTTTCTTGGCAACCGCGATTTGTAGTCGACGATGCAGCTGTCGGAAACTTTGAGTGAGCGAAATGAGCGGGAACTCGAAATTGAAAATCATCGTCGTTCAACTGTTCAACAGACGTTTAGGGGGATTTATCATATCGAATCTAGAGAGTGCTCTAGCCAGAGATATTTGCTACTAGTTGGCAATTGTTCGTCTTGATTAAGTAAGAATATGAGGTTGACCCAATGATATAATCCAGTAACGACAGACAAACTCGAGCAAAAAGTGACGGTTTATGTATACGACCCCTTGTCAAAAATTAAAAGCGGTCGTTCATTCAAGGTTATGTGTCGAAAATATTGAATTTTTTTTAACCCATGTAATGTTTTCATGGAAGAAACAGTTTCTAAATAAAAAAATTTCTAAAAATTAAATCGAAAAAATCTATCTGGCTGTTACGTTTTGTTTGCACATATTAGTAGGAATTCAATGGGGTTGGTACATACCAAGGACTTCAGGTGATCCCAGATGCAAAAGTCCAAGGGGTTTAAGTCTGGAAATCTGGGAGGCTGAGGTTGAGGTCGTGCTGATAAGCAGTAGTTATGTTATGCTGAAATGGGCAGACGCATCATCGTGCATAAACCATAATTGTAGTTGAATAGCTAGGGGAAACATTTTCGAGTAAAATGGAAATATACAGTCTAACATTTTTGCTAATAATTTCGACCCACACGTCAAGTGAAAATTCATATTGGTAGCGACCCTCTTAAATTGTATGTGGGTTATCTTCGGCCTATAGATGACTGTTGCGAAACTTTATAAACCTTTGCTCTGAAAAGTTAAATTATACGTTTTCTCGATGGGGAAATTCTCGCGGTAAAAGTGAATGTGATGAAGATACAATTAGTGATCCCTCAAAACTTTCCAGATTAGTTTATTGTCAATATATGAGATCTGAAGGTAGGCGAGCTACATTTTATTGCTCAGTTCTTTGACCTCGACAGCTATTGAAAAATATTAAAGGTAATTTTCTGATGATAATTGAATCTCTATTTTAAAAAAAGAAGCGAATGAACGTAGAATGGAAAATTTCACCAGGATTCGAATAAAATCTGAATTTTAAAGCAAAGAAGTTTTAGTAAGGTTCAGGTAGAGTTCAGTCAATGCCCTCTTCTGAGATAATGCCGCCATTAAACTTAAGCCGATTTATGACTATCCTTCCAGAAAGACAATTGCAGCTGATGATTGAACGGATCTGGACGCTCGCCCTTTGCTTAAGCTTAATCTCAGGGTGTCAAATTTGAACGGCACCTTTAATTTAAACCTAAACGGTCCTATTCTCTAGTGTGGGATCTCAAGAATCCAAAAATGAAACCGAACTCGTTTACAAAAGAAGCAGAAGTAGTTCTATTTGAAACCATCGACTTGTAGAATAATCGTAACACGCTGTACAACGTACGGAGTTATTATATAGAGTTCAGGAACTCTCATACAACAACACAGCACAGCAGTACGTATCGAAGTGAAGGTTACCCGTACCCGAGCAAGAATAAAAGTACATTTTTACCACGATCTAGTAGTCCATGAACTGCGTGACCTGCTGCGATCTCTCTGTTAGTCGTTCGGTTGTTTCTCGAGGGCTCGGGGCACTCTTGATTTATTCTCGAAACCAGTTTTTGCAGCGCGAGAGGATATATTACCGGTGTAGTTATTAGATATTTTATATTCTGCTTTTGTTGCACGTTCAGTGTGAGATGGAGATGATAAACGGGGGGGAGGTTTTATGAGGCTGCGTGCACTTTTCTCTCGGGTTTTGGGCTCGTACGATGCGTGGGATGTGTCGCAATAGCTTCAGAAAATTGGGGCCATGCTCTGATTTGGTTTTGGAGTTGAACGTTTCGTTTGTGCTGGGAACGTGACGGAACAACAAATTGTCCTTCTTTTTACACATTTCATCATATTTATTCAGCCTCAGTGCCTACTTTGCGACAAAGACTTTTGAACCCAATCATTCAACTTCTTCAGCTGTATTGAAACCGCGAAAATTTTCATTTTTTATAACAAAAATGAAGCCAATCTACCAGTTACACTGAGAATGAAGTAGCTGTGAGTACTAATACAACATGGATTGAAAGTAATGAAACAGCTGATCATATCTTTATGAAATTTTTGGTCTTTTTCTCCTCCCTATGTTCCTTTTAGTACTTTGTGTCCACGTGCAAGTTTTTCATCGAAATATTTAATATATTTTAATGAATCAAATCAACCAATCAAAATATGCGTTAAAAAAACATTTTTTATTGACAAAGGGAGTACTCAAATCTAAATATGAAAATAACAGAGAAAAAAATGCAATAATATTCTTTTTATTTAATATCAAATCATATCAACCTAAAAAAGTATACCTAATTAAGGTAAATCCTCCAATTATGGGCCAGTTAATAGTATTCGCTCTATAAATGTCCATATTTATGCAAAATTCTAGAGAGCGACTCTCTAAAGGTGCTCCGTTCGCTGCCCTATGCATTTTAAATGGTGTAGCAAAGCATCCTGGGAAAATTCTCTTGCAAAAAAGAGTTGCATCTATGTCAATGCAGTCTAGATCGTTAATATATATATATATATATATATATATAAAGAATATTGGCCCGAGAACCGATCCTTGTGGAACTCCAGTGGTTCCGGTCTGGGGATGTGATGTGTTGCCATGGAGTGTTTTGTTAAGTAGGATCAGAATCTTCTGGTCGATAAATATCTTGGACCATATACGTCGAGTTTCTGCAGCAGGATTTCATGATTTGCGCAATCGAAGACTTTTGAAATATCACACAAAACTGCAGCTGCCATTACTCGTTTATTCAGACTATTCCTGTTTTCATCACACATGTTCTTCGATCCGTGTTTTTACGTATTTTCAAGTATGACCAACTTATTTTTGTCGCAGTTCCAGACTCTGAAAGGTATTTCATACATCCTGAAATAACTCTTTTTTCAACTAGAGATAGACTTGGCAACGGTGCATTTTGTGCTTTTCAGCCAAATGCACAATAATCATTATATTCTGATGCTTTTTAACGGGCGATGTTCGTAAGGGAAAATGTGCGCTCTGTTGGGTAATTCTCCATTAACTCAGCTGCTGCCAATAGGATGCAGACTTTTTGGGGAACTTTTTTCGAACGCCAGATACGAGTATACAAAACTAGAGAGAGCGGCAGGAAAATTCGATAATACCCACGAGCCTGCATCGTAGATAATTGCAGTAATAGCAAGGGGTTCGTCCTCATATTTCAACCCTCCGCTTCGAGCCCGATCAGGCATGTTCAAAGGACAACCTCACGTACACATGGGTTACCGAAAGTCCCTTTAGGTTGGTATCAGTGTATTTGGGGAAAAATTCCAGTCGAAAAGTTGTTAAAGTATTAAATTTGTATTTTTATCTAATGGGTGTAGTTTTTGTATTTAATGATGGAAGCGTTCGGACAATTTTTTTTACGATATTACGTAAACGAGGTGTTGACGCACTGTATACAATGCGTAAAGTAATGCATTACTAACTATTCATACATTAACGCTTTTTCGAAAAAAAAAGGCAATATATTGAGTACAATTTTACTTCGTCATCAACTGGTAAATCAAGTATAATTAAAAACTTCACAAGTAAAAGCATTCAAACTAATGATACAATTGCTACAATATTTCAATATAATACCTGTTGTAGAAAAAACTTTGTACGCCCAATTTCGTAAAAAGCTTTTTTAAACTCATTAAACCACCTTCTACATACAAAAAATTCTTTTTTAACAAACTTGTACTTATCATGACAAATATTGTAAGTGAGGACTTGTTTAATGAGGCGCAGGCGAGTTTAACCAAACATACGAGTACAAAAAAGCTCTTAACGAAAATGTACCGTATGGTGTTACTTATTACATTGATGAAATGGAACAAATTGTTTCATCAATTTGAATGATATCTCATTCTTGAACAATGTTCAGTTAATGATGACATAGTTTTCTTTTATATAAATTCTGTAAGCTTTATGTTAAGTTTTACCCTTTTAACATATTTTGTTACACGTTCATATAATTTTTACAGAATGAATCGATATGTCAGTATGTGTGAACATGAACATACAGGCCATACAGCTGGCAAAGATACCACTACATTTATATATTTTTTGAAAGAATAACCAGATATTAAATATGTGTGAAAATTAACATCCGTTAAAAATTAACATACAACTCGCAGAATCACCACTATCATTAACATACACGAGCTTTTATGATAGATGAAAAGCAAATCTGCCACAATAAATTGAATATAGACACATAAATGTCACTGTTCCAAATGAATCATTATTTTTCCTATAATGATGTCAATAATACTTACAGAATTTTCGAAAAAGTTATGGTGTCCCATTGTGACGAAAACTGTAAACTGTAAATGGTAAATATATAAAATCCAAACAAAAAGTCTTGTAAACATTGTAAAAAACGGGGAAACATCTGAGAGACTTGTTGTGGATTGAAACAAACTTGACCACTGTAGGCCACAATGTCATTGAAGTGATAAATGGTCTCAAATATACGAACTCTGTAGGAATGTTTTACTTAACAACAAATATTATAAAATAAATTGCATGTTTTTTAATCTTGAATTAAAGAATTGAAAATTGGAACTGTAACCCCAGTTTTCGGAAGTATAAATACTATTGTTATAAATAATTATTTCTTCCTACTCCTATAGAAAGTACACAATTTCACGTATGTCAAGCTGGCACAGCCGTTTCAGCACAATCCAAAAAAATAAGTGCAGTATTTTCTAACTAATTAATAACTATTTTCTAACACAACTTTCAATTTTCTATCTCGAGCCGTTCCGGAAAAAAGGGGTTGTGCTAGCTTAACGCTTAAGCTGGCACAGCCATCCCGTAACTTTTTTCCTGCTGAAAATTTTTGAAGGATTGAAACGCTAGAATTTCTAACTTTTTAATAACTTTCGAGTAACACAACTCTCAAATTTCTAACTCAAGCCGTTTCGGAGAAAAATGACGAACCGTTTTTTAGTTATCGACTTTCTTACCCTAAAAACGGCCAAAATGTGATCGCGCTCGTGGCCTCTTAATTCAAAACATTATGAACGCAGTTTGAACGGCTTGATGAGTACGGACGGCAATTTTTTGCAACATTCTAGCGAGTATCTCATTGAAATTCACACCGATGCGTGCGAACGATCCAAGAGCCGAGAAAATGTGCAAATCGGTACAGAGCGAGGCCAAACCGAACAATACTTCCTAAATATGGCCGGCTGGCCTTTCACGATCGCGGATCCGATTTGCGCAAGCCCGGAAATCTTGCGAAACTTCGTCCTCGCGTTCTCTTTCCGCCAAGGACCGACATACGTGACGATCTTTCGAATCTGTATTGATAGAAGAACAAGTTCGAACACGTGCGTAAGTGATTAATAATTGTTTTCGCTGATTATATGCATTGGTTTCGCCTTATTTGTATGCTGATCGATGGTGGGTACGACTTGCATCGATGTTGTTCGAATAATCACACCCGTGACCGGTCGAGGTACATGAAATTGACAACTAGACTAGAAAACTGTGCTACATGTTACATACATTGTGTGTATCATTTTTTACTTATTAGCTTCACTTGTATGTTTGTTTGTTTGTTTGTATGTTTTTTGTTGGTGTGTTTGTAACTTAGGGCGTGATTTTCACCCATTTCCAGACCTCCGAATTATTTGAAATTTGGCAGGTGTTCATAGTTCCGGTGACAATGCAATATGACTTTTTTTGTTATAAAAAAAAACAAAATGGCGGCTCCAAGATGGCGGACGAGATTTGTGATAATGGTCCGATTCCACTCAAAATTGGTATAAAAGGGTTTTCAGAATCAGAGATTATTTTATCAAAATTCATGAATCAAAATGGCGGCTCCAAGATGGCGGACAAGATTTGTGATTATGGTCAGATTCGATTCAAAATTAGTGTGTGAGGTATTTTTAGGTCGCATATTTCGAATTTTCTGTCAAAATTCATAAATTAAAGATGGCGGCTCCAAGATGATAATATCGTCTGATTCGATTCAAAATTAGTGTGTGAAGGTTTTCGGGGTCAGAGATTATGAATTTTTCGTGAAAATTTATGAATTCAAGATGGCGACCCAAGATGATAGACGAGTATTGTGATTATGGTCAGATTCGATTCAAAATTGGTATGGTTTTTGGGTTCGGAGATTTCGATTTTTTAGTAAAAAAAAAATATTGGTTTGAAAAAACTTAACAATTTAATTTCTAAAATGTAAAAGAAGCGTGGGGTGCTTGATAAAGTTCTCTTGAGCTCTTGAACGCTATGTATTGTTAAATTGAACTAAAAAATATGAGATTATAGATCGAAAGCACCCACGCTTTTTTTACATTTGAGAAATTATATTGTCAATTATTTTTTACTTTTTAGTCCATGGGAAGAAAAGCGTGTTCTTTAGTTTTTTTAAACTATCATTTTTAGATTCTGCTTTTAAATTGAGCCAAACTGTATAAGTCATGAAAAGTAGGTTCTTCATCCTTTCATTCATAATATCCTTCATTCGTTATCATTTGTTTGGTAGTCTTACGAATACTTCTAGGACTTGGTTCGAAATTTTCAGTTTTTATTGATTTCTTCTTTTTTTTCGTGAAATATCTTTAACTGTAGACAGTATGGCTCTCTTTCTCATTACTTTTTTGAATTGCCCCTCTACTTTTTTGTATTCTTCTCTGTTACACAAGTCTCACTCTTGTGTCATTCTCATCTGTGCTCATATTTTTGGTTTGAAATCGGCATTCATGTTATTCTTTCCTTCATCAATTCCTTCATATCATTCACTTTCTTGGTTCACTAACGTTCTGTTTGCTTTGTTCTATTTTTGTTGTAGTCTGCTCACTTGCTTGTTCTACTGCGTATGTTTATTTTCCTATGTTACTTTCACTTACAATCCGCTGTAAATTTATTTTTTATTTTTAGATTTTTTTTAATTATATTCATTTTGGGGGGTTTATATTCCTCTTATTGTTTTTTTTTGTATTTTTATCAATTCTCTCGCTACTTTCTTGTATACCTCCTTTTTTCTACTGTATCCTTACATTTTGTATGTTTCTCTTCACACACAGTTTCAATTTTTCAATATTTCTCTCATCCCGTATATTTTAGTTTGAAATCTGCATTCCTCCATTATACCTTTCATCCTTTCCTTCATATAGTATTCTCCGTTTTCTTTTTCACAATATTTGTTCTTCATTTATTTCTTTGTCTTTATTTATTTATTTATTTATTTATTTATTTATTTGCCATCTTCTATTTGTTGTCTGTACGTACTGTATCGCTGCTTATGTCTATTTGCGTATCTCGCTTTAGTTTTCAATCTCTTTGAATGCATTTTTACCTAACCTAACATAACGTTTCCATTCTAATTCACAGCATAATCTTGTTTATTTTTGATTTCGTTTTGTTATTGAAAGATTGTTTACTTCTTCGGTTTTCTTGTCATTCTCTCCTTTCTTTTTCGTATTATTTTCCTACTTGTTTTTATTTTTGAAAGCTTTTTATTACCTTGCCATGTTGTTAGTATGTGTCATATGTGTCATATCTGTCAAGTGAATTTTGACCCAGATTTAATAGTTGTTTATAATTTCGGTGACAATGCTTTATGCGAATGTTGTTGAATAAAAAAAAAACGATATGGAGGACGAGCTTTGTGATTATGGTCCGATTCTATTCGCAATTGGTGTGTGGGGGTTTTTGGAGTTGTAGATTACGTCAAAATTCATAAAATCAAGTAGGCGGTTTCAAGATGGCGGTCGAGTTTTGTGGTTATGGTCTGATTGGACTCAAAATTGGTGTGTGGGGGATATCGGTGTCGGAGATTAGGAATTTGTTGTCCAAATTCATAAATTTAAATTGGTGACTCAATGTGGATTGTGGGGATACTTGACGCTGTAAAACTCATAGAATAATAACCTACATTATACATCTGAATAAGTTATATATCTTTTTTTCCCTGCAAACTCTGCCTACCGTTATCGATCTCCATCCATTTCTCAATTTCCTCCGAACAAGCCGATTCGAAAATAAACCCTGCAATTTAAATTTCTGAATGTTTGATGAATATCTCATGACACGTTGAAACTTCGCCGGTGCGGCGCTCCGAAAACTTCCACGAAAAGGATATTAAGCAGCGAACTAGATCCGTTTGTGTTTGTTTTGTGCAACTTATAACTCGGAACTCTTGTGTAATGCACGTTTAATTCCTATTTTATCACCGTCGATCAGACGCGGGAGGGAAATGGGAGTCTTCGGGAGATCAGTGTGGTGCGAACGACCCAGAAAAGATTTGGTTTCAGAGGCAACAGCTTTGGACTAATGAAAATTATTATTTGTGTGTGTTTAAAGGTGGTAAAACACACAGTTACTTGAAAAAAAGTAATTATTGACTGCCTCGAGGCGCAGCCAGGGGGGGCTTTGGGGCTGCAGCCCCCACCAAGTCACCAAATGACTATTAAAATAATGGTTTAGAATACGGAAAAATATTGAAAAAATTCTAGAACGTTCGGAAGTATTTTTTTGGCGGTTTTATGTGCTAGGATAGGATCCTAGCGCACCTCTTATATTTATCGCATTTTGCGACCATAACGAGACACATTCGTTAATTACATAGGTATATAGAAAGAAAGCTAAGAAAATTTCCTACAAGAGGATGTTATTGTTTGCTGGCCTAACAGTCCGCTTGTAGGTGTTATAGGTGATTTTGTGTGCTAGGATGCCTGATCCTAGCGCACCTTTTGCATTTTTCGTATTTTGCGACCATAACGAGTCACGTTCGTTAAATACATAGGTATATAGAAAGGAAGCTAAAAAAAAATCCTACAAGAGGATGTTATCGTTTGCTGGCCTAACAGTTCGCTTGTAGGTGTTATAGCTGGTTTTGTGTGCTTGGATGCCTGATCCTAGCGCACCTTTTACATTTTTCGCATTTTGCGACCATAACGAGTTACATTCGTTAAATACATAGGTATATAGAAAGAAAAAAATTCCGACCATAATGTTCCATACAGCAACCCATTTTTTTATTGCCCAAATTTCGGAAACATCCTGTACACTGCATGAGGACAATAAAACCTTGCGTTTTGTTCTTGTACAGGCCATAACTTAAGAACTTAGAGAGAATTTCATTCCCCTTTTATCGCATCCCTATAAAACGTCGGGAGAAAGGCGCTTTTTTTCAATAAAACGTTCCTCGACAAGGCTCAGAGAGACAAATAAAGTTGGCGTTTATACATTATGCTGTTTTGAAATAATATTTTGATAACCTACTTAGGTAGCTTTATAGTAGAAATAAAAACGTAAAACTCAACGGGGAAGTGTTTGAATGCTTGCTTCAGAACATAACGGCACTTGGCACTCATTTTATTGATACTACTCGTGAATGATACGTACAGAGCATGCACTTCGACAAACAAGGAAAATGCACTGAAAAAAATATTGTCCGAATTCGTACAATATTTAAGCGATATTTTGAAACTGTTGGTATGAACATGGGAGTTCCACAAGGTTCCATTTTCGGACCCATACTGAAGATATTATGAACTCCACCGGAGATTTGGTTGTTACAATGTACGCTGGTGATATCAATTTTTTGATATTTGAATAAAATGACCGAGAAACCGAAACCAAGCCTATAATATCGAAAAATTCATAAACCTGGGTTAAACGAAAAAAATCTTTGAATATTTCAATGAATTTCCATTTTTCCGTGACGAAAACAATGACTAGGAAATACGACATATCGGGAACATAACAGCTCAAGCAAGAGAGCTTCAAAATATCCTCAAAATGAAAATCAAAAATATTTTCTTTTGGAAAGGTTGAGAGACTATCTTGACTATATAGAAACTCTTGTAAGCCATAATTGGAGCATCTAGGTGTATAAAGCCATCCCAATTTGGATTATATTTTCATTAAAATTCGATTAAAAGGTTTTAGGAGTAGAATTATAGTTTGTTTTTTGTCTTTTATTATCTGGTGACGATGATATTTGCCAATGGAATCGTTATTTACTTATAATTATTTTACCTTCTGGGTCCTAAACAGTTTTAGCATTCAGGGTCTAATTGTGAATATTTACATAATTGGTATTATCGTCGTAAAATTAGTTTTTGATGGATTAGGCAAGACAACTGAGTACAGGATAAACCGAACAGCTGCAAAAAATTAGTTCCACATGATTTTTTTGTGGAATCATTTGAAAAAATAAAATACCTTTACATTATTCAAGTGATCGTCAAATTTCCTCCACTTTTACATAACGTTAGGCATGAGGTAGGTTTTCCATGTCAATAAATCTTCTCGCCAAATAATAGAGGAGGGCAGGAAAAACACCAGCAGACAATGGGCGTTTTCTAATCGGGTTGATTGTGACCTAAAACGGCAATGCTATTGGAATTCTCGGGAGAGGACGTCACAACAATTTGAAATGGCGCGAGAAAGAAACCATTTGAATTTTGACGACTTCAAATATTTTTTTAAGATTAAAAAAATTTCCAAATAAAAAAGAAAATTGCCAGCAGAGTTTCCACAAGCTTTACAATCCATTGAAAATATTTTATAAAATTTTGTGTTCTCGCCTAATCCATAAGTATCTGAAAGGTTGCAGGAGCATTATATAATCCAAACCGAAGGTTTTTGAATTGGTACAGCCCATTCAAATTCATCTATTTCCATATTTCGTTCAGATATCAATATTCTCATAAGCAATTTGTATGCAGTATCGGTTCTGTAGGAGACTTCTAGTTGTACGCTCTCATTATCTACTACGCACGAACCAGCAGGAAACGATAGTCTGTATCTTTCGAAGAAGGTCACTTGAGCTGATAAACCTTGCATTTTATTTGCATTTTTTTGTTTGCTGACCTTCTACGTGACATCAAGAAGAGTTTTCCGCGATATGGTTCTCTGTTATTATCAGAGTGGTGTATTGATATATTACATTCAGGAGCCCATATAAACGATTTTGCTAAAAGTTATGGATATATAAATGATAGCATTATATCAAAGTGGTAGTTAAGTACGATTTCATCAAAATACAATTTGAAAATTAGTTTTTTCTGTTGTATAAAAAGGTGCATTATAGTAAATCTGCGTTTAGTACAAGCTACAACAATGAACAGCTTTTTTCAGCTAGAGTATTCCGTTCAAAATCCGACTTTCCGAGCAAGACAGTTCACGTGGCAACACCGCGTATCTGTACAATCGATATACTATTCAGTATTGAGATTAAAGTTGGCCGTGGACGGCTGACCGGGTAATAACGCCCTCTGGCGAGCACTGGTAACGCGTTATTGCAGTATTAATTACACCAACGACTGGACTAACAGCTATTCCCTAATCCGAATTATCCGAACGAAATGAAGTGTTATCTGGGCTATTGCAGGCATTCGCAAACGAGAGATTCAAATTTTTACAGGGGGAAGAGTTATGGTCAGTGACTAGGTAGATGTTTATCAAAGTATCGCGGTAATATTTGAGGTGAAAAAGTCTAGACAAAATAAATTTCAATTGACTTTTTATTAATGAGATGGAAGTCACTTTTTTATAGCCATCAATTTTTTTATCAAATATGACCTTTCGAAATCAGGCAGATATCACCCAGATGTATTTACAAGACATTGCGTCATTTTGAGAGACTAACATTTATATTGAAATGTAGAAATGAAATGCTTGAATCATTTTAAAACACCCAGTAAATATACCTTGGTGTGAATACAACTGAAAGACATGGAAAACTAGAAAACACCAAATATTCGTGGGAACCAAAATACTCGAATTGACATTTTTTATTTCTTTACACAAATGGTGTAGAGGCCTTGAACACAAACCAAAATTTTTATCAGATATTTCATTATAGATACAAATATGTCAAAACTGAAATTTATCATCTGATTGTTATCAGGTATTCCATTTTTCAAAAGCCTGGTATTGAAAGCTCTGAAACTGTTTGAATGAAATAAGAAGAAAACAAAGGAATATTTAGAAATGAACAAAATCAACACAGTACCAAAATACACATCATCTCTCATAAAGACACATTGTCAGAAATGTAAAGACATCGATTATCCTGTTTTCTCAGAAAATGTCAGGTAGATAAGGCCTAATCGGATACTTGTATCTAAGTATGAAAATGGCCCTTTCATCAAAGACAGGTGTTCCTTGGGAATAAGGGTACGAGTCACCTTTTTATTTTCTGCAGTGTTTGTTTTGATTTTCAGATCTATATCTGTACCCGTCGATAAGAGTTTTGAACTCCTGATCGATCAGCATATTCAAAGAACACTTACTCCCCAGAATCAGTCATATCACATACTTTTTCTTATTAAACCTGAGTACATTAAAAAAATCACTTTAAAGACATACACTGAAGGTTTCTACGAATGAATGTATGAGAGGCAGCTAATTGAAAACAAATATTATTATTATTGCTCGACGGGGCTGGATATCAGTCGATGAATTTGTCAAGTGAATACAAAAATTATGGAAGACCCAGAGATTCGTTGAAATTACTACTACAAAAATTAGGTCGGGAGATACGTGGGTCAAACTCAGCGAGCAATGATAACTAGTTTCAAAACACACACCCTTCGGTGAAATTTCCAAGTTGTATATTGAGGTGAAAAGGAGCAACCCCAGATAACAGCCGGCAACGCACCTATTCATTTTCTTCCGTTCTGCCAGCAATCTAATTATCTTGTTTTTCGCGAACGCCTCTGAAAATCGCCCAACAAATTAATTAGGTATGCAGGAGCCATGCCAAGCACGAACCACGGCAAAAATCAAAATTGAGAATTCAGAGAGAAGACCGAAAAAACATGCAAACTCATCGAATTGTGCGTGAGACAAATCCCAATCGTCTGGCATCGGCCATGACAGTGGCGGCGAATAGGCGTGATTGGAATATTTCGATTGTTTCCAACACGGTTCGGTGATCCGTTTCAAGCGATCTAGTCGGCCGGTGGGTATCGAGGTCTATTGTTTCGTATTTCGATGACTTTTGTCGGTAATGAAGGTGGTATCTGAATGGGAATGAACCACGAATCGGATTTGAACTCTTGGGTTGTTTGAAAGGCATTTCGGGAAGTGAAACAAGTTTGAGAGTTTCTAAGAGAGGTATAGAATGCGAATATGTTGTAGAAGGGAAGCACGATAAGTTTACTTGACTGCGGGGCCTTTTGAGTCACGACAATGAATGACTGAGGGAAAAGGGGTATGACAAACATCAGCTTCCAAGTCACTACTTTTATTCAAAGCACTCAAAATTGCGTCAGGTAGACAGTGAAACTCACCAGTAGTGTTTATACTGATATGCATCTACAAAATTATATTCATTTATATTCAGATTGGCGTTCGCAGAATTGGTCTATCTCTAACCGTTCTCGAGTTGGTCAGCTCTGAATCAGTTTTCAAATGGTTTTTTTGGCGCCAAAAATATTTATGATGAGTTTTCGACATTTTCGTTCAAAGATTCGGAATCAGCACGTCGAAATTCGTTGGAGGACAAAAATTTGAAATTCGAAAAATGAAAAATAAAAAAGTGCAAAAAATGATGTATGGTAAATAAATAATATGTTCGACTTTTATGTGCGTCGTTTTTTCCGTTCAAATTCTCAGTATATATTAATTCGGCCATTCTGAATCGATTGGCGTTCGCAGAATTGGTCTATCTCTAACCGTTCTCGAGTTGGTCAGCTCTGAATCAGTTTTCAAATGGTTTTTTTGGCGCCAAAAATATTTCTGATGAGTTTTCGACATTTTCGTTCAAAGATTCGGAATCAGCACGTCAAAATTCGTTGGAGGACAAAAATTTGAAATTCGAAAAATGAAAAATAAAAAAGTGCAAAAAATTATGTATGGTAAATAAATAATATGTTCGACTTTTATGTGCGTCGTTTTTTCCGTTCAAATTCTCAGTATATACTAATTCGGCCATTCTGAATCGATTGGCGTTCGCAGAATTGGTCTATCTCTAACCGTTCTCGAGTTGGTCAGCTCTGAATCAGTTTTCAAATGGTTTTTTTGGCGCCAAAAATATTTCTGATGAGTTTTCGACATTTTCGTTCAAAGATTCGGAATCAGCACGTCGAAATTCGTTGGAGGACAAAAATTTGAAATTCGAAAAATGAAAAATAAGAAATCTTATAAAATTGGATCTTCTACCTTCAACACCCTTTTCCGGCTAAATCTTATATCTGACTTATCTGAGCCTATAGAAATCATACTTGTTCGGAATGAGCATGAAATTTCACGTATATAGTGCAAATTCCAAATCGATGTGACGACTTAGTATTTTTCATGATTTTTAGGGGTAACCCCCTTTCAACTTTTTTCGATTAAATTTAATTTTTCTATTGACTCGAAATTCACAATATATACTAATTTGACAATTCTGAATGGATTGGCGTTTGCAGAATTTGTCTATCTCTAACCGTTCTCGAGTTGGTCAGCTCTGAATCAGTTTTCAAATGGTTTTTTTGGCGCCAAAAATAATTCTGATGAGTTTCGATATTTTCGTTCAAAGATTCGGAATCAGCACGTGAAAATACGTTGGAGGACAAATATTTGAAATTAAAAAAATGAAAAATAAAAAAGTGCAAAAAAATTATGTATGATAAAAAAGTGCAAAAAAATTATGTATGATGGTAAATAAATAATATACTCGACTTTTATGTCCGTCGATTTTTTCCGTTCAAATTCTCAGTATATACTAATTCGACCATTCTGAATGGATTGGCGTTCGCAGAATTGGTCTATCTCTAACCGTTCTCGAGTGGGTCAGATCTGAATCAGTTTTCAAATGGTTTTTTTGGAGCCAAAAATATTTCTGATTAGTTTTCGACATTTTCGTTCAAAGATTCGGAATCAGCACGTCAAAATTCGTTGGAGGACAAAAATTTGAAATTCGAAAAATGAAAAATAAAAAAGTGCAAAAAATTATGTATGGTAAATAAATAATATGTTCGACTTTTATGTGCGTCGTTTTTTTCGTTCAAATTCTCAGTATATACTAATTCGGCCATTCTGAATCGATTGGCGTTCGCAGAATTGGTCTATCTCTAACCGTTCTCGAGTTGGTCAGCTCTGAATCAGTTTTCAAATGGTTTTTTTGGCGCCAAAAATATTTCTGATGAGTTTTCGACATTTTCGTTCAAAGATTCGGAGTCAGCACGTCGAAATTCGTTGGAGGACAAAAATTTGAAATTCGAAAAATGAAAAATAAGAAATCTTATAAAATTGGATCTTCTACCTTCAACGCCCTTTTCCGGCTAAATCTTATATCTGACTTATCTGAGCCTATAGAAATCATACATGTTCGGAATGAGCATGAAATTTCACGTATATAGTGCAAATTCCAAATCGATGTGACGACTTAGTATTTTTCATGATTTTTAGGGGTAACCCCCTTTCAACTTTTTTCGATTAAATTTTAATTTTTCTATTGACTCGAAATTCACAATATATACTAATTTGACAATTCTGAATCGATTGGCGTTTGCAGAATTTGTCTATCTCTAACCGTTCTCGAGTTGGTCAGCTCTGAATCAGTTTTCAAATGGTTTTTTTGGCGCCAAAAATAATTCTGATGAGTTTTCGATATTTTCGTTCAAAGATTCGGAATCAGCACGTGAAAATACGTTGGAGGACAAATATTTGAAATTAAAAAAATGAAAAATAAAAAAGTGCAAAAAAATTATGTATGATGGTAAGTAAATAATATACTCGACTTTTATGTCCGTCGATTTTTTCCGTTCAAATTCTCAGTATATACTAATTCGGCCATTCTGAATCGATTGGCGTTCGCAGAATTGGTCTATCTCTAACCGTTCTCGAGTTGGTCAGCTCTGAATCAGTTTTCAAATGGTTTTTTTGGCGCCAAAAATATTTCTGATGAGTTTTCGACATTTTCGTTCAAAGATTCGGAATCAGCACGTCGAAATTCGTTGGAGGACAAAAATTTGAAATTCGAAAAATGAAAAATAAGAAATCTTATAAAATTGGATCTTCTACCTTCAACACCCTTTTCCGGCTAAATCTTATATCTGACTTATCTGAGCCTATAGAAATCATACATGTTCGGAATGAGCATGAAATTTCACGTATATAGTGCAAATTCCAAATCGATGTGACGACTTAGTATTTTTCATGATTTTTAGGGGTAACCCCCTTTCAACTTTTTTCGATTAAATTTAATTTTTCTATTGACTCGAAATTCACAATATATACTAATTTGACAATTCTGAATCGATTGGCGTTTGCAGAATTTGTCTATCTCTAACCGTTCTCGAGTTGGTCAGCTCTGAATCAGTTTTCAAATGGTTTTTTTGGCGCCAAAAATAATTCTGATGAGTTTCGATATTTTCGTTCAAAGATTCGGAATCAGCACGTGAAAATACGTTGGAGGACAAATATTTGAAATTAAAAAAATGAAAAATAAAAAAGTGCAAAAAAATTATGTATGGTAAATAAATAATATACTCGACTTTTATGTCCGTCGATTTTTTCCGTTCAAATTCTCAGTATATACTAATTCGACCATTCTGAATGGATTGGCGTTCGCAGAATTGGTCTATCTCTAACCGTTTTTTTTGGAGCCAAAAATATTTCTGATTAGTTTTCGACATTTTCGTTCAAAGATTCGGAATCAGCACGTCAAAATTCGTTGGAGGACAAAAATTTGAAATTCGAAAAATGAAAAATAAAAAAGTGCAAAAAATTATGTATGGTAAATAAATAATATGTTCGACTTTTATGTGCGTCGTTTTTTCCGTTCAAATTCTCAGTATATACTAATTCGGCCATTCTGAATCGATTGGCGTTCGCAGAATTGGTCTATCTCTAACCGTTCTCGAGTTGGTCAGCTCTGAATCAGTTTTCAAATGGTTTTTTTGGCGCCAAAAATATTTCTGATGAGTTTTCGACATTTTCGTTCAAAGATTCGGAATCAGCACGTCGAAATTCGTTGGAGGACAAAAATTTGAAATTCGAAAAATGAAAAATAAGAAATCTTATAAAATTGGATCTTCTACCTTCAACACCCTTTTCCGGCTAAATCTTATATCTGACTTATCTGAGCCTATAGAAATCATACTTGTTCGGAATGAGCATGAAATTTCACGTATATAGTGCAAATTCCAAATCGATGTGACGACTTAGTATTTTTCATGATTTTTAGGGGTAACCCCCTTTCAACTTTTTTCGATTAAATTTAATTTTTCTATTGACTCGAAATTCACAATATATACTAATTTGACAATTCTGAATGGATTGGCGTTTGCAGAATTTGTCTATCTCTAACCGTTCTCGAGTTGGTCAGCTCTGAATCAGTTTTCAAATGTTTTTTTTGGCGCCAAAAATAATTCTGATGAGTTTCGATATTTTCGTTCAAAGATTCGGAATCAGCACGTGAAAATACGTTGGAGGACAAATATTTGAAATTAAAAAAATGAAAAATAAAAAAGTGCAAAAAAATTATGTATGATGGTAAATAAATAATATACTCGACTTTTATGTCCGTCGATTTTTTCCGTTCAAATTCTCAGTATATACTAATTCGACCATTCTGAATGGATTGGCGTTCGCAGAATTGGTCTATCTCTAACCGTTCTCGAGTGGGTCAGATCTGAATCAGTTTTCAAATGGTTTTTTTGGAGCCAAAAATATTTCTGATTAGTTTTCGACATTTTCGTTCAAAGATTCGGAATCAGCACGTCAAAATTCGTTGGAGGACAAAAATTTGAAATTCGAAAAATGAAAAATAAAAAAGTGCAAAAAATTATGTATGGTAAATAAATAATATGTTCGACTTTTATGTGCGTCGTTTTTTTCGTTCAAATTCTCAGTATATACTAATACGGCCATTCTGAATCGATTGGCGTTCGCAGAATTGGTCTATCTCTAACCGTTCTCGAGTTGGTCAGCTCTGAATCAGTTTTCAAATGGTTTTTTTGGCGCCAAAAATATTTCTGATGAGTTTTCGACATTTTCGTTCAAAGATTCGGAGTCAGCACGTCGAAATTCGTTGGAGGACAAAAATTTGAAATTCGAAAAATGAAAAATAAGAAATCTTATAAAATTGGATCTTCTACCTTCAACGCCCTTTTCCGGCTAAATCTTATATCTGACTTATCTGAGCCTATAGAAATCATACATGTTCGGAATGAGCATGAAATTTCACGTATATAGTGCAAATTCCAAATCGATGTGACGACTTAGTATTTTTCATGATTTTTAGGGGTAACCCCCTTTCAACTTTTTTCGATTAAATTTTAATTTTTCTATTGACTCGAAATTCACAATATATACTAATTTGACAATTCTGAATCGATTGGCGTTTGCAGAATTTGTCTATCTCGGAGATTCGGAGTCAGCACGTCGAAATTCGTTGGAGGACAAAAATTTGAAATTCGAAAAATGAAAAATAAGAAATCTTATAAAATTGGATCTTCTACCTTCAACGCCCTTTTCCGGCTAAATCTTATATCTGACTTATCTGAGCCTATAGAAATCATACATGTTCGGAATGAGCATGAAATTTCACGTATATAGTGCAAATTCCAAATCGATGTGACGACTTAGTATTTTTCATGATTTTTAGGGGTAACCCCCTTTCAACTTTTTTCGATTAAATTTTAATTTTTCTATTGACTCGAAATTCACAATATATACTAATTTGACAATTCTGAATCGATTGGCGTTTGCAGAATTTGTCTATCTCTAACCGTTCTCGAGTTGGTCAGCTCTGAATCAGTTTTCAAATGGTTTTTTTGGCGCCAAAAATAATTCTGATGAGTTTTCGATATTTTCGTTCAAAGATTCGGAATCAGCACGTGAAAATACGTTGGAGGACAAATATTTGAAATTAAAAAAATGAAAAATAAAAAAGTGCAAAAAAATTATGTATGATGGTAAGTAAATAATATACTCGACTTTTATGTCCGTCGATTTTTTCCGTTCAAATTCTCAGTATATACTAATTCGGCCATTCTGAATCGATTGGCGTTCGCAGAATTGGTCTATCTCTAACCGTTCTCGAGTTGGTCAGCTCTGAATCAGTTTTCAAATGGTTTTTTTGGCGCCAAAAATATTTCTGATGAGTTTTCGACATTTTCGTTCAAAGATTCGGAATCAGCACGTCGAAATTCGTTGGAGGACAAAAATTTGAAATTCGAAAAATGAAAAATAAGAAATCTTATAAAATTGGATCTTCTACCTTCAACACCCTTTTCCGGCTAAATCTTATATCTGACTTATCTGAGCCTATAGAAATCATACATGTTCGGAATGAGCATGAAATTTCACGTATATAGTGCAAATTCCAAATCGATGTGACGACTTAGTATTTTTCATGATTTTTAGGGGTAACCCCCTTTCAACTTATTTCGATTAAATTTAATTTTTCTATTGACTCGAAATTCACAATATATACTAATTTGACAATTCTGAATGGATTGGCGTTTGCAGAATTTGTCTATCTCTAACCGTTCTCGAGTTGGTCAGCTCTGAATCAGTTTTCAAATGGTTTTTTTGGCGCCAAAAATAATTCTGATGAGTTTCGATATTTTCGTTCAAAGATTCGGAATCAGCACGTGAAAATACGTTGGAGGACAAATATTTGAAATTAAAAAAATGAAAAATAAAAAAGTGCAAAAAAATTATGTATGATGGTAAATAAATAATATACTCGACTTTTATGTCCGTCGATTTTTTCCGTTCAAATTCTCAGTATATACTAATTCGACCATTCTGAATGGATTGGCGTTCGCAGAATTGGTCTATCTCTAACCGTTCTCGAGTGGGTCAGATCTGAATCAGTTTTCAAATGGTTTTTTTGGAGCCAAAAATATTTCTGATTAGTTTTCGACATTTTCGTTCAAAGATTCGGAATCAGCACGTCAAAATTCGTTGGAGGACAAAAATTTGAAATTCGAAAAATGAAAAATAAAAAAGTGCAAAAAATTATGTATGGTAAATAAATAATATGTTCGACTTTTATGTGCGTCGTTTTTTTCGTTCAAATTCTCAGTATATACTAATTCGGCCATTCTGAATCGATTGGCGTTCGCAGAATTGGTCTATCTCTAACCGTTCTCGAGTTGGTCAGCTCTGAATCAGTTTTCAAATGGTTTTTTTGGCGCCAAAAATATTTCTGATGAGTTTTCGACATTTTCGTTCAAAGATTCGGAGTCAGCACGTCGAAATTCGTTGGAGGACAAAAATTTGAAATTCGAAAAATGAAAAATAAGAAATCTTATAAAATTGGATCTTCTACCTTCAACGCCCTTTTCCGGCTAAATCTTATATCTGACTTATCTGAGCCTATAGAAATCATACATGTTCGGAATGAGCATGAAATTTCACGTATATAGTGCAAATTCCAAATCGATGTGACGACTTAGTATTTTTCATGATTTTTAGGGGTAACCCCCTTTCAACTTTTTTCGATTAAATTTTAATTTTTCTATTGACTCGAAATTCACAATATATACTAATTTGACAATTCTGAATCGATTGGCGTTTGCAGAATTTGTCTATCTCTAACCGTTCTCGAGTTGGTCAGCTCTGAATCAGTTTTCAAATGGTTTTTTTGACGCCAAAAATAATTCTGATGAGTTTTCGATATTTTCGTTCAAAGATTCGGAATCAGCACGTGAAAATACGTTGGAGGACAAATATTTGAAATTAAAAAAATGAAAAATAAAAAAGTGCAAAAAAATTATGTATGATGGTAAGTAAATAATATACTCGACTTTTATGTCCGTCGATTTTTTCCGTTCAAATTCTCAGTATATACTAATTCGGCCATTCTGAATCGATTGGCGTTCGCAGAATTGGTCTATCTCTAACCGTTCTCGAGTTGGTCAGCTCTGAATCAGTTTTCAAATGGTTTTTTTGGCGCCAAAAATATTTCTGATGAGTTTTCGACATTTTCGTTCAAAGATTCGGAATCAGCACGTCGAAATTCGTTGGAGGACAAAAATTTGAAATTCGAAAAATGAAAAATAAGAAATCTTATAAAATTGGATCTTCTACCTTCAACACCCTTTTCCGGCTAAATCTTATATCTGACTTATCTGAGCCTATAGAAATCATACATGTTCGGAATGAGCATGAAATTTCACGTATATAGTGCAAATTCCAAATCGATGTGACGACTTAGTATTTTTCATGATTTTTAGGGGTAACCCCCTTTCAACTTTTTTCGATTAAATTTAATTTTTCTATTGACTCGAAATTCACAATATATACTAATTTGACAATTCTGAATCGATTGGCGTTTGCAGAATTTGTCTATCTCTAACCGTTCTCGAGTTGGTCAGCTCTGAATCAGTTTTCAAATGGTTTTTTTGGCGCCAAAAATAATTCTGATGAGTTTCGATATTTTCGTTCAAAGATTCGGAATCAGCACGTGAAAATACGTTGGAGGACAAATATTTGAAATTAAAAAAATGAAAAATAAAAAAGTGCAAAAAAATTATGTATGATGGTAAATAAATAATATACTCGACTTTTATGTCCGTCGATTTTTTCCGTTCAAATTCTCAGTATATACTAATTCGACCATTCTGAATGGATTGGCGTTCGCAGAATTGGTCTATCTCTAACCGTTCTCGAGTGGGTCAGATCTGAATCAGTTTTCAAATGGTTTTTTTGGAGCCAAAAATATTTCTGATTAGTTTTCGACATTTTCGTTCAAAGATTCGGAATCAGCACGTCAAAATTCGTTGGAGGACAAAAATTTGAAATTCGAAAAATGAAAAATAAAAAAGTGCAAAAAATTATGTATGGTAAATAAATAATATGTTCGACTTTTATGTGCGTCGTTTTTTTCGTTCAAATTCTCAGTATATACTAATTCGGCCATTCTGAATCGATTGGCGTTCGCAGAATTGGTCTATCTCTAACCGTTCTCGAGTTGGTCAGCTCTGAATCAGTTTTCAAATGGTTTTTTTGGCGCCAAAAATATTTCTGATGAGTTTTCGACATTTTCGTTCAAAGATTCGGAGTCAGCACGTCGAAATTCGTTGGAGGACAAAAATTTGAAATTCGAAAAATGAAAAATAAGAAATCTTATAAAATTGGATCTTCTACCTTCAACGCCCTTTTCCGGCTAAATCTTATATCTGACTTATCTGAGCCTATAGAAATCATACATGTTCGGAATGAGCATGAAATTTCACGTATATAGTGCAAATTCCAAATCGATGTGACGACTTAGTATTTTTCATGATTTTTAGGGGTAACCCCCTTTCAACTTTTTTCGATTAAATTTTAATTTTTCTATTGACTCGAAATTCACAATATATACTAATTTGACAATTCTGAATCGATTGGCGTTTGCAGAATTTGTCTATCTCTAACCGTTCTCGAGTTGGTCAGCTCTGAATCAGTTTTCAAATGGTTTTTTTGGCGCCAAAAATAATTCTGATGAGTTTTCGATATTTTCGTTCAAAGATTCGGAATCAGCACGTGAAAATACGTTGGAGGACAAATATTTGAAATTAAAAAAATGAAAAATAAAAAAGTGCAAAAAAATTATGTATGGTAAATAAATAATATACTCGACTTTTATGTCCGTCGATTTTTTCCGTTCAAATTCTCAGTATATACTAATTCGACCATTCTGAATGGATTGGCGTTCGCAGAATTGGTCTATCTCTAACCGTTTTTTTTGGAGCCAAAAATATTTCTGATTAGTTTTCGACATTTTCGTTCAAAGATTCGGAATCAGCACGTCAAAATTCGTTGGAGGACAAAAATTTGAAATTCGAAAAATGAAAAATAAAAAAGTGCAAAAAATTATGTATGGTAAATAAATAATATGTTCGACTTTTATGTGCGTCGTTTTTTCCGTTCAAATTCTCAGTATATACTAATTCGGCCATTCTGAATCGATTGGCGTTCGCAGAATTGGTCTATCTCTAACCGTTCTCGAGTTGGTCAGCTCTGAATCAGTTTTCAAATGGTTTTTTTGGCGCCAAAAATATTTCTGATGAGTTTTCGACATTTTCGTTCAAAGATTCGGAATCAGCACGTCGAAATTCGTTGGAGGACAAAAATTTGAAATTCGAAAAATGAAAAATAAGAAATCTTATAAAATTGGATCTTCTACCTTCAACACCCTTTTCCGGCTAAATCTTATATCTGACTTATCTGAGCCTATAGAAATCATACTTGTTCGGAATGAGCATGAAATTTCACGTATATAGTGCAAATTCCAAATCGATGTGACGACTTAGTATTTTTCATGATTTTTAGGGGTAACCCCCTTTCAACTTTTTTCGATTAAATTTAATTTTTCTATTGACTCGAAATTCACAATATATACTAATTTGACAATTCTGAATGGATTGGCGTTTGCAGAATTTGTCTATCTCTAACCGTTCTCGAGTTGGTCAGCTCTGAATCAGTTTTCAAATGTTTTTTTTGGCGCCAAAAATAATTCTGATGAGTTTCGATATTTTCGTTCAAAGATTCGGAATCAGCACGTGAAAATACGTTGGAGGACAAATATTTGAAATTAAAAAAATGAAAAATAAAAAAGTGCA
This sequence comes from Chrysolina haemoptera, assembly GCA_958298965.1. Lineage (NCBI taxonomy): Eukaryota > Metazoa > Arthropoda > Insecta > Coleoptera > Chrysomelidae > Chrysolina > Chrysolina haemoptera. Next base: position 3,425,282 of record OY282600.1, read on the forward strand.
AAAAAATTATGTATGATGGTAAATAAATAATATACTCGACTTTTATGTCCGTCGATTTTTTCCGTTCAAATTCTCAGTATATACTAATTCGACCATTCTGAATGGATTGGCGTTCGCAGAATTGGTCTATCTCTAACCGTTCTCGAGTGGGTCAGATCTGAATCAGTTTTCAAATGGTTTTTTTGGAGCCAAAAATATTTCTGATTAGTTTTCGACATTTTCGTTCAAAGATTCGGAATCAGCACGTCAAAATTCGTTGGAGGACAAAAATTTGAAATTCGAAAAATGAAAAATAAAAAAGTGCAAAAAATTATGTATGGTAAATAAATAATATGTTCGACTTTTATGTGCGTCGTTTTTTTCGTTCAAATTCTCAGTATATACTAATACGGCCATTCTGAATCGATTGGCGTTCGCAGAATTGGTCTATCTCTAACCGTTCTCGAGTTGGTCAGCTCTGAATCAGTTTTCAAATGGTTTTTTTGGCGCCAAAAATATTTCTGATGAGTTTTCGACATTTTCGTTCAAAGATTCGGAGTCAGCACGTCGAAATTCGTTGGAGGACAAAAATTTGAAATTCGAAAAATGAAAAATAAGAAATCTTATAAAATTGGATCTTCTACCTTCAACGCCCTTTTCCGGCTAAATCTTATATCTGACTTATCTGAGCCTATAGAAATCATACATGTTCGGAATGAGCATGAAATTTCACGTATATAGTGCAAATTCCAAATCGATGTGACGACTTAGTATTTTTCATGATTTTTAGGGGTAACCCCCTTTCAACTTTTTTCGATTAAATTTTAATTTTTCTATTGACTCGAAATTCACAATATATACTAATTTGACAATTCTGAATCGATTGGCGTTTGCAGAATTTGTCTATCTCGGAGATTCGGAGTCAGCACGTCGAAATTCGTTGGAGGACAAAAATTTGAAATTCGAAAAATGAAAAATAAGAAATCTTATAAAATTGGATCTTCTACCTTCAACGCCCTTTTCCGGCTAAATCTTATATCTGACTTATCTGAGCCTATAGAAATCATACATGTTCGGAATGAGCATGAAATTTCACGTATATAGTGCAAATTCCAAATCGATGTGACGACTTAGTATTTTTCATGATTTTTAGGGGTAACCCCCTTTCAACTTTTTTCGATTAAATTTTAATTTTTCTATTGACTCGAAATTCACAATATATACTAATTTGACAATTCTGAATCGATTGGCGTTTGCAGAATTTGTCTATCTCTAACCGTTCTCGAGTTGGTCAGCTCTGAATCAGTTTTCAAATGGTTTTTTTGGCGCCAAAAATAATTCTGATGAGTTTTCGATATTTTCGTTCAAAGATTCGGAATCAGCACGTGAAAATACGTTGGAGGACAAATATTTGAAATTAAAAAAATGAAAAATAAAAAAGTGCAAAAAAATTATGTATGATGGTAAGTAAATAATATACTCGACTTTTATGTCCGTCGATTTTTTCCGTTCAAATTCTCAGTATATACTAATTCGGCCATTCTGAATCGATTGGCGTTCGCAGAATTGGTCTATCTCTAACCGTTCTCGAGTTGGTCAGCTCTGAATCAGTTTTCAAATGGTTTTTTTGGCGCCAAAAATATTTCTGATGAGTTTTCGACATTTTCGTTCAAAGATTCGGAATCAGCACGTCGAAATTCGTTGGAGGACAAAAATTTGAAATTCGAAAAATGAAAAATAAGAAATCTTATAAAATTGGATCTTCTACCTTCAACACCCTTTTCCGGCTAAATCTTATATCTGACTTATCTGAGCCTATAGAAATCATACATGTTCGGAATGAGCATGAAATTTCACGTATATAGTGCAAATTCCAAATCGATGTGACGACTTAGTATTTTTCATGATTTTTAGGGGTAACCCCCTTTCAACTTATTTCGATTAAATTTAATTTTTCTATTGACTCGAAATTCACAATATATACTAATTTGACAATTCTGAATGGATTGGCGTTTGCAGAATTTGTCTATCTCTAACCGTTCTCGAGTTGGTCAGCTCTGAATCAGTTTTCAAATGGTTTTTTTGGCGCCAAAAATAATTCTGATGAGTTTCGATATTTTCGTTCAAAGATTCGGAATCAGCACGTGAAAATACGTTGGAGGACAAATATTTGAAATTAAAAAAATGAAAAATAAAAAAGTGCAAAAAAATTATGTATGATGGTAAATAAATAATATACTCGACTTTTATGTCCGTCGATTTTTTCCGTTCAAATTCTCAGTATATACTAATTCGACCATTCTGAATGGATTGGCGTTCGCAGAATTGGTCTATCTCTAACCGTTCTCGAGTGGGTCAGATCTGAATCAGTTTTCAAATGGTTTTTTTGGAGCCAAAAATATTTCTGATTAGTTTTCGACATTTTCGTTCAAAGATTCGGAATCAGCACGTCAAAATTCGTTGGAGGACAAAAATTTGAAATTCGAAAAATGAAAAATAAAAAAGTGCAAAAAATTATGTATGGTAAATAAATAATATGTTCGACTTTTATGTGCGTCGTTTTTTTCGTTCAAATTCTCAGTATATACTAATTCGGCCATTCTGAATCGATTGGCGTTCGCAGAATTGGTCTATCTCTAACCGTTCTCGAGTTGGTCAGCTCTGAATCAGTTTTCAAATGGTTTTTTTGGCGCCAAAAATATTTCTGATGAGTTTTCGACATTTTCGTTCAAAGATTCGGAGTCAGCACGTCGAAATTCGTTGGAGGACAAAAATTTGAAATTCGAAAAATGAAAAATAAGAAATCTTATAAAATTGGATCTTCTACCTTCAACGCCCTTTTCCGGCTAAATCTTATATCTGACTTATCTGAGCCTATAGAAATCATACATGTTCGGAATGAGCATGAAATTTCACGTATATAGTGCAAATTCCAAATCGATGTGACGACTTAGTATTTTTCATGATTTTTAGGGGTAACCCCCTTTCAACTTTTTTCGATTAAATTTTAATTTTTCTATTGACTCGAAATTCACAATATATACTAATTTGACAATTCTGAATCGATTGGCGTTTGCAGAATTTGTCTATCTCTAACCGTTCTCGAGTTGGTCAGCTCTGAATCAGTTTTCAAATGGTTTTTTTGACGCCAAAAATAATTCTGATGAGTTTTCGATATTTTCGTTCAAAGATTCGGAATCAGCACGTGAAAATACGTTGGAGGACAAATATTTGAAATTAAAAAAATGAAAAATAAAAAAGTGCAAAAAAATTATGTATGATGGTAAGTAAATAATATACTCGACTTTTATGTCCGTCGATTTTTTCCGTTCAAATTCTCAGTATATACTAATTCGGCCATTCTGAATCGATTGGCGTTCGCAGAATTGGTCTATCTCTAACCGTTCTCGAGTTGGTCAGCTCTGAATCAGTTTTCAAATGGTTTTTTTGGCGCCAAAAATATTTCTGATGAGTTTTCGACATTTTCGTTCAAAGATTCGGAATCAGCACGTCGAAATTCGTTGGAGGACAAAAATTTGAAATTCGAAAAATGAAAAATAAGAAATCTTATAAAATTGGATCTTCTACCTTCAACACCCTTTTCCGGCTAAATCTTATATCTGACTTATCTGAGCCTATAGAAATCATACATGTTCGGAATGAGCATGAAATTTCACGTATATAGTGCAAATTCCAAATCGATGTGACGACTTAGTATTTTTCATGATTTTTAGGGGTAACCCCCTTTCAACTTTTTTCGATTAAATTTAATTTTTCTATTGACTCGAAATTCACAATATATACTAATTTGACAATTCTGAATCGATTGGCGTTTGCAGAATTTGTCTATCTCTAACCGTTCTCGAGTTGGTCAGCTCTGAATCAGTTTTCAAATGGTTTTTTTGGCGCCAAAAATAATTCTGATGAGTTTCGATATTTTCGTTCAAAGATTCGGAATCAGCACGTGAAAATACGTTGGAGGACAAATATTTGAAATTAAAAAAATGAAAAATAAAAAAGTGCAAAAAAATTATGTATGATGGTAAATAAATAATATACTCGACTTTTATGTCCGTCGATTTTTTCCGTTCAAATTCTCAGTATATACTAATTCGACCATTCTGAATGGATTGGCGTTCGCAGAATTGGTCTATCTCTAACCGTTCTCGAGTGGGTCAGATCTGAATCAGTTTTCAAATGGTTTTTTTGGAGCCAAAAATATTTCTGATTAGTTTTCGACATTTTCGTTCAAAGATTCGGAATCAGCACGTCAAAATTCGTTGGAGGACAAAAATTTGAAATTCGAAAAATGAAAAATAAAAAAGTGCAAAAAATTATGTATGGTAAATAAATAATATGTTCGACTTTTATGTGCGTCGTTTTTTTCGTTCAAATTCTCAGTATATACTAATTCGGCCATTCTGAATCGATTGGCGTTCGCAGAATTGGTCTATCTCTAACCGTTCTCGAGTTGGTCAGCTCTGAATCAGTTTTCAAATGGTTTTTTTGGCGCCAAAAATATTTCTGATGAGTTTTCGACATTTTCGTTCAAAGATTCGGAGTCAGCACGTCGAAATTCGTTGGAGGACAAAAATTTGAAATTCGAAAAATGAAAAATAAGAAATCTTATAAAATTGGATCTTCTACCTTCAACGCCCTTTTCCGGCTAAATCTTATATCTGACTTATCTGAGCCTATAGAAATCATACATGTTCGGAATGAGCATGAAATTTCACGTATATAGTGCAAATTCCAAATCGATGTGACGACTTAGTATTTTTCATGATTTTTAGGGGTAACCCCCTTTCAACTTTTTTCGATTAAATTTTAATTTTTCTATTGACTCGAAATTCACAATATATACTAATTTGACAATTCTGAATCGATTGGCGTTTGCAGAATTTGTCTATCTCTAACCGTTCTCGAGTTGGTCAGCTCTGAATCAGTTTTCAAATGGTTTTTTTGGCGCCAAAAATAATTCTGATGAGTTTTCGATATTTTCGTTCAAAGATTCGGAATCAGCACGTGAAAATACGTTGGAGGACAAATATTTGAAATTAAAAAAATGAAAAATAAAAAAGTGCAAAAAAATTATGTATGATGGTAAGTAAATAATATACTCGACTTTTATGTCCGTCGATTTTTTCCGTTCAAATTCTCAGTATATACTAATTCGGCCATTCTGAATCGATTGGCGTTCGCAGAATTGGTCTATCTCTAACCGTTCTCGAGTTGGTCAGCTCTGAATCAGTTTTCAAATGGTTTTTTTGGCGCCAAAAATATTTCTGATGAGTTTTCGACATTTTCGTTCAAAGATTCGGAATCAGCACGTCGAAATTCGTTGGAGGACAAAAATTTGAAATTCGAAAAATGAAAAATAAGAAATCTTATAAAATTGGATCTTCTACCTTCAACACCCTTTTCCGGCTAAATCTTATATCTGACTTATCTGAGCCTATAGAAATCATACATGTTCGGAATGAGCATGAAATTTCACGTATATAGTGCAAATTCCAAATCGATGTGACGACTTAGTATTTTTCATGATTTTTAGGGGTAACCCCCTTTCAACTTTTTTCGATTAAATTTAATTTTTCTATTGACTCGAAATTCACAATATATACTAATTTGACAATTCTGAATCGATTGGCGTTTGCAGAATTTGTCTATCTCTAACCGTTCTCGAGTTGGTCAGCTCTGAATCAGTTTTCAAATGGTTTTTTTGGCGCCAAAAATAATTCTGATGAGTTTCGATATTTTCGTTCAAAGATTCGGAATCAGCACGTGAAAATACGTTGGAGGACAAATATTTGAAATTAAAAAAATGAAAAATAAAAAAGTGCAAAAAAATTATGTATGATGGTAAATAAATAATATACTCGACTTTTATGTCCGTCGATTTTTTCCGTTCAAATTCTCAGTATATACTAATTCGACCATTCTGAATGGATTGGCGTTCGCAGAATTGGTCTATCTCTAACCGTTCTCGAGTGGGTCAGATCTGAATCAGTTTTCAAATGGTTTTTTTGGAGCCAAAAATATTTCTGATTAGTTTTCGACATTTTCGTTCAAAGATTCGGAATCAGCACGTCAAAATTCGTTGGAGGACAAAAATTTGAAATTCGAAAAATGAAAAATAAAAAAGTGCAAAAAATTATGTATGGTAAATAAATAATATGTTCGACTTTTATGTGCGTCGTTTTTTTCGTTCAAATTCTCAGTATATACTAATTCGGCCATTCTGAATCGATTGGCGTTCGCAGAATTGGTCTATCTCTAACCGTTCTCGAGTTGGTCAGCTCTGAATCAGTTTTCAAATGGTTTTTTTGGCGCCAAAAATATTTCTGATGAGTTTTCGACATTTTCGTTCAAAGATTCGGAGTCAGCACGTCGAAATTCGTTGGAGGACAAAAATTTGAAATTCGAAAAATGAAAAATAAGAAATCTTATAAAATTGGATCTTCTACCTTCAACGCCCTTTTCCGGCTAAATCTTATATCTGACTTATCTGAGCCTATAGAAATCATACATGTTCGGAATGAGCATGAAATTTCACGTATATAGTGCAAATTCCAAATCGATGTGACGACTTAGTATTTTTCATGATTTTTAGGGGTAACCCCCTTTCAACTTTTTTCGATTAAATTTTAATTTTTCTATTGACTCGAAATTCACAATATATACTAATTTGACAATTCTGAATCGATTGGCGTTTGCAGAATTTGTCTATCTCTAACCGTTCTCGAGTTGGTCAGCTCTGAATCAGTTTTCAAATGGTTTTTTTGGCGCCAAAAATAATTCTGATGAGTTTTCGATATTTTCGTTCAAAGATTCGGAATCAGCACGTGAAAATACGTTGGAGGACAAATATTTGAAATTAAAAAAATGAAAAATAAAAAAGTGCAAAAAAATTATGTATGATGGTAAGTAAATAATATACTCGACTTTTATGTCCGTCGATTTTTTCCGTTCAAATTCTCAGTATATACTAATTCGGCCATTCTGAATCGATTGGCGTTCGCAGAATTGGTCTATCTCTAACCGTTCTCGAGTTGGTCAGCTCTGAATCAGTTTTCAAATGGTTTTTTTGGCGCCAAAAATATTTCTGATGAGTTTTCGACATTTTCGTTCAAAGATTCGGAATCAGCACGTCGAAATTCGTTGGAGGACAAAAATTTGAAATTCGAAAAATGAAAAATAAGAAATCTTATAAAATTGGATCTTCTACCTTCAACACCCTTTTCCGGCTAAATCTTATATCTGACTTATCTGAGCCTATAGAAATCATACATGTTCGGAATGAGCATGAAATTTCACGTATATAGTGCAAATTCCAAATCGATGTGACGACTTAGTATTTTTCATGATTTTTAGGGGTAACCCCCTTTCAACTTATTTCGATTAAATTTAATTTTTCTATTGACTCGAAATTCACAATATATACTAATTTGACAATTCTGAATGGATTGGCGTTTGCAGAATTTGTCTATCTCTAACCGTTCTCGAGTTGGTCAGCTCTGAATCAGTTTTCAAATGGTTTTTTTTGGCGCCAAAAATATTTCTGATGAGTTTTCGACATTTTCGTTCAAAGATTCGGAGTCAGCACGTCGAAATTCGTTGGAGGACAAAAATTTGAAATTCGAAAAATGAAAAATAAAAAAGTGCAAAAAATTATGTATGGTAAATAAATAATATGTTCGACTTTTATGTGCGTCGTTTTTTCCGTTCAAATTCTCAGTATATACTAATTCGGCCATTCTGAATCGATTGGCGTTCGCAGAATTGGTCTATCTCTAACCGTTCTCGAGTTGGTCAGCTCTGAATCAGTTTTCAAATGGTTTTTTTTGGCGCCAAAAATATTTCTGATGAGTTTTCGACATTTTCGTTCAAAGATTCGGAATCAGCACGTCGAAATTCGTTGGAGGACAAAAATTTGAAATTCGAAAAATGAAAAATAAGAAATCTTATAAAATTGGATCTTCTACCTTCAACGCCCTTTTCCGGCTAAATCTTATATCTGACTTATCTGAGCCTATAGAAATCATACATGTTCGGAATGAGCATGAAATTTCACGTATATAGTGCAAATTCCAAATCGATGTGACGACTTAGTATTTTTCATGATTTTTAGGGGTAACCCCCTTTCAACTTTTTTCGATAAAATTTTAATTTTTCTATTGACTCGAAATTCACAATATATACTAATTTGACAATTCTGAATCGATTGGCGTTTGCAGAATTTGTCTATCTCTAACCGTTCTCGAGTTGGTCAGCTCTGAATCAGTTTTCAAATGGTTTTTTTGGCGCCAAAAATAATTCTGATGAGTTTTCGATATTTTCGTTCAAAGATTCGGAATCAGCACGTGAAAATACGTTGGAGGACAAATATTTGAAATTAAAAAAATGAAAAATAAAAAAGTGCAAAAAAATTATGTATGATGGTAAATAAATAATATACTCGACTTTTATGTCCGTCGATTTTTTCCGTTCAAATTCTCAGTATATACTAATTCGACCATTCTGAATCGATTGGCGTTCGCAGAATTGGTCTATCTCTAACCGTTCTCGAGTTGGTCAGATCTGAATCAGTTTTTAAATGGTTTTTTTGGAGCCAAAAATATTTCTGATTAGTTTTCGACATTTTCGTTCAAAGATTCGGAATCAGCACGTCAAAATTCGTTGGAGGACAAACATTTGAAATTCGAAAAATGAAAAATAAAAAAGTGCAAAAAATTATGTATGGTAAATAAATAATATGTTCGACTTTTATGTGCGTCGTTTTTTCCGTTCAAATTCTCAGTATATACTAATTCGGCCATTCTGAATCGATTGGCGTTCGCAGAATTGGTCTATCTCTAACCGTTCTCGAGTTGGTCAGCTCTGAATCAGTTTTCAAATGGTTTTTTTGGCGCCAAAAATATTTCTGATGAGTTTTCGACATTTTCGTTCAAAGATTCGGAATCAGCACGTCGAAATTCGTTGGAGGACAAAAATTTTAAATTCGAAAAATGAAAAATAAGAAATCTTATAAAATTGGATCTTCTACCTTCAACGCCCTTTTCCGGCTAAATCTTATATCTGACTTATCTGAGCCTATAGAAATCATACATGTTCGGAATGAGCATGAAATTTCACGTATATAGTGCAAATTCCAAATCGATGTGACGACTTAGTATTTTTCATGATTTTTAGGGGTAACCCCCTTTCAACTTTTTTCGATAAAATTTTAATTTTTCTATTGACTCGAAATTCACAATATATACTAATTTGACAATTCTGAATCGATTGGCGTTTGCAGAATTTGTCTATCTCTAACCGTTCTCGAGTTGGTCAGCTCTGAATCAGTTTTCAAATGGTTTTTTTGGCGCCAAAAATAATTCTGATGAGTTTTCGATATTTTCGTTCAAAGATTCGGAATCAGCACGTGAAAATACGTTGGAGGACAAATATTTGAAATTAAAAAAATGAAAAATAAAAAAGTGCAAAAAAATTATGTATGATGGTAAATAAATAATATACTCGACTTTTATGTCCGTCGAATTTTTCCGTTCAAATTCTCAGTATATACTAATTCGACCATTCTGAATCGATTGGCGTTCGCAGAATTGGTCTATCTCTAACCGTTCTCGAGTTGGTCAGCTCTGAATCAGTTTTCAAATGGTTTTTTTGGCGCCAAAAATATTTCTGATGAGTTTTCGACATTTTCGTTCAAAGATTCGGAATCAACACGTCGAAATTCGTTGGAGGACAAAAATTTGAAATTCGAAAAATGAAAAATAAGAAATCTTATAAAATTGGATCTTCTACCTTCAACGCCCTTTTCCGGCTAAATCTTATATCTGACTTATCTGAGCCTATAGAAATCATACATGTTCGGAATGAGCATGAAATTTCACGTATATAGTGCAAATTCCAAATCGATGTGACGACTTAGTATTTTTCATGATTTTTAGGGGTAACCCCCTTTCAACTTTTTTCGATAAAATTTTAATTTTTCTATTGACTCGAAATTCACAATATATACTAATTTGACAATTCTGAATCGATTGGCGTTTGCAGAATTTGTCTATCTCTAACCGTTCTCGAGTTGGTCAGATCTGAATCAGTTTTCAAATGGTTTTTTTGGAGCCAAAAATATTTCTGATTAGTTTTCGACATTTTCGTTCAAAGATTCGGAATCAGCACGTCAAAATTCGTTGGAGGACAAAAATTTGAAATTCGAAAAATGAAAAATAAAAAAGTGCAAAAAATTATGTATGGTAAATAAATAATATACTCGACTTTTATGTGCGTAGTTTTTTCCGTTCAAATTCTCAGTATATACTAATTCGGCCATTCTGAATCGATTGGCGTTCGCAGAATTGGTCTATCTCTAACCGTTCTCGAGTTGGTCAGCTCTGAATCAGTTTTCAAATGGTTTTTTTGGCGCCAAAAATATTTCTGATGAGTTTTCGACATTTTCGTTCAAAGATTCGGAATCAGCACGTCAAAATACGTTGGAGGACAAATATTTGAAATTAAAAAAATGAAAAATAAAAAAGTGCAAAAAATTATGTATGGTAAATGAATAATATACTCGCGTTTTAGGTCCGTCGATTTTTTCCGTTCAAATTAGCGGCATACAGAAAAAAATTGAATTCCAGGAAAAAGAGCAAGGTTAGGCAAACATGGAAATGAAGTTGGCAAACCTTCTTCAGTGATCTGAGATCCTCATCCGATTCCTGCTGAATATTGTAATATGTCAACGATGCTCTAGGTGTGGAAGGTAAATGGATCTTGATGATCATAGAGAACGAAAGTTACCGTCCAACCTATAACTCTAACTCTTCAACATCTTGAAAGCGCCGTTTGTAGTTTGTAGGTGACATTACTTATCAAAATTCCAGAAAATAGCGGTATCCTGATGTGCACCATGGACCGGCAATTTAGAGGTCGTAGATTCGAATCATGCTCGAGGAGAATCTTTTTTGTGGAATTCTGAAATTTATCTGTATGCCGCTAATTTTTCTCAATATATTTTTATAGCAGACGTCAACTCTCTTCTCTATATTCATCTATTTAAACTAGACTATATTCCGCACGATGAAGCGAGAGCACGTCTTTTCTTTTCCGAATTTCGAAACCGCTCGATTTGAGGCAGCGTTTCCTAACACACTGCCTTGGCCGACTTGGATAATTGTGCCGATTGGGCATGCACCAGTGCTTCGCTCGGCGAAAATTATGAAAAAATAATGAATTATCGTGATCATCAATTACGGAAACCTCCAAATGAAGTGGTTGCGTGAAAGATACTCGTCATTACAACGAAATCGAAAGCGAAGATTACACACGTAGAGGTTTCAATGGCTCATTAACAGTTTTATTAATTTTTATTGTGGTGACCTTGGCGCAGCTAATTGGATTGTGTTAGGAAATGCAGCGGATTGTACGTTGCTTCTGCATCGATTTTTTTCCGACCGATGTAAGACTTTGATTAGCTTGATGAATAGTAGTTTCGATTGCCACGTTTTTTCAGCATGGATGATTTCAAAAGTATCCATAGAAATATCAGATATCACATCGAACTACAAATAAGAAAATGGATTATATAATCCAATCTTCCGTAAAAAACCGTATACAGTAAGTGATTCTTTGGCAATTATCCAACAGAAAACAACCACTGTCCGCTACGATGCTCTCTTAATGTTCCTAAACTTAGTGGCGATGCGTATTTTTGGTGTTCTCGGAGTTTTTTATGCTTTGATGATTACTTAAAATGTTCATTCGCTCTTTGGAGATATCATTATTCTCTCAAATTACTTGGGAGAGATTATCAAAAAGATATTGTTAACTGAAGTTCTATTGCAGTGTTCCGCGGTTATGAATAAAAGCACTCTGAAATTATTGCAGACTCTTTTAATAGCAATATTTTCAAAATTACAAACTATTCTTGATGAAACTGTCAAGTGCGAGAAACTCCATCCAATATAACTGTCATAATTTCTTCTTCAACTCGAGGACTGACCTTTTTTTTTTGTTACAGACGAAGAAAAACAACCCGAACCACATCAAAAGGCCAATGAACGCTTTCATGGTTTGGTCTCAGATTGAACGCAGAAAAATTTGCGAAGTCTCCCCAGACATGCACAACGCCGAAATATCAAAAAAACTCGGCAAGCGATGGAAACAACTGAACGACGAGCAACGCCAACCGTTCATCGAGGAAGCAGAAAGGCTTCGGCAGTTACACCAGAAAGAGTATCCAGATTACAAGTACCGCCCAAGAAAGAAGAGCACCAAGCCCTCGCCCAAGACCACGCCCAATAAAAAGACAAAGAAGTCCACGAAGCCGCAGAAGAACGACACAAACAACAACGCCACAGTGAAGGATAAGATTTTCGCGAGGCGGAGTTCGGTGCCAGAGACGGTGGCCTCCAAGTTGAAGTTCAGGCTGACGAACAATCCGGATCAGAACATGTCCCGAGTAGTGGAGACACAGGACTTGCTGAGGCAGAGCATGCCCGCGCAACTGCCCCAGGTGAGCTTCTTCGCGAAGGTGCCTTCGAGTCCTTCCTGCGAAACCCCCGACTCTCCCGAAAGCGCCACCATTTACGACGATACTTGGGTGAACCAATTCAGCAGTTCTATAGTCAAGGACGAGCCCGAGGATAGGCTCTCCCACACGCAACTCCCCACCACTATCGAGGACCTGGATAGGATCGATGATCTGTTACCTATAGACGGAATTGACCTGGAGGATTTCAGCTTCGAAACCGCCTCGAACAGTTCCGGTTCGCACCTCGACTTCAACTGTCCTCGCGACATCCCTATGTTCTCAAATATAGACAGTACGTGGGACGACATGCAAAATAATGACTTTATGATACCTTGAAAGAGACGTTGAGACTGTTCATTGAGATTTCTCTGAAAGGAGGCACAATCATTGTTGAATCTTGGGGTCCGTACGTTAATCAGCCTCAGTTAGAGTGACGGCTACATCGACAGTTTTTATATTGTTATAAATATTCTTAACCCCGATTATGATCTCATTTCGCGTTTATTATTTTCTTATTTATCATTGTATGACGTCTTACCGGAGTGTACCAGTTCTTAATGAAGCAGTCATTTTAGATTAGGTGTAAGGCAGCGAAAATCTCTTGGATTCGGTTGAATAGAGGACCTGCTTGGTGCATTAAAGTTGGTTCTGATGGTCCATGATCCTCTGGAAGGAGCCCGGCGCACTTCCCAGACCAAACGACATAACTGAACTCTTGAGGCCTCTCGGTTATAACCGTGTAGTTCACGTAACATTAACAGCAATAACTGCTCTGTACAAAATATAATTATTGAAAACTACCCATATATTCATATACGTGTAAAAAATATTCTTTGAACTTTGCTGACACTTGTGGGTCCAATTTCTTGTACATCCCCGAATTTGAGGGAATCCATCGGCAGTGTCGCGGGTAGGTGCTCTATCACCACTAGTTCTGAAAATGATTGGACTTCAATAGTGCCTAGCTCAGTACTTTTGTCGACCGGCATGCCCGGACTTAGTTTTCTACATTTTGAACACTGTTGACCACATGAAATGTCAACAGAACACAAAAACAGGCTGTGATTCATCTGTTCGATGACCAATACTTTAGTTGTCAAAAGTCCGTGTAGTCTTTATATGGTTCTGCTGCTGCTTTTCCATTATCAGTGTTGTCAAAATAATAGACCAATATAAGGAACAGAGATTTTCATAATGTCTGGTTATATGAATCGTTGATGTTATTGTATGTATACTTTCTGACGTTCATTGTATGTTCTGCGGGGGGTATTTAGTCCCTGACCCGAATCTTTGTTTCGTAAAGTTCGAAAACTTGTGAAAATTTGATTTTATTCCGAACTGGGTTCAACTCTCATTCGATCCTTACTAGAATCATTGTTAAAAATTTACAGCTGGGTAGTAATTTCCAAACAGCCTAAGTGGATCAGAATGATTTGGCCCAGATTCTACAATTGTAACTTACATTTTTTTTTCATGTATTTGTATGTCCAGAATTGTACTTAAAAGATGGAACTCAATCAAGCACTGTGGGTGGTAGTAGATATAATTCGAAATGGATCGACCGTTTGGTCGATGGAAGTCGATATTATAAGTAGTAGGCTAGGAATGTTTGTACAGCTGTTATCTCGGGAATCGGTTTTCTCACTCGCTCTTTTGTCAGAGTGATGTAACATTTTCGCTAATGAAGCATTGGTGCAATGAAGTAACGCATCTACTCTTCGTACAGCTTTTTTCACTACCAAACTTTCAGTTATAACGGCTTTGTAATAGGCGCAACGTGGATCTCAAATATCAGTCGATGTTTTGGAAAGTTGTTCCGAAAAATCGGTCATTTGGGAAACATGCCGAGGGTTTTTGTCATACGCTTATCGTACTTTTGGTTCGGCTGTTTTGTTGTCATGTCAACGCACAAACTTGTCATAAACAACTGTAAGAAATATTATAAACATTTTTGAAAATTTAATATTCTAGATTAGCGAGCAACATCGATATTCTTGTAATGAAAATCATGATATTGGAGGGCGCTGATACAGCGTTATGCTCTGTGCTTTCCGTGTACTAGAATTACTATTACTATTAGATGGGACTGTCCGTATATTATATATAAGAGTTTTGAAATTTTGAAATTTTAAGAGGCCTGCCTGTAAAGTATGAATAAAAGTAGAGTTAGTAAGCTGGTCAGAATGAGCAGTGTCTTAAGCCAAACCTGGTCATTTCTGATGCTGACCAGTTTATTTCGGTGTATTTTTGTACCCAATGATTGTTTATATGCGGGACGGTTGTAGCTTCTTTCAAGACGTACAGTTGACTGATTTAGATGTAGGTTTTTCTAGAGTACTGTGCTTACTGTCTCTTTATTTCGCGATCGATCTTTGGTTTTGACGTCGTTTTGGAAATAAGGACCTTTCAACTGATCTCGCATCTGTACATAATCTGTAAAAATTGCTCATGTAAAAATTGTTTTTGTTGAAAGTACTGTTTATCGCGAAAGCTCTGGAAGATCGCCAAACATTCTCATTTAAGGGCACAAGGAAAAAGACATCGCGAAAAACTGTCAAGAAGCAACCTCAAATATGACACGAACTGAAGCACAGTCCAATTTACTCACAGCCGAAACTGGACCAGTTTACCTTTTCCGCAAAGTCTTCTTCCTTGTAACCACTAGTTTGTAATTTTTGGGGACTTTTCAGGACTTTTGTTTATTATGCAATCATTTGCAATAATTATTATTAGATCTCGGAAAGATTTGTGGTTCATTTTCGTGGAAAGCTTCAATTCATGAACCAGTGACGCACGGCCATGAGAAGGTCTTCAAACCCCTCGACCCTCGGTTACGTCCATGGGCGTGCTAAAGAATTTTTCTTGAGGGTCAGTCGTTATGTATGCCTCTGGTGATACTCATAGGCATGGTAGAGTTGGTTTTGAAGGGGGGTCCGTGATGATTGTATGTTGAAATGTTGATTTGTCGCATTGTTGACTTTTTTATTCTGGTGGACGAATTAAGAGATTAAAGTTAGCAATATTTTTGCATATTTACTACCTTGGTGTATCATATTTCCCAGCATTTTTGAATCCCTCATGTATTATATTCATATTACTATATTGAAGTTATTATATAGTGTGTAAATTTTGTATTGTACTTGCTGTTAAATATATTATTATATGGCAAATAAAGTTGTTTCAATTTCTATTTGTTGAATAAAATGAAGTCGTGCAAATTGAGAGAATATGAAACATATAAACTGATCAGAGAAACATTTTCCATTGAAATTTGAAGTAGAGAAAAATCCTACGATAAAAATGAAGATTTTTTTTTTAATATCTAACTTTAGTTTGTTAGATTAGTAGGTATTACAAAAAATTCTTTATTTTCATCGAAAGGTTTCTTTCATTTTAAATTTCAATTGAGAACACATGAATCAGCATATTTGATTGGCTCTGTTGTGACGCTCCATCTTCATGTTTTTGAGAGAAACGTAAAGCTTTCGAAGGTAAGTCAGTTTTTCGTTAAAATTTCAATTTTTGGGATGCGTGGATATAACACACCATTTCATTTATCGTCAAAGTCAGTAGATATGTTCAAACTCACCAAAAACTCTAGTCCGTTGCTGTGAAGTGCTAGAAAAATTGTTAGGCCTTGGAAATATCAAAACTGCGAAATGTTATATTCCATTGTAATGACATTACAATAATTTTTCATAAAAATTTGGCTTTGGCAGCTCAAACAGTCCAATAGGAACAAAATTAAATAAAATAATCATACATGTCAAAGAAACTACTGAAAAATTCCATGGGTGTGCTCAAAAGAAATATTTACCCGACTACATAATTGATGTGGGTGAGGTAAAATAAGTCATAAAACTATTAATTCTTATTCGTTATAATTGCATGGAATAAAATCTGAATTTCACTTAGATGGTGATCAACAGTCAAAAAACACGATCAATCATTTGAGGATTTTTAACAATATGAATAGACACTATCATCAAAAGTCAGAACTTTTTGCAAAACTTTTATGTACATAGATAAATAATCATATTTCAGGTATTATTTCAAAAATAAGTTGTCAGTTCTAGCACAGGTTCTAGTATAAATATTACCTGATCAATAATATCACATTAAGAACGAAATAACATCACTTCTTAATCTTGTTTCTGTGTTTTTCAATGTGCGATGAAATGGGACATATTCAGGCTAGTTTTATAGGTTCCAGTTATACTTAACCATGGTTTAGAAAGTGAAGTTTAAAACATCATTTAATGAATATCATATGGACATTTGAAGCGACAGAGGTCTGTATACACAATGTAAGATTTCTAAATCATGTCTTCATAAGAAGTGACAAACCTTTGCTCGAAGGATTACTGGAAGAATTATAGGTACCGAAACATATTTATATTTTTTCTTGTACCTCATGTTCGGTACGGAGGTTTTCTTACGAGCAAAAAATTTACCTACTTATGATGAGTTCGTCGGTACTCAGGGATTTCCGGTAATTAAGTCCGAGTTATTTGTTTTAAATTTTATTGCACTTCATAGTCGTCCTAAACACAGCTAGTTTTTCTCACTGAATCGTAAATTGTAAATGAATTTTCTGCTTGAGTGAAACAGTGGAGGAGAAAAACAATGAGCGATCCATCCTTATACAGTCATGCGTTTGATTCTGTGTACAAGGGGGCAATGAAAAGTTGGAGACGAAGTTGTACATTTTTCATTTAATTTTCAATGTAGTATTTTTCTTACCTTAAAATAAATATAATAACAAAAATGGAAAATATGACTTTTTTGTAATATCTAACAGAAATCAAATACTTCCCCGGCTAAAGCCACGCTAGACACTAAACTACATCTGATAGATATTGTGAAAAGACTCTCAACTGAAAAAAAAACTGAAAGTGTAAATTCGCATTTTCATTCAAATAGATGATTTTTCTTAATTATCTCTAGTTTTCATTGAAAATTCATCAAATAAATTAGATAGGGAGAATGTTATTGAACAATATTACACACAGAAATCGTTCATTTCATTGAAGCAAGATTCGCTTCTCTGTCATTTAATCTCCAATACATTTTGGTCGACGAAAATCTATTTTTCGCTCTGCCAAGCTCATCAGGGAGATTGACAGAATTGGAAAGCAGGCTCTTCAGAAGTAATTACACATCAGGGATGGAAATGATGGGACAATTTCTTTTATGGTAACACTTTGAAAGTTATTTTTTGACATAAACCTGTCATGGGCATTGCATTTTGATTTTTGTTCGCAGATGATTCCACAACAGATTTTATGAATATCCTATTCATATTTTCGAAAGCAAAGCCAATATCTTTTTTGGTGAACAAATGTTTTATGACAGTGCGTTTTCAAAAAAAATTGAAAAGAGAAATCATTAAACCACTTCATAAAAGTTGAAACAATTCTGAACATAGATAACTACAGACCAATCACCCTCATATCAAATATATTCAAATATATATCGAGTAATTGAGAGATTATTAAAAATAATGCTATGTAATTTCTAAAAAAGTTCAATATTCCCTCAGATCTCCAATATGGCTTTAGAGAAGAAAGATCTACATAGAGTGCTATTCATATACAAGATGACCTCTATTATCTATGAATCTTTAGAGAAGAAAGATCTACATAGAGTGCTATTCATATACAAGATGGCCTCTATTATCTATGAATCCTTCGATAAAAAAACGTCTAATCAGCATATTTCTTAATCTTTCGAAAGCCTTCGACAAGGTATGCCGTAAGAACCTCCTCGGAAAACTACAAAAATACGGAATTAGATTAAATACTTATGAATTACTTGAAAGCTACCTGTCTGATAGGAAAAAGAGAGTAGAGATCGAGGAAACTCTCAGTACAACTAGAAAAGTAACTTTTGGAGTACCCCAAGGAACTGTCCTAGGTCCACTACTGTTTATCCTATAGGTACATGAACAGTATGCTTTTTTGGATACTTTTGGGGAAATAATCAGTTTTGCCGACGATACAACAATAATAATCACCAACTTGACAAAAATTAAAAGAAAAAATAGAAACGGACTTTCCGAATATATCAAACTGGTTACAAGCAAATGATTTAACACTCAATTATAAGATAACAAACTACTTACCTTTCGCATCCAATTCGAATGGTCTACCTAATTAAGGGACGCTAAATTTCGGATTAAACTCGCAAATTCTCGAAGCTGAAAAAAACAAATATCTTGGTATAACAGTAGATCGATGAGGTGGGACCTACAGATAAAAGAAATCGTCAGAAAACTTGGAGGACTCAAAATTTAAATACCTACATGATTTCCTGGACATAAAAAATTTGAAAACACTTTATTTTTCACTTATAGAATATTGGCCTAGGGTGGAGAAAATGTTTCTTGAATGAAGTACATGCATTACAAAAATGAATATTAAAAATAATGTACGATAGGAAGATCTCTTATCCCACGAATTGTTTATACAAAGAACCTCTAATAAATGATGCAAAATAGATTTTTTGCCAAAAAATTCTTCTCTTTTTGAAATTAGGAAAAATTGAACTCACTTTTCATGAACACCCATATAATACTCGGAAAACTAATGAAATTCTATTCCCAAATGCGAAAAATCTTTTGAAAAACGAAATACCAATTATCTTGCACCCAGAATACATGCTTTGTTACCACAAGGTTTAAAACGTATTCATAGTTATCAAACTTTCAAATAATTGAAAAAGTGTATCATCAAAGATGGGCTTATATTTACCGATGTTGTGAACCAGAGATCAACATGAGTGGCTTAATTAACGTGATTATTACTTATTTATATACGTTTTTTTATGTTTACATTGTTATTTATATATTTATCTTCACTTTGTCAACAAAAATTAATTTTTTCCGACAATCAAGCATATTTTAATTTGATTTGATTTGAATATATTTATATATAATATGTCTATGTATTTTATGGCAATTTTATGTTGATTAAAAAAATAATAAAGATTATAGCCGTGACTGTAACTCTCCCTTGAATTCATGTAACACTTGATAAGACTTTTATTCAACGTTATTTGTGATATTATGATTGAATGTGTCAAAACTTATAATAAACTTGCAACAGAGCCACCTAGAGGACTTCGAATTTAATACTGAACCCCAGTTGAAATTCTTTGCTCATCTTAACTGCGAAATTAAAGTCTGAGAATCATCCCAATTCATCCAATTCCAAGTTTCATATTTGGTTCATTAATTTTTTAATGAGTAGGTAATATTGGAAACCCACAACAATCAACTCAACACTGAGGAAAAGAAGATGAAGAACAAATGGTTTTTTCCTTTATGGAGTTGAAATAATGAAATATGATTTGCATTTCAATAAACATTATTCATTACAAATGCAATTAGAACTCAACAGTCATTAAATAAAATTAATTCGCTTGCAAGTGATCATTGCATCAATTTCTGAAATGTCAAGGTTTTTTCTGCAAACACGTGATTTCCAGATTGAGTTGAGCACAAATGGTATCAAATGAATTATTGTTCGACAATATTCGTTGATATATGGGGGATTATAAAAAACTGATTCACTTATTTTTTTTAAATTTATTTTTGTTTGTTAGTTATTATCAGTTCAAGCACTCAGCTTATCCATACATCATATTGTGAAATACATTATGTTTGTAAAGAATTCATTTTGCACTCTGAAACCCCTTCCCAGTCAACACTGAATGGTCTCAGGGATGGTAGTGGGCTTCACATTCAAGTTTCAGATCAAACCAGTGAATCGCAAAGTGACTTCCATTATTATCGCATTAACGTCTATTCGGTGCCCCCTTGTCCAGTTCGAGACATCAAAATGTGACTCGAAATTAACCCAATGTGACATTCCATTTATACTTCGGAATCAAATGCACATTGAGTGGAGGAAGAGGAGTAAGAGGATTAAGAGGATTAAGAGGATTGAGAGGATTAAGAGGAGGAAGAGGAGGAAGGGGATGAAGAGGAGGAAGGGGAGAAAAGGAAGTAAGAGGAGTAAGAAGACAAAGAGGAGAAAGAGGAGGAATATGAGAAAGAGGAGGAATAGGAGGAAGAAGAGGAGAGGAGGAGAAAGAGGAGAAGGAGGAGTAAGAGGAGTGAGAGGAGTGAGAGGATTGAGAGCATTAAGAGGAGTAAGAGGAAGAAGAGAAGGAAGGGGAGGAAGGGGAGGAAGGGGAGGAAGAGGAGTAAGAGAAGGAAGAGGATTGAGAGGAGGAAGAGGAGGAAGGGGAGTAAGAGGAGTGAGAGCAGTAAGAGGAGTGAGAGGAGTAAGAAGACAAAGAGGAGAAAGTGGAGAAAGTGGAGGAAGAGGAGGAAAAGGAGAAAGAGGAAGAATAGGAGGAAGAGGAAGAAGAGAAATATGAGGAAGAGGAGGAGGAGAAGGAAGAGAAGGAAGAGAAGGAGAGGAGTGAGAGAAGTGAGAGGAGTGAGAAGAGTAAGAGGAGTGAGAGGATTGAGAGGATTAAGAGGATTAAGAGGATTAAGAGGAGTAAGAGGAAGAAGAGAAGGAAGGGGAGGAAGGAGAGTAAGGGGAGTAAGAGGAGTGAGAGCAGTAAGAGGAGTGAGAGGAGTAAGAAAACAAAGAGGAGAAAGTGGAGGAAGAGGAGGAAAAGGAGAAAGAGGAAGAATAGGAGGAAGTGGAAGAAGAGAAATATGAGGAAGAGGAGGAGGAGAAGAGTAGGAGAAGGAAGAGAAGGAGAGGAGTGAGAGGAGTGAGAGAAGTTAGAGGAGTGAGAAGAGTAAGAGGAGTGAGAGGATTGAGGGGATTAGGAGGTTTAAGAGGAGTAAGAGGAGTAAGAGGAGGAAGAGAAGAAAGGGGAGAAAGGGGAGTAAGAGGAAGAGGAGGAAGACAAGGAAGGGGTGGGACAAAGAGGAGGGAGAGGAGTAAGAGGAAAAAGAGGAGTAAAAGGAGTAAGAGGAGGAAGAGGAAAAAGGGGAGGAAGCGGAGTAAGAGGATTAGTTGGATTAAGAGGAGGAAGAGGTGGAAGTGGAGTAAGAGAAATAAGATGAGTGAGAGGAGTGAGATGAGGAAGAGGAGGAAGAGGATGAAGAGGAGGAAGAGGAAAAAGAGAAGAAAGAGGAGAAAGAGGAGGAAGAGGAGGAAGAGACGGAAGAGGAGGAAGAGCGGATAGAGGAGAAAGAGGAGGAAGGGGAGTAAGAGGAGGAAGAGGAAAAAGAGGAGGAATAGAAGGAAGGGGAAGAGCAGGAGAATGATGAGAAAGGTGAGAAAGAGGAGAAAGAGGAGAAAGAGTGATCCTCTAAAAAAATGTCAATCAAGACTCTTTATTCTTGTATGTCACTATTCATCTTATTTTTTTTCTTATTTCCTATCTATTCGACTATGTAAGAATATACTGTAATAATTTTAGGTTGAATGCAAGAGCAGCCACTGACTGAATTCCGCCTTAAATAAAGACCTTCATCATTATTATAATTACTATTATTTTCTATCTGTTAGGATTATCCCAGTCGAGCCCTGTCTCCGAGTCCCGATACCCAGATAGTCACTCCTCACGTCCGTGCATGGGTGAGTAGATACTGGGTCCGAGAACCATGTGCCCTGAGCATACGTATTGAACCAAGGATGACCTTTTTATCATTATTATTATATTCTCCTGAAACATTAACGAATGCAGGGAAATTACATGCGGTTATAGTCTCCCGGAATAGTACATGGTCGGCACAAAACTCCTATAACATTCATTAATAATCATAACTTGTAATCTCACTTTATAGCACATTCCCGAAGATGTTTGAACACCGCCAGATTACAACCCCATAATCTGAGGAGCGCAACGCCTGGTTACTCGGATATGCCACATAAACCGGGGGTTCAAGTCCATATTTGCTCTCTGGTAATTACCCCTAAAGAGCGCACTATGATATTCCATCTGTAGCAGGTATTTATTTATCAAGTACCTATCCTACTTCTACATACTCATTAAATATTTCAATTTTCACAGAGTCGTAAAGGTCGGGCCATAAAGAAGAAAACCGCCCCCCGTGAGTCGCAGTTGTCGTCAAAGTTGGCGTGGCTCGGCTCGGCTCAAGGCAGAGGGGTAGTTGAGGGTTGGTTTTAAGGGAAGGGGTTTTAGATTCACAATCGCTATTTATGATACAAGTTCTTAAAGTAGGACTTTTTTGTATGAGCGAGTACAAAGAAGCCCTTTGCGAAAGTGGGTCATACAAAGTTTTTTCTTCTACAGTTATTACACTGCTAAATTGAAGCAATTGTATAATTAATTTGAATGTTTCATGTTCTAACTTGTCGCCGTATCATCAAAGGATGCCCCGGGTTAATATTTTCTTATTACTGTATATTCAAAATGAGCTGAGAAAGCATATCTATCCCATTTCAGATTTTGTACCACAATATTTATACTGAAAACTACCTCCGTATTAAAAAAATCCTCAAAACAGAGTTAAATCATCGTTTTTGGAAATTTCCTCGTGATATCCATCCACGCATATTTTTTTTGTTCATAAAATTTATGTTGTGGATAAAAACAGGATATATTTTGTAAGGCCCAATTAGCTTCAAAATGTTGTCTTCAGTCCACTACATATTGCACTTCACAATGCTCTACTTGACTAAACGTAAACAGTAAAAATAAAGAAATCGCAAAATCGCCGTCAACTCTGCTCGCGAGCTGAATTCCTTTGATGTACTGCTACCGGACGGAACGAACAGTCGAAACATGTGTTTTGGGCGATTACAAGCACGGGGAACGCTGCAAACATCCTAAACACGACGAACATGATTTTTGGTACATTAGTCCAACCAATATAACAAAAATAAAGCCTGTTTTGCAAATAATTCTGATATTAAGCGACTTGCGCCATGACTTCGGGGATATTTTATAAATAACTAAAATCCAAATTGCAACTCAAAATTTTTTTTGTGCAATTGTTTAAACAATGATTATTAAAAAAAAGGGTCCTTTTTTTGGTTTTTTGTAAATATCTCAAAAGGTACTAAATGGCTCTACCCATAAAAGACCGTTTGTAGAGAATGAAAAAACCTACAAAATGGTTTTTGGAAAATCCCGATACGACCATTTTTTGCCGAGAAAAGCCGGAAAAACTCTTGAAAAAAGGCCTTTTTTCAAAAATTTGTATCTCCCTCAATTTTCAATATTAAGAAATAATTTTTCGGGAAATGGTAGCTAATATCATGTACGTTGAGCTCCCGAAAGGTGGAAATTGTCGCTTCAATAGTTTTCCTACAATCGGGTTTTGAAAAAATTACAGCCATATTTTGCATGATGCGTCATATTACGAGAAATTGTCCGATTTGAATTTTTAAAGCGGCATTTTGAAGTTGAGATTAAAAACTACAATTTGTCTATCTCACGTTTTCCCATAAGTTTGGAGAACATTGTTAAAAATGCTTCTGAACACAGCGCTTCGAGTGAAAATTCGTCGCCGAGTCGTGCTAAGGTAGTAGTGGAGGGGGCGCCGAGACGTCTTCGCTGTATAGAGAAAAGCGCCTTGTGCGCGCAACCGGTCTCTCACTTCTCCTCCGCTTCTCGGCGCCCCCTCCACTACTACTTTAGCACGACTCGGCGAGAGCCATATTCGAGCATATACCTATTTGGAAGTATGAAATTTCCAAAAATAATTTTGCTTTTTAAACTGTTCTGTTAAGACAGGATTTTCCGATATGTTATTGGATTTGTCTCTGATCTTATCGTCAGAGCTGTACTACCTACCTACCTACCTACACACCTTCCAATAAGTGTCGGAGAAATTCTTGCGAATCCTATTGGGAGTGATCTGCTTACTTATTCATTAATTTATTGTTACCCTGTAACTTATTATTATTTAATGATGATAGATGTTTCTCGAAAGACACGTCCCGCTGAAAGTCAGCAGACACGCCACTGACTGCGGGTTTCGTATTTATCGGCTCTAAAACAAGTAGCAGTAAGATATAAGGTCCCATTAAGATTACACTTTATAATGTACGTGAAGCAGGGTTATTATTTCGACGTTTCGGGGGACCGATTTTAATTTGGGCCGTGGCGCATCAGAGGAAATTAAATTTGACACAGAAATGGCGGAATTGTCAGAATTGTTCATAATCATAACGAAAGTTTGCTTATCCGCCTCTATCTGTGTATCTCGGCCGCGAATACAACACAGCAGAGATATAAGTTGTTTATGTCTGGGTAACTCTCTATAACGCAATTCCAACTTCTGTTTTAATGGAGCAACGAACTCCCGTGCAGGCCTCCCATTAATTAAACTGCGGAGTTTGGGCTTGTACGCCCGGAGGCGAGAAGGGGTGATTTTTAACGCTGTCACCTTATTTGTCATTCATCGCGATACGAGAAATTCCTCGCCAGGAAAGCTTATTAGCAACGATATCAAGGATTCTGTTGATAAATATACTCATAATTAGTACTAGGGTGAGTAAATGAAGGTTATCATTGAAACAAGTACAAGGTTGACGAGAGGTATAAATAAATCACTGAGACAGACACAACGTGGAAAAAACATTGAGAGACTTATTGTTCCTGCAATTTTGTTGATATTTTCCTAACCTAGATTACTTAAGACTAGGTTAATGAAGAGTTCATGTGCTTCTGGGGTCTCTCCACTGCAACCTTTACAGATGTATTGTGTATGCCCTCATCTTATGCTAGAATTCCTCTCTGGACCTGTCCTCATTACTAGACTCCCTAGGCCAGACCTCAGGTCCTCCATGTATTGGAGGGGTTGTGGCTTTTCCTCCCCTATCGCCTAAAGCCTTAGCCTAGTCAGACCTTCCCCGTAACACAGTATGTGTGATAAGGTTTTCTTGGCAAAATCTGCATATTTTTGTCTACCAATTAGATGTTCTTCATGTGTTTGTTAAGTCTACAGTGCCCAACCAGAATTCTGGTTGTTTGCCTGACCTAGCTCAAGCCGCAGTCAGGACTTGACAAGCCTAGCCTGCGGATTTGCAAGCCTTGCACCTTGTGACATATCTTTCGGATCTTGTAATGAAATGGCGGGAAATTATCCAAACAAAGGCGCGGGTTTGACACCTGTGCTTGTCTTGTATATTTGGATGATATGTCACTAGGCACGGAGACTAGTGAGAGACTGGTGAGAACTATTGCTTTGGTAAATTGCAATTGGAAAACAGAAGCAATAACGGAATTTCTGGATTCGTATGAAAGAGTGTCATTTGGGATCCAATACACGAACATCACAAAAACAAAAATAAAGTATGGCATTGTATCTGCAAATAAGGATGTGATGTAAGGATGTGATATGACTTTGGCTTCACAACCTGACCACTCAACAACATAAACGCTTGTGCACTTGCTATCTTTTGTCGTTGCTATCTATTATACAATACTGAGAAGTACTGCACTGGACTAGAGCCTCGGGTATCACCAACAAACTACGAGTCGATGGGCGTCGACAGCGCCGTGTGACAGGTCAAGGTCGAGATTGTACCTTCCAAGAGCGCGAGGCTTGTCAATCCATAGACTAGGCTTGTCAAGTCTTGCGTCGTCTAACTGCGGCTTAAAGTCTCGCACTGCCTGACTGTGGCATTAATAGATATCCATTCTTAAGACTGCTCTGTCAACCAAATACTGTTATTTTTAGGAGCACGTCGTGTTCCTTCTCGGGCTAGTGAATCTACCTCTTCAATGCCCTTGTAACCCGTGTGGCCTGGTATCCAGGCCAAGGACAGTCTGTTTTGACTGCCCAACTCTTGTAGGGTTTCCAAGGAATCTCAAATGGGTTTGAAATTAAACTGTATGAAGCTGATTGCGCTTGGCTGTCAGAGTACATGGCGGTGGTCGTTTCCTTAAACTCTTGCCTTAGCAACTCTCCTGCATTGTGATGTATTGCAGCAACTTTTGCCTGAAATACCTTAGTATAGTATATATTATAGTATAATGCAGGCAATTTTTTGCATTGATAGGAGAAATCTATACTTAGGCCGGTTTCCAACTCTGTACAGCTCGAAGTACATCTTACCTTGTAGTCTGCTCACGGGCCCTCTGGTCGATCTATTATTGACTGTACTGGCGCAGCTTTGTATGCAGACATGAAGTAGCGGTTTTCAGCAGTTCACAGCAGTTTTCTTTCCTCTCGGTCCAAAGATACTTGTGATTTTTTCAGATTGTGGGCACAAGACACCTCGTACAACAATTGAAGCGTTCTATTCATTTCGGCTTCAGCTTGTATGGCCTCATGGTACCCAAACGAACTATAAAGTTGTTTGTCATCGGCATAATGATGTATGTTGCCCAACTTGATGTATTCATAAAAGTCATCTATGTACAGAAGTGGTCCCAGAATGGAACCTTGTGGGCCTCCGAGAGGCTTGGCGAGGGAATTTGATTATTTAGCATCTAGAGTAATATTTTGGGTTCGATTACTAAAATAACTGGTTAATAGTAATATGGCTGTATCTGTGAGGCCAAAACAACGGGGTTTCTTGCATAAGACCAGTGGATCAAGTGTATCGAAGGCCTTACTATAGTCAACTAATATGAGACAGGTGGAGTTGCCTTCATCCAGAGATTTAAGTATGTCATCAGTTATCAGACTCAAAGCTGTGGTAGTGCTATATTGGCACGGAAGCCTGATTGGACATCCGTTACCAATTTATTTTCGTCGGCGAAGTTTGTCAACTGTTCTTTGAGCGCCATTTCGAAGGCTTTTGATAGGGTAGACAAAATACTGACCGGTCTTATATCGGAATATTCCTCAGGATTTTTACATTTTGGAGATGGGTCCCAGAATCGAACCTTGGGGGAGTCCTGTTTCGGATTTCAATTTTTGAGTGAATTGGAAGTCTAAACACACTGTGTTTCTGTGATTGATATGACTCAACCCACTTTTTACTCACAAAATGAAAACCATAAAATTTGAGTTTTCGTAGCAGAATTCCACTGCAGTAAGATTAAGAATAACCAAGTCGGCTTATTTTGCCGATCCTTCTTTCTGATGGGCCATGCAATACAGAGTGGTGGTAAATCGTCAACATTGGGAAATTCTTCTGACAAGGAAAGCCTCGAGGAAAGCCTTGGGAAAATTTTTGATAGTTGATTGATTTTATTAATTATCCCATTCATTCCGCTTATACGATCGTTAAAAATGTGCGTGATAATGAAGACAAAATAAACAATGGACTGAATGTAAACTATTGCCTCTCTATGGGTAACACGTTTACCACGGATGGTAAATAAACTAATCACATAAATAATTATTAAAAGAGTCGATGTCCAATGGTAAATATTGCACCACTGAATATTTGAACCCATTTAACAATTCTATTTACATAAGAGAGCGTTGACATCACTGATTTGAAAATTACATAAAAAATGAATAATGCATTAGATCAGTGAAAAATGATACTGGGCGGTCATCCGTATAGGGTTATGAGGTTCGCGATGGTAACAGTAGTTTGTTGACAGAACTCGTCATTTTTGTTATCGTTGGAAATTTATGCGATATTTGTAATAGTTCAGTTAATTCATTTGCTTGTATCTGGATAATTAATCTTGAACAACCTTCAGTTTGTTTTCGACATAATGCACAGTTTGTTGCATTAAAGAGCTCACCGTCAAATTATTCTCGAGCGGAAAAGATAACAAAACCGTTTAGGTAGATTTGAGGTTGAAGTAGAACTAACGCTTCACAACATTCATATCTAGTAGCACCACAACTCCATGAATTCACTTCAAAATCTG
The DNA here is from genome assembly GCA_958298965.1 of Chrysolina haemoptera. Classification (NCBI taxonomy): domain Eukaryota; kingdom Metazoa; phylum Arthropoda; class Insecta; order Coleoptera; family Chrysomelidae; genus Chrysolina; species Chrysolina haemoptera. Next base: position 3,453,519 of record OY282600.1, read on the forward strand.
AAGCAAGTCGCTTTTGGAATTATATTTATGAAACAATAAAAAATGAGCCGGTTGATTTTTATTTATGTGATTCAACAAATGATAGTAAAATTGACTAAACAGCGAGAAAACGGTTAAAAAGACCTATCCTAATACAGAATCAATCCACCTATAACACTTCAAACACCTCACAAGTATGTTGAAAGCTGCCAAAGAACCACCAGTGCAGAGCAAGCCGAAAGCACTATCTATCTGCCATATATAGCAGGTGTCATCAATTGGAAAAATTCTGAAGAAGGAAATAAACAACGTCTTGAAAACAACAGAGGAAATATTGGAATACTTGAGATCAATGAAAGACAGCAGAGATCTACTCAAATCAACAGGAGTTTACAGAATTGTATTTAATTCCAGTAAGATGGATATAGGACAAACGAAGAGAACCATTGGTACCCGCCTACTCGAACATGAAATAAGTTGTTGATTGGGACAAATCAAGAAGTCCGCAATAGCTGAACATGCATTGTCCGATGGAAAAATGTAACTTCTACAATATAACGTGTTATATTTATATTCAAGAATATTTCATCTGATTTTTTTTATATTTCTATTAATCATTCAGTACAAGTAAACTTAGAACGATTGATGTTGAGAAGATTATGGAATTATATTACCTTAAATTTTTACTTCAAATCTAATTCTGAGGTCAAGATGTTGGTCTTTTATTGATTCAGTAAATCAGAAAATGGAATTGTTAAAAAAATTGTTGAAATTGTTTTTTTCGTTAACCAGCTGTCGTCCCCATACGAACGGCAGCCCTCAAAAGTCGAAACTTGTGCGAGCCAAGGATTTACTTGACCCTATAGTAATAATGGTAATAATGATGTTAAATTCAACAAATCTCACCGTTCTGCCTGCTCTAACGCTATCTAAATACTTATTTCTATCAAAAATTGCAATACTTCCAATCTCCAGAAGTTAGACAACCAATAAACCTTGTTAATTTGCTGAATAGCACCAGTGAAATGTGATTTCTGAAATTTTGCCTACGTTTACAAGGTTAAAAGGTGACCTAACCTAGCTTTTTCTACTAAGAATTGAATTGAGTACTTGAGGTAGAATTGAAAACAGCTTGTAGTAATAGCGTTGAGAAGAGTTTGTTCTTTTGATTTGAATACGGTTTGTTGTCAAATTGATGATGAATACCTTGGATTTCTCCTTTTTGGCTACTGGTATACAGGTCGATGTTGTCAGTGGATTGATTTAGTCAATGTCAAAATTCCAGGTGAGTTGGTTATTTCAGTCTCAAGATTCGTCTTTTGTTGTACTTTGATGATATTTTAATAATATTCCCTCGGTAACATTTTGCTTCCTGGTTTTTTAGATTTCGAAGGCTGTATGTTATTTTGTCATGTTTATACCTAGTTTTTTTGTTCATCACCACAATCTCTGAACTTTATACTCCTTTTCCTGCCAGTGAAACAAGAAGATAACAAAAAACTATCAACGATTGAGTTGAAGAGGCTTATTTCGTGCTACCCCGTATGGAATCTCGTCCATCTTTTTCGAAAGTGATATCAAGGATACATAAAACTAGGTGACCGCAAACCTCCTTAACCCACTTTCCGTGTGTACTTATAAAAAAAAAATTATTTCGATTTTCGGCACGCAGAAAAAACAGTCGAGCAAACAATGCACAGATGACACAATCCAAGGCCGTCTTCGTCGAGATAAAAAGTTATGCAAATACCGTGCAACCAGCATATTGAGATATAAGCAAACGATAATATTTGCGCTATGCATATTCATCAATGCATTAAATATCCTTGCACGGTGACATTGGTAACCTAGTATTTTTTCTTGGATTCTGATAACAGAGCCTTATCGGCAGAGGGAAGTCATTAATGGATATGGACAAACATTTTTAGTATGCATTATGCAGTTTTAACTGCAGCGGTCGTAAATTTGATAGGACTTTTTTTGATGGAAGGCTATGTGAACAAAGAGTCTCAGTTTCGTGATAATTTTCTGTTTATATGAAGAGTAAAAAATCCGGAAAAAGGTAGTGAACAGCATGATGTATCACTTTGTGCAAGTTGGCAACTATCTTGAAAATTCAAATATATATGATGATATATATATATATGCTGTACAAACTCTGGAGAATGCCCTTGCTTGCCCACATAACATTCATGCTAAGATAACAGAAAACCATAGCAAAATATATGCTGAGCATGCCAGGTTCGTCCGCAGAAGATTTAATCTGCTTCATGGCATAATATGATTTATTTAAATGCACAAACTTCATATATGTTATATTGCCTCAAACAGCATCTGAAACCTTCGCTTCTCTCGACAATTGATCAAAGTTCATCAGTTTTACTTTCTCCTGAAGTGTATTATTCCTTATAAATTCATTCCTTCTCTATCAGGAGCTGAATTGTACAATTTGTACCTAGTATCGTCAGTTATATGACCAATATTATATATCTTGAAAGATCATTCACATATACCATGAACAGTAATGGTCCAAGAAATGGTACCTGAGGCACACCAAGTTTCATCGCTTGAGAACTTGAGTTCAAGCCGTTACAAATTACAACCATATCTCCTCCATATGATTCGTCTTACTCACCACCTTTTGGCAAATGAAACACAAAGTAGAAAATATAATCATTATAATGAGCGCACGCCTATCGTTCAGTTTGAGTGAAATGGTTATCTCCGTTCAATCTTCATCACTTTTCATTTGTACTTAAATTAAATTTATAGTTATCAAGAATTCGTTATCTGGATAGATGCCCAATTTCACAAATATCATTAATTATTGTTGTCAACTAGTTTCTGACGGCCAAACAGCCATAGCTACCTTGGATTACCTAGTGTAGATTAGGTCCAATAGTTCCTTAGAGGTATATGCTATTATTTTGAATATATTCGCCGTGATAGTTTGGAATTTTGATAATTCTTATTTAATGTTAAGAATGCTAAGAATACTATTGGTGAAACATTTGTATATCAGATATTAATAGGTTATTAGTTGACAAAGAAAATGAGAACTGGTTTTATGACAGGACTTCGTTATTATTCGGATCTGTCACTGTTGGTGCATGAAACTGTCGGTTGCCTAGCAACAGCCGTTAAAAAAGTGCACTTTTTTACGCTTTTCCGTTGAATAATGAAATCGTATGTTGATAGTGAAATATTGTAATACTTTACGCACACAAACCACACAAAAAAGTGAACTTTCTTTGACAGTTGTAGAAAAAAGTATTTTTACTTCATTGTCGGCAGCTTACAATGTCGTTTCTCGAAGAACAACTTTTTAATATTCTCATAGTATACCGTGCTGTGTATAATAATTGTCAGTCATCCCGAGTGTCCATTCAGAAAGTCGGTCCTTAGTGAAATTGGCAATATAAGTAAACCACAACATAAATTGCATGAAGCAATGGTGAGTTTCATTATATCGGCAATTTCCTGTGGTTTTTTTAATTAGTATGCGCGGTATATGTATTAGGAAATTATCGCATGCTTTACTGTAAGTATCGAGAAATATGATATGAAAATTACTGAAACTTAAGCTGGCTTCGCTGCATATGCTAATTTTAAGGCTTACTCTTCGGGATGTGGGTAGTTATTTGAGACAGTCGTGCTAGGAAACAAACTCATTATTAAACCATCAGAATTAATGATAGTGCTTGAGCAAAATACACATAATACCGATTTTGGGTGGCAACTTTTTGTCACTCACAATGATCGATCTTATTAAAGTTACAAATTTCAATTCTGTGAATGTTAATCATGGTTATGAATTATCAGGGCATTGTTATGTGTCTGGGATTTCGAAGTGAGAAGTCACTTATTTTTTGAGGTAAAGAAAGGAACAGTTATTGACCATTATTTTCCAATATCTACACCAACTTCTCAAATCATGGGTGTTATTATAAGTTTTGATGATGACTTTGCTATAATCTACCATGATCAAAATTGGAAAACTCGATCAAGAAAGCAGAAAATTGCATAAAAAAAGAAGATCTAAAAAATTGAATCAATACTTTCGACCCCACACACACAAAATGGGAATAGAGCACTGAGAGTAATTTGACAGTTGTCAAACATTCGATGGGGGGACAAAAAGTGCCATTTTCCGCGTGTCCTTTTTGTGGATGCTCTTCACAACAACAACAACAATTTTTTAAAAACACGTTCTCGGCATTTAAGTGAGTATTGATTCATTGTGTATAGTCTGTATTGATGCATAAGTCTGTAGAGGTGTTATAAACATGGATTTTCCAAATCAAAAATACGTTGTTATAATGATAGGTATTATAGAAAAAGTTTTCTCTTTTAGATTTGAGGACATAAAAAAATTATCACATCTTATTTTCTTCAATGATATTTTATTTGTTGCTGTTTTTTTAATTTTTAATATCTTCAAAATTCTATAGGATTCATTTTTGTACAGGGCTTTTCAAAAATACAACCTACCTACTTGTTCTAGTTTTTCAAGAAAAATCAAGTAGGTAGCTTGATTTACACACGAGCTACAGAGTGGGTGTTATAAAACTAACACGGAAAATACAAAAATTCCAAGAGGCTGAGGTGTAGCTGGCGAAGGTACAGCATCCGAGGAAAAAAAAAATATCATCTGGTTCTGGTCGCGGTGCCATCAATGTCGCAATGATGAATGGATAATGGGAAACGGAATTGTTCCTACAAAATAGTGCTTTTGATCTAAATGGGACTTCTTTTCTGCAATCTACGAGTAAAGAGTTGCCCAATCTGAATCTCCGAAAATAATCACAGAAAAAAATTGGTACCAGAATACAATGAAAAAGTTCATAGACTCAATGAATATTTTTATCAATATTGGTCCAATGAACGCAATCGTTATGTCAATGTACCACTGGTTAACCATACTATGAATACGGATCTTAATAATATCAATGAATGCTTTCATTGATATCATGATCAAGTACATTAAATAGGTTCGTTATGGTAATGAATTCCATTCATCAAACGAATAAAGAGTGATCACCCAAGCAATGAATTGTATTCGATCAACTGATGAAACTGTATTCATCAGATTAATTATTATTGTTCGTTCTTCGAATAAATGTTGTATGATTGATATAATGATTTAGATTATTTCGACGATGGATATTTTTCATCAATTCAATGAATGGTGTTTATTGATAATCGGGGTAATGATTTCCATTTATCAAACGAATGAAGAGTGTTCACCCAAGCAATAAAATGTATTCGTTCAAATGATGAAACTGTATTCATCAAATTAGTTATTATTGTCCATTCTTCGAATGAATGCTGTATGATTGATATAATGATTCAGATTAGTTCGACGATGGATATTTTTCATCAATCCAATTAACGGTGATTATTAAGTATCGGTTATTCCTTGATTCAATAATTGATATACATTAAATCTATGTTTCAGTTTATTCTCGTGATGCTTTCACACATTGAACTAATTATTTTGTTTATCATTTGAATAAGTGGTATTTATTCAATCATTGCATATCATTCGTAAATGGAATGAAGGCCTCCCACTGATATTGAGCATACAGTGAGTTTCCGAAAGATATGCAGAATAATTAAAATGCATTCATCAGAACATCGCAATCCTGATTGGAAGGCGTATCTCCAAGTTACCTTTTATTTCGGCTGGCTCCTTTCGGAGCTCTTCGGATGTCTCTGTAGTCTGTGCTACCTGAGAAGATACTTCAACGATCGCTTCTGTCTGCTTAAGTTAACCGGCTCTGTGCAAACAACGAAGTCGTGCGGAGTGGTCCCTCTAGTGGAGGCGCTGTGTACTACCAGCTAAAGCTAACTTGCCAGCAACGGAGATTTCTATGCGAGGATTGGGCTGAACAGGTGCCGGCAAAATTTATGAGTATATTTAAACACGAGATGGCTTGGTTCGACATAAGGCTTATTATTATATTCATGAACATATTGATTACGGAGTTATAGAATGGGAGGGAAATGTTGCTTCTATCTGCCTAACAAAACTGGGACTTAGTAACTTCTTTACACCTTCTATGATCTTTCCATAGCCCCAATAAAACCTGTGTGTAGATCTGAAAATAGATTATCATTGATTTCGATAAACTTGGATTTATTGTAACAATAAAATCATCTCTGGGACCATTAGTTACGTTCATTGATATGATGAACAATTTCAAATGGATTCAGTGTACCCCTTTCATTACCTCAATGAACGTTTCCATAGCAGCAACGAAACCTGTTCATAAACGTAAAAAAAGATCATCTTTGATCTCAATGAACTTGAATTAATTGTATCAATAAATACCTTCGTACATCAGTGAATGTTTGATCATTATCACGATGAAAAGTTAATTGTGCCAATGAAAATGTATTTTACCAATGAACGTAGAGGTAAAAAACGGCATTTATTGCTATAACGTAGCTAATTTTTTTCATTGATTGCTCATGGCGACTTCATGTTAATCGCAACTTTTGAAATCGTCGGTACAATTAATCTAGAAGAAATAAGGCATGTCTTTCATTCGAGATCCTCCTCAAGCCATTCCTGATCGCATCGTGCTTTCTACATTTTATAGCTTCAAATTAGCTTTTCCTAATTGAAAAAGCGCAAAAAGTACAACACGTTTTCACTTGAGTTATTCCCCGAATTAGATGAGAATAATTCTGCTCGTTTCTTGGAGTTCATTCTCATAATCGGTTTGATGTTCAGGAGACCGAGAACCGTGAGGCGAAGGGGAGGGGGAGGCTTTGAATCCGGATGGAAATTCCAAGTTTGTATTCCTACATTTTCTTTAATTAGGCGGGTGGATTTTGTTGTGGTTGGATCACTCGATAGACTCGGGAAGTAAGTGTATGGAAACTTTTTTGTTCCTAATATTCCTGCTTCATTTTTGGCCTCCTGATATTTTTTCAGTTTTCAAATTTTTTCCGAGTTATGGTAGGAAAAGCTTCGGAAAACCCGAACAGAATTTTCTGGAGATTTTCACAAAGAAGGGCTCGTTGGATACATTTTCCTCTATTAATAAACTAACCCCATACTTTTCATGGACTTTCAATTTCATTTGTAGTTTTAGTGATTTTTTTTACTCTGGGAGATGTACTGAGAAAAAAATGACACCAGTGAAGAGCAACTACAAGGCACTGTCTATCTGCCATACTCAGAAGGTGTTATCAATTGAATTAAGAAAATTCTGAAGTAGGAAAAGAAAAACACCGTTATCGGATCATCTGAGATCAGCAGAAACAGCAGAGATCCCCTCAAATCAGCAGGAGTTCACAGGATTCCATGTAACCGGCTTGTACAAATATCTGCGCCGTACTTCAGATCTCAATAACACCGGCCTGCCCCCCAATAAATAAAAACCGAAACGAGTCGTATTGAAGGCCTCTTCGACAGGCAAAAAAAATCGAAATTTACTGCGGTCGGGTGAGCGCGCGAAACCCTATCCTGCAATTCCTGCAAGTTTTTAATTGCCATTCCACACATGCATAATATTAAAAGTGATTTACATGAACTGTAACTGGTATGTAAAATACTACACAAGTCGAGTGCATTGCTCCACATAATGCGCTTTTTTCCTACGAAAGTGACATTACAAAATGCAGCCGTACGATCTGCATAACAATGGAACGCCAAGTTGGTATCGCTCAATGTTCAAATAACCGTGAAAAATTGTTCTTACTCTGTACGTATATGACTCGAGATATGGCGGTATTCTTAATTGAGGGAATTTATGGCGCATTCTCTTCTGATATAAATCAATTCAATTGCTAAATGCCGAATTTTGCGCGGATGTCGTTGAGAATAAAAATTCATGAGTTGCTTTTTGCTGGTTGATAGTTCTGCAAGAGAGACCTCGTGGTGATATCTGCAACAGTGGCGGATGTTTACACTGTTTACAGGAGTGTTCACCAAAAGCCCCACAAAATTCCTTCTCTACTCTTTTGCTGATGTTCAATAACATCGAGTAGTGTCCATAGAAATTATAATATATATACTTACTCTAGAATGCTAATTCAATGTGACGAAAGTGTTGTAAAAAGTTCGATGCATTATTTAGTGCGCATGATCAGGACCAGTTTCATTCATACCAGGGTGGGTTTCAGTGAGATTTATAAATGATTCATGATATTGAGTAAAATCGATTTGATAATACGTCTATGAGACACGAAAAGTTTTGGTGGGCATACCTATATGTTGTGAAACTGATTATATCCGAGAAATTCATCGAATAAAATAACAATGAAAAAGTATATCTTGAGTAGGTAGCTATTGGTGACGTTTCTGAAATATACCTATTTTATGATTTTTTAACAGGGACCGCTTGAAAAATTATGAAAACATACTTGTTCAGCAAACAATAATATTATCCATTATTTTCTCTACCCCCACAGGCTATTCAGATATTATAAATATCTTACCTGACTGCTGTTTCAATAGTAGCTGTACAAGAAACATAAAGACTAACACCAGGAATATTTTCTTTGTTTTCAACAAAAAGTACTTCCAAGTTATCATTCATTTCAATACGTTGGGGATCTATATTTTGCATCGTATGGTAAAGCAATTCTTGAAGAGTTCTTTAAAAAAAATTGTTTAGTAGTATTGATTTGCATAATTTCAGATGTGGAATTATCAATCAGAATTCCTTAAAAAATTAAACCCTTTATAAAACTTACATCATGAATGAATTGAACAGATTTTAAAGATTTGAAAATTCCTACAGTTGTTTCTTGGGTGGGAACTTCATAATTTTTTCGTAAAAAAAGACTTGGAACTTCATTTCGATTCAGTAACATTCGACTACCCTTCATATATACATCGTTTGAAGAAAAATGTTTGCTGCAAATGACATTTTTTTCAGTCAGATGCTCCACGGTAGGATCTCTTCTCAATACTCTCATCCAAATGTCATGCCTTGCTCTCGTCAAGCTTAAAATGATTTATATAAGACAAACGTAAAGAAAGGATTAATATTCTCAGTTTTATCAAAGATGGGAGTTATTTCTGCTCTATTTATGTTATTTATTAGTTTTGCCATCAACAATTCATATTCAAGTAGGTACTTACTAAAAATAATGGATTCCAGGAATATTTCCTTTATTTCCACACCATAGAACCAAGCACGTCAACATTGTCAAAATTAAAATTTCACTACAGAAACACCCGAAAACCAATAACATACACACTACCGATGAATAATTGAAGTAAACAACAGTAATAAGAAAAGCACATCTAAATAAACACAATAACGTTAATGGTTAATTTCACAATGGACACAAATCGCCTAAACCACCAAACTATCCCAAACCGGCTCTGGCAAACTATCTGCCTTCCTCTGCGGCAATTGAAAACTGTTAACACTGTTGCACGATCCCAACAATTCAACGGGGATTTGGGTAGGCTTCACAGTAATGTTAGATTATTTTCGGCAGAATCTCGACTACAAAGATAAAATTTTCTGAAATTTGTCAACGCTGCAGAGCTAGGAGACTGGTTATGGGCATGCGCATTGATGAAAACATTTGGAATTTTACAACACTTTTCAGTGTCCCACGAAGAGTGGATTGGCATTCTAGAGTAAGTATATATATTATAATTTCTATGGTAGTGTCGCCAACACTTCATGAAATCATACCTGCTTTTGGCAGAAGGGTGAGGATAAGCAGAGAAGAAAAAGAATTAGCAGGGTATAGTGAGAGGAGGTAGATCAATGTAGTAAATAGAGTACAGCAAAACATCCTCAGATAATAATAGCGTCTCAATTCGTAACAAAATGATATAATTGTGACAGGCTGGTAACATTCAGAACATAACTAAACAAATTTTTGTCACTTTTTGTGACCAAGTTTTTTTTTTCTATATTTAATTTTTAATCTAGCAGGCTATGGTAGATATTGGGAAAAACACAACTTCACTGATAGAACAAGGTAATTAAGGTGTATAAACATTATTTGTTGATAGGTTAACTTACCTCACTTCTCCAAATTTAAATTAGGTAACTAACTATTGTGTACGCTGTTAATCGAAAATCATGTTAATAATATCATTAATGCAAGGAGATATTAATTTTTGGATTGATGGTTTTGTTATATCATTTGTGTTGGTCACAGGTTACTCGATGCATTTTAATCTAAAAAAGAAAGATCTACCGTAATATTTTTAAGTTTGTTGACGAAAGTTTCTTCGAGACCTAATAGTGTGCGGTATCAAATTGATCGTAATGAATTTTTTTTTCTGACCCGCTAGCTGCTGGTCTATAATAAATGTCTTCCAGGGTACAGATAATATTGTAATAGTGCTTTTAAATACTAACCGTTCATCCTTAAACAAATATTTGTCCGTCGAATTCAACTCGTAACAGGTCAGATGAATGCAATAATTGTATTGGTTCATTTTGATGAACATATAGTTAATTAAGGTTAATATTGGGTGACAGTTATACTAGCAAATCAGAATTATGGAAAAGTTAGTATTTAAGGGTGCCACTACAAAATTAGTTTGAGTATGGGTCTCAAGCAATTTAATTTTTCTGTCTCATTAAAATGCTTTAGAGATTTTCATAAATAACGTAGTTTTTCAGCTGTACGAAGTGAAATTACGATCTGCAGAAATTACCTGGAATTACATAAAGAAAACTAAATCTTCGTGATATATTAATAGTTGTGCTGCCAAGAGATAAATATTGTCTAAGGAATTAATTTGAAACTTTTACAGATTTATGACAAAATTATTCACCCTCTTTAAAATTAAACATGTGTTCCAAGATTATTTCAATGCTTTGTTTAGTCTAATTCACTTCATTTATTATATTTAATGACTCACAGGTACGATTCAATTATACAGGAATAGTTCATACATTTGAATAAGTAAGTAAAATTTAATTTAGATGTAGATACAGATTCGTCTATAACAGAAGGAAAAAATCTATATAATTATTTAAATTAAATGATCCTGGGAGAATTAATAGAAGTTGAGGTTATCTAAGAAAGTTTATAATTCTGTAGTCAGCAAAAAAATAATTATCCTAATCCTAAATAAGAGAGGGAGAGAGAGAAAGAGAGAGACATGTTTGTAATGAGCTCTGGAGGAAGTCACAATGATGGTTATTATTATATCATATCAAATTCTTTCATGAGTTTGCGCATATTTTGGAATTCAATCTTGTTGTTGAGTTTAGTTTTATGTTGTTTATATTATCAAACAATTCGATATTTTATGTAGTGATCAATGTATCTGCTAGAGAAAAACAAAAGTATAGGTGGACTGAAGTGAGAAAAGAGCAAGATTATTCACTCAATCCACAGTTTACATCACAAGACATTGAAGAGGAAGGCAAATACATTATTTCGAAATGCTTTTTCCAAATTATTAGATTTAATAGAACAGAGCAATTTATATGAGAATTAAGAATTTTTATTGGTGGAGATTTATAGACAATTGTACCAAAATCGGGGCACTGATTAATTTTTTTTGAAATGAAAAATAAAATTTTTTGAGTTTGTAAATCCATATCTTCATTAATTCGAACAACATTTAGCACAAAGTTGAATTTCTAATTCATTGTTTTCTGTATGTGGACCTTAAGAGGTATAGCAACGTTTCCAGACTTTTGTTTGTAAGTAATAAAGAATTGGACATCATTACTGGATTCTCTGTGATATCATTAAGCCTGGTGCTGAACAAATGACGAACCAATACCAATACCGGTAAATGGCAACGTGGTAAAGCGATTGTTTTTTCAATTTCACTTAAGTAGTTGTCCGTTCCTTATGAGTGACTGACAAGAGGTCTCAAGTTACAAGACACCTACAAAATTACAAAATCAAGTGTGTGTGTCGCCCGTAAAGAGCCAGAAGACATAAAAAACTGAATAGGTAGGAAGGTAAAGTCAACCGGAGTTGCACAGCCAACTTGACTGCGGTCTGTACGAAGCCACCGTTGCCAGATCTTCTTTGACCATTAACATATTTTGAAAAATAATGGAGTGAGGCTCAAGGTGACAGATTTAAGGGATACTATTCATGATTCTACAAATTTGGGACAAATCGTGTTCTTGTCATCTTGATAAGAAGCTACAATTAAACAATCTAGCGCTTCGAGTCGAATAGTGTACCTTAATTTGGAAAACATTTTGAATTCATTGAATATTTTAGAGTTTGGGCTAATGAAAGCAATACACAATGGATACTTTTTTATAGAATTTCATTGGTAACCTTTGAATCATGAGAGCCAGACGGTTGGCCAAATTTAGAAAAAGTTCGAGTCAACATTCCTTTTGGTGTTGAAATCCGATAAGGAAAAACAGTCATGTTATAAAAAAAGCACCAATTTTATTTTTTTTAAAGTTATTTGAAACAATATCGAAACATAGCTCAAACGTTTTTTATTTTATTTTTCATCAGACTTCATCAGAATCTGCTTTCTAGGTGAATAATGAGGCATTAAAGTTTATGGCTGTGTCCAAAAGCAAGAATGGAATTAGGTGCTACCACATCTATCCAAAGTTGTGTCTTTGATTTGCTTCACTAAACAAACTCTTAATGGACTTCCTCTGATTCAACTTTGGTTTTGCTCAGCATGACATCATTTGGTTTGATAAAATGTTCTCTTACTGTTATTGTCAAGTGCACAAAAATTAATGTTCAACTCATATAGGCTGCTGAAAACATATTTTTGTAATTTTTTTAAATACTCAGCTCTAGATTGATTGTTTTACAGGTGGTGCACAAATCTTCTGTAGGAATATATTTACGGGAATTTTAATGAAATTTAGAAACTGAAGGTCCCACGACCACTGACACACAATCAGCAAACAACGGAATAAATATTAATATCTTCCCATTTCTTTTCCATTAATACAGATGAACACATGTGAGAGGTACATAGAGAGTGAGGAATGTCAAAGCAAATGTGATTAATGCAAAAAATTAGGAAAACTAAACATCTGTTTCAAAATAGATAGTAGAGCCAAAAAAACAACGCAGAAACGATGAGAGTCTTGGTCTTGGTCTCGAAAGTCAAGTCTTGGTCTTGAGCAGATTTATTCGGTCTTGGGATCAAGACTAATCTTTTGGTCTCGAGAAGCCCTAACCATAATGGGTCGAATAGAGATCCAACAGAGGTCCATGGTATATTCGTCAAGTGCAGTGAATGTCCAGTGGATGTCCATTTTGGTCTTATGCATCACCATCGTTAGTACAAACTAGACATTTATTGGCCGTCCAATTTTGTTATTGGCCCAAGCTTTCCAGTCTCGATGCTTTGGTCCTTGCATTCATTACAACATGCAGATGCTGCATACAGAAAGGGAGTCCCACTACACTGAAGTGCGAAGGGTTGGAAGGTCTTTGAAGTTCAACGAGGAAACGTTAGGAGTATCCTTCGACGTAGAAGGTGTTTTTGAAAAGGAGAAGATAGGGAAAATACAGGCAGCACTAATTGCCAGAGGAATTCCTCACTCGATGGATAGTTGGATTATATCGTCAATAACGAGAAGAAGAGCGGGGTATCTTGGGGTGACCTCAGATTGAAATCCGAGGTGGCAAGGGGCTGTCCCCAGGGAAGCTGCCTCTTTCCCCATCGATGGTATATGGTCATGGACGAAGCCTTGAGTAAACTCACAGCTAAAGGTTTCAAGGCACAGGCAATTGTGGACGATGGAATTGTTCTAGAAAGTGGACTATTCATTGGAGTCGTCTGCGACCATTTGCAGTTTTTCTACAGAATGATTGAAAGATGTGCGATGAAACAGGACTCTGCGTAAATTCGACCAAAAGATTTGATCCCGTTCACCAAACATAGGAAAGAAGACTAGTTTAGGCCTCCCACCATATTTGGCCTAGAGCTGGAGTTAGTCCAATAGGTCAAATATCTGGGGCTGGTACTGTACTGAACACTTTCATGATTGCCGCATACAGGTAGGATTGTTCAGAAGTCGGTAGAATTCTATGGTAACTGAGGACAATTGTAGGAAGTGTTTGGGAAGCTAATCCAGAGATTATGCGTAGAGCAGCACGATGGGCCGAGAGCTTGGTGAGGTCCAAATGATGGCCTGTTTGGTAATAACAGGTGCAATGAGAACGACCCCAACCGCAGTAATGCAAATACTACCGAGGCTAGCTTTCAAACTGGATCAGGAACGTGGCAATGGCAGCCCATTTGAGGATGGGAGACACGGAGGTCCAGGTGGACGGAGGAGTGATGACAGGTCATGTCGATATCGCGAAGTGGGCGGAGCAGGAGTTTCCTTTTTTCGCACTCAGAATGGAAAGGGCACGGAATAGACAACGATGGAATAGGAAGTTTGCACTAATTACTCTGAACAGAGAATAATGGGAGGGTAATATATTAGAGTTTCACCCAGTAAGCCTAATATGTGACACGGGCGATTCGCGTCTGACTGACAAACAGGCTTTGGGCGCAGGCATCTTCCTGAAAGGAAGACGTGTACGAGAAAATTACACTTTGGGAAGATATATGACAGTTTTCTAACTAGCAATCGTAACTGTATCTACGAGAGAAAAGACGAAAGAATGGCCCAAACAAAGAATCTTAATTTGTTCGTGCAGTGAGACAGCGCTTAGAGCCATGCACCATCCCAAACCAAGCTCAGCACTTGCACAGGAATGCGGAGGTGTTCTCGAGAAACTAGCTGACATGGGTCCCGGCCACAGAGGGGTGCATGGATACGAGGAGGCAGACAAACTTGCCAGAACTGGTTCTGAGGGCCGGAGCCAGTACTCAACTAGATGGAAGGAAAACTGAACAAACTTTGGAAGGATACTATCGACTGCAGGTAGTCGGAAGACTTTGGGGCCGACTCCAGCAAATCAAGGACCGTATGGCTGCTAAGCAGGAATCGCCAAGCACTACGTAGCCTTATAAGAAAACTAACAGGGCATAACAAGTTAGGTAGACACCTATCACCAATAGAAGACAGTCCCGCTTGCGCAAATGTGGGCGAGTGTGGGGTCTATGGGAGGTTGATTTGAAATCTTTAGAGTTGAAAAACTCCAACAAGAGAAACGTATTGACTAGCGTTGAAGAACTTCAAAAAGAGGGACTCATTGAATTGGAGTGGATGGATATAGTAACCATCAGAAGGCTACGAAGATTCGAAAAGGAAGATTGAGTGAGAGGACTAATGTACATATGTGGGTAACGGGGAATGGCAAAGAGTGCTAATGAGGCCTACCTGCCTGCCTTCCAACAACTACTACTTCTACATATGGAGATACAGGAGACAGAGTTTCAAAATATCCACTAGTGACTCAGAACATGACCAGTCTTGGTAAACTAACCAGCATCCCTCTGGGTTCTGCGGGGGTAGATAATTCTGCACTTGTAAAAATGACCTTATTTCTGCATTTCTTCATTTTCAAGCAACGGTAGGTTGAAATAAAAATAACACAGCACTAGGAAGTAATTTTCTACAGCGGCTTCTACGAAAGGAAAACTCCCGTATATTAGATGTCTCAAAGCTGCCTGTCAAATTTTCTGTGACTCGTGGAAGTATATCTCGAACTGCCGCGGCCAATTTGGCAACCGCGCGCGACGTGTCTTGCCAGCCAAGGTCCTCGGTTCAGCGGCCGTTCTCAGAATTTACCCCGGCCTGCTATGATTCCACGATTCGAGACGTACCCTTGAA
Organism: Chrysolina haemoptera; assembly: GCA_958298965.1. NCBI lineage: Eukaryota > Metazoa > Arthropoda > Insecta > Coleoptera > Chrysomelidae > Chrysolina > Chrysolina haemoptera. Next base: position 3,469,178 of record OY282600.1, read on the forward strand.
TCCGACTCTATAATCAATTCGATTGATGTTTTATAATTATTTTCTCGTACCATTAACGTTGTCGAGGCAGAACTTCTCTCGTTCTCTCCCGGATATTAGGAGCATTATTACAAAATGTACAAGATTATTTCGATTTTGAGAGTCATCGCGAGACGCTGGGAAAGGAAAACGCAGTCATTTGTTCGTCAGGTACCGAAGCCAATTATCTTCGTGTACTCCAGCAGCAGTAATGATTGTACCCAGCGACGATTAAGAACCTATTGGGATCGATGAATAGTTTTTGGTTTGCTGTTGTAGAAATCCGATGGAAAATTAGTCTTGAGTCTTATTTATGAGGAGCTGGACGAAGTCAGGTTGTTGAAACCGTAGAGAGTTCTGTTACGCTGTTCTGTTAGTTGTGGATTTCCTCAAGGATCTATTCCAGGGCCATTTTTTTTACTTCATGTAAATGATCAATATCTACATAAAGACACATCGGCGACGAAACAAAATACCTTACAGCTGTGTCACAAGCGAACGACTACAACAAAAGAGACCGAATTCGTGTGGAGCGTCCAAAGGTGAAGAAAACGAACACCAGTGAAGAGCATCCACAAGGCACTGTCTATCTGCCATACATACATCCCATTGTCACCAACCGAATTGGCAAATTTCTGAAGAATGAGAAAATAAACACCGTCTTCGAACTAACGAGGAAAATATCGTAATATTTGGGATCAGTAAAAGACAGTAGAGATTCTCTTAAATGAGCAGGGGTTATACTGTCAGCCTGATTAAAAAAAACAAAGAAAAATTTGGTTTTTTCCCGTTATGCTAACAGGCAAAAAACGAATATTCTCCCTTCATTCCTAATTCAAACTTATGTACCATATATACAGTGTGTGCCAGCTAAAACTTGTCAACCCCTTCATTTCCGAAGTTCTAGAATAACTAAAATTAACATCGCTCAGATCCGTCGATTTTAATTGTGATGAGGATCTCTTCTACTAAATACGCTATCATTGTGCCGTCAACCCTCTCATTCCCAGCACCCTATACTTCCTAATTTTCAATAGGACTACTACACTTGATGTTCTACTTAAAGATCATCTTACTTTTCAACAAGAAACACATTTTGTACGTTAATTTATAGATTACAATCTCACAGGGAATTCGATTTGGAAGGTGAGGACCTGCTAGATCTTCTGATCTATCACCATCAGACTTATTTTTATGGGGATATTTGAAGTCCAAAGTTTATATCACACAGCCCAATTCTCTCTGCACATGCGAAATATGCGAAGACAATTCGAAAATTGCTTTTACTTCTATATTGATTTGAATGGTTCTCATTAGGATTCTTTCATATAATGATAACATTTCAGGTACCTGAGGCTGGCGACACACCAAGAAATCAAAAACGTTTTAACGCAAAACGGCTTTGACTAAGGCTGACAACACACCAAAAAAGCAAAAACGCCTTAAAGCAAATGGTTTTTGAGAAGTGAAGACTGACCACACACCAATAAATAAAAATCGCCTGAAAGCAAAACGTTTTCATACAAAACGTTTGACTGTACAGCAAAAAGTGCAAATAGAATCGGCGCTTCAACTTCTACCTAAATTAGTAAAACGTTTTTGATTTCTTGGTGTGTCGCCAGCCTAAATTAGGCAAAAACGTTTTGCGTTAAAACGTTTTTGATTTCTTGGTAGCCAGCCTAAATTAGGCAAAAACGTTTTGCGTTAAAACGTTTTTGATTTCTTGGTAGCCAGCCTAAATTAGGCAAAAACGTTTTGCGTTAAAACGTTTTTGATTTCTTGGTAGCCAGCCTAAATTAGGCAAAAACGTTTTGCGTTAAAACGTTTTTGATTTCTTGGTAGCCAGCCTAAATTAGGCAAAAACGTTTTGCGTTAAAACGTTTTTGATTTCTTGGTAGCCAGCCTAAATTAGGCAAAAACGTTTTGCGTTAAAACTGTAGAGTAATAGAATAGCTAAAACAGTTAAGACGTGAAATGGATAATAAATAAGTTTCTGTTATACTTTCGGTCGAATGAGTTTTTTCTAAGACATTCACAGTTCATTTTCTGCAGTTTATACTTCATTTGCTCACGGCCACCCAGTATTCTCTCTCATTTCCGTGTGTAGTCCATCACGGGCCAATTTCTCTGACTCTCGGGGCAATTTGAACTGGAACCGAGGAGAAAACGAGCATTTCCTATCAACAATCTGACTCATTCGTTCCAATTTGAATGATATACCTTAACCGAGATCACGCCATTTCGTGTTGCTGCCATTAAATCGGAATGGCGGACTCGATGGATTAATAATGAATAAAATAACGACGCATTTACGTGGAAGAATTGGATTTGTTGGAATACGTTCTACGAACACGTTGATTCCAGTTCGGATGAAACACGCGAAACTTTTCCATGGCCGGTGAAAAATTCGGGGGATTAGTTGTGGTTTCTGAAAGGAATTGAATGAGCTTTTTTGAATTAATGATTGTAGGCATTTTCAGGAAACCGCAACATGGAAATACCAACAGGAAAGCTGGAAAGCTGAAATTATTCATTGGGATTGAGTATGAAAACTTGGCTATTACAGGAGATCCCAAAAATGTTCTTTATTCCTGTTTGATTCAAATACTCAGCTTGTCCAAAAAATAAACACGTATTCGATACAACCTACTACTGAATTATTGAATCATTATGCCTGATTGGCATTTGCAACAAATTTGGATCAAATAATCAAAGATAACCTGACTATGAGCCACTCATTTGATGAATATAACAGTGGAATAGGTAAGTCTCTGTCACAGTTGATTACCATTATTTACTATTCACAACATAGGTTCCAAATATTCGATTCGAAAATATCGGTCTATATATATAACTTGTGAGTCGAAACTGTGCTAATTAGTTTACCTGAGCAAGCTAACCTACCTTTCAATTTGAAAATGCGTGAATTAGTTTTCGCTCGCGATATACACACAAAACTGACCTGAGCAAGCTAACCTAACTTGCCAATTGAAAATGCGTGAATTGGTTTTTCGCTTGCGCTTGACACACAAACCTAACCTGAGCAAGCTCACCAAGCTTATGTGTCGGAAATGCGTGAATTAGCTTTTCGCTCGCGCTTTACACAAACCCAACCTGAGCTTGCGAGTCGAAAATGCGTGAATCAGCTTTTCGCTCGCGCTTGACACACAAACCCAATCTGAGCAAGCTAACCTGGCTTGTGAGTCGAAAATGCGTGAATTAGTTTTTCGCTCGCGCTTGACACAAAAACCTGACCTGAACAACCTAACCTAGCTTGTGAGTCGAAAATGCGTGAATTAGGTTTTCACTAGCGATTTACACACAATGCGTGAATTAGTTTTTCGCTTGCGCTTGACACACAAACTCAACCTGAGAAAGCTAACCTAGCTAGTGAGTTGAAAATGCGTGAATTAAGTTTTCGCTCGCGATTTACACACAAACCTAACCTGAGCAAGCCAACCTAGCTTGTGAGTCGAAACTGCGTGAATCAGCTTTTCGCTCGCGCTTGACACACAAACCCAACCTGAGCAACCTAACCTAGCTCATTAGTTGAAAATGCGTGAAATAGCTTTTCGCTCGCGATTTACACACCAACCTGTCATGAGCAAGCTAACCTAGCTTGCAACATGAAAATGCGTGAATTAATTTTTCGCTTGCGCTTGACACACAAACTCAACCTGAGAAAGCTAACCTAGATTGCGAGTCGAAAATGCGTGAATTCGTTTTTCGCTCGCGCTTGACACAAAAACCTGACCTAAACAACCTAACCTAGCTTGTGAGTCAAAAATGCGTGAATTAGGTTTTCACTAGCGATTTACACACAAACCTGACCTGAATAACCTAACCTAGATTGTGAGTCGAAAATGCGTAAAATAGTTTTTCGCTCGCGATTCACACACAAACCCAACCTGAGCAAGCTAACCTAGCTTGTGAGTCGAAAATGCGTGAATCAGCTTTTCGCTCGCGCTTGACAGACAAACTCAACCTGAGCAAGCTAACCTAGCTTGTGAGTCGAAAATGCGTGAATTAGTTTTTCGCTCGCGCTTGACACAAAAACCTGACCTGAACAACCTAACCTAGCTTGTGAGTCGAAAATGCATGAATTAGGTTTTCACTAGCGATTTACACACAAACCTGACCTGAATAACCTAACCTAGCTTGTGAGGCGAAAATGCCTGAATTAGGTTTTTGCTCGCGATTTACACACAAACCTGACCTGAACAACCTAACCTAGCTTGTGAGTCGAAAATGCGTGAATTAGTTTTTCGCTCGCAATCTACACACAAACCTAACCTGGTCTTGACCGTTCGCAATATGAACGAGTGATCGTATCGTTACATTCTGAGTTACTGATAGCGGTTGAATGCCTTGCAGAGAACATCAGAATGTGAGGCTACTAGCACACGTCATAATTGCGAACGGTCAAGAATAGCACTCCAGAGCAAGCTTGCAAGTTGACAATGCGTGGATTCGTTTTTTGGCATTTGAGCAAAGTATTAGAGATATATTAGAGCTATGCTGATGACCTCATTAGTGATACCATTCTTTGAGGTTATTATGATTAGAAACATAGATTTTGAAGTTAAAAAATTGAGGTTTCATCTAGGAACGTAGATGGCGTGAAATATTATTCCTTGAGAATTTATTACAATTGAGGCACAGCTGTCAATGAGAATCAGTAACAGCTCGCCCCACTTCAATCTATATTTCGTTCCCATCGACCACCCCCGCGCGATGCACCAGAAACAAGACATTCCCCGAAAGGGTGACATTTCGGATCGTTTGTTTACCGTGAAATCTCACAGCGCCCTTATTTTTCCAACATCCGCGCTCGTCGAAGGGTGACTTCTAAAAATAAGTCAATTTAAAATAATCTGATAAACCGGAACGGGTTAAGCCCGGGGGCGGGGATCCTAACGAATGCCAGCGGCTGTCTATTTCCGGTTTACACCCGTTCCGGAAGTGCAGTGGTTTGTGTTTACATGGCCGTGCACCATATGCAAATGGTCGCCGTTAAAAATGTTACGACTCGAGGCAGGTCAGGGATCGCGTAAATGATCGAATGCCGGAGGAATGTACTGGGCGATGCGGAATGGGGTGGCGATTTGGTCAGCCCTGTATTCATATAGTATTATCTTGAAAATGTTCATTCATTTTCATTTTAAAAAACTGACACTACGCCTTTTCACCAAATTCTATTTAAATTTTTTTTTATGAATGAAGTCCGTTCATTACTATTTTTATTATTACTATTTGTTATGAGGTAACATTTCCAGTTATTAATCATGCACACATTGTTTGAGGACTGGACATGCAAATGTAGAATGTTAAAGTCAACATTGTTAGTTTTGCTAATCACAATTATATTTTTCAGTTCCAAATTCTGAAAGAATCTCTACAATAAATCTGCGTAGTTCACCATCATATCAAAGTTCTACTATGCAAACCCAACCGTTTCCAGAATTGGGAATGTTCCCAAATCACATTCGTGTTGATTCTCGCTGAACTAAAGCAACATTGATATGTATTCTAACCAAAAACAATCAAGCACATGAGTAATAATCACAAAAAAAATTCCACAGATTTATGGCACACTGAATTACAAAATTCAGCCTGGACAATTCATTAGGTGTTACTGGCCTATTCTACAACTCCTGTACCACATAATCCACATTCAACTATGAACCACGAGGATTTGAAATGCAAAAGCCACTGCACTACTTTGGCAGCTCTGGAAGATCACGCAGGCGAAGCTCTGAAATAATTTTGAAGGGAAACTTACACGTACCGGTAGTCTAAAGACTTCGTGAGAAATGTATTTTCTGTTATAAATATTGTGTTAGTCTCCTTTACAAAAACTTGTATGTCGGTGTTGTTGATAACTTATATCAAATAGATTGAATAGTCATACTTGTCAAGGTAACTATATTTTTATATCAAAAATAATGGGTTTGAAAACGAATTCCGGACCTTCAAGTATTTCCAGAGAATGCTAGCTTCTACAATGCAAAAACAGGTGGGGTCTGATCATATGGTCTTTTGATGAATATATTTCTTGATTCTGGGAATGATTTGGGTCTTGCAGGAATTGTTGGAGAACAGGACATTGAAATGTAGTATGTTAAGGTAAACAGTGTGAGATGTGCAATGATGAGCACATATTCCTTTTTCATTTCCAAATTCTCCATAAAAAACTGCGTAGTTTACCTTACCCTTATATCAAAATTTTCCTAGGCGAACCAAACCGTTCCCAGAATTGAAGATTTTCTCAATAAGAAAAAGAAAATTATTCTTGTTGATTTTCGCGCAACTGAAGCAACATTGATTCTAACCAAAAACAATCAAGCACATGACTTATAATCATACAAAAATATGGAAACGACACATATTGTCAACAATTTCACAGATTTCCGACCCATTGAATTCTATAATTCAGCCTGGAAATAACAACTTATTCAGAGTTACTGGCCTAGAATATTCTGCAATTCCCGGACTATCACATCATCCAGGCTATACTGTGAACCACGAGGATTTGAAATGCTGGAGCCACTGCACTCTTATCAGTTTTTATGGAAAAATTGCCCTCTTCCAACCCCGAACGGGGTCAGCTAAAAAGTAAACCCCACAGATGATGGGGCTGATACTATTTCGACTTCATAAACTTCCGCAAAACTCTCGCGGTTGATGAAAGAGTTCCTATATTCCCGAGAAAGGAAGCGGAATGGACGAGTTGATGAGTTATTCGAATTTTCAGGCTCATTATCGGGGTAATGAGATATTTCGTCAAACTTTTTCGATGGGAAATTCAAAGAGTTCCGCTACTATGGCTGAAGATTGGAGGTAGATTGGGTTCGAGGAAAGTTTGTAAATCTTATCGATTTGCTGATATCTAAAGGAATAAATAGGGTACAGATGGAATGAGTCGTTTGAAATTCTGGAATTATAAAATGAAGTACTTATACAGCATTAAGACAAACTAATTGAATTTACATGGGTTTTCTGAGAAAACTTTGAATTGAATGATAATTTGAGACTGTGACTACCACATTTACCACCTATTATGATTATTATCAGGGGTAATATAATAAGTGGTATGATTATTACCGATATTTTTTGGAATATTGATGAATTGCAATCCCAAAGCTGAAAATACAACGAGTCCGCAGGACTTTTCATAACTTTCAAATTTCAAAAATTTTCAATTTTATCAAATTCATTTTCAATCATTACTTACTTGCATGTACGCACTGATGATGACTTAACAGTCGAAAGCACTTTGCTACAATTTTTAAAATAAAAATATTTTGCACGAAGTACAAAGTTTCTTCCTTCAAGTATAAAGAATAGCTTGCTGTACACTGAAAAAAATGTGGTACGTTATATCAATAAATGCCGTTTTTTACCTCTCCGTTCATTGGCAAAATACATTTTTCATCGTGGCAATGAATAAATATTCACTGACTTTTGTAGGTATTTATTGATACAACGAATTCAAGTTTATTGAGATCAAAGATGATCGTTTTTTAAATTTATGAACAGTTTTCGTTGCTCCTGTGGAAAAGTTCATTGAAGTGAGGAAAAGGGTTCACTGAGATCAATGATGATCTAATTTCAGACCTATGAACATATTTCGTTACGGCTTTGAAAAAGATTATTGAAATGAAGAAAAAAGTACATTGGAACAATGTATATTATTTCATGAAAAAAATGTGGTACATAATATCAATGAATACCGTTTATTACCTTTCCGTTCATTGGCACAATTAACTTTTCATCGTGATAATGATTAAAGATTCACTGATGTACGAAGGTATTTATTGATACAATGAATTCAAGTTCATTGAGATCAAAGTTGATGGTTTTTTATATTTATGAACAGGTTTCGTTGCTGCTATGGAAAAGTTCATTGAGGTAATGAAAGGGGTATACTGAATCCATTTGAAATTGTTCATCATATCAATGAACGTAATTAATGGTCCCAAAGATGATTTTATTGTTACAATGAATCCAAGTTTATCGAAATCAATGATAATCTATTTTCAGATCTACACACAGGTTTTATTGGGGCTATGGAAAGATCACAGAAGGTGTAACGAAGTTACTAAGTCCTAGTTTTGTTAGGCAGATAGAAGCAACATTTTCCTCCTATTCTATAACTCCGTAATTAATATGTTCATGAATATAATAATAAGCCTTATGTCGAACCAAGCCATCTCGTGTTTAAATATACTCATAAATTGTTCAGCCGAATCCTCGCATAGAAATCTCCGTTGCTGGCAAGTTAGCTTTAGCTGGTAGTACACAGCGCCTCCACTAGAGGGACCACTTCGCACGACTTCGTTCTTTGCACAGAGCCGGTTAACTTAAGCAGACAGAAGCGATCGTTGAAGCATCTTCTCAGGTAGCACAGACTACAGAGACATCCGAAGAGCTCCGAAAGAAGCCAGCCGAAATAAAACATAACTTGGAGATACGCCTTCCAATCAGGATTGCGATGTTCTGATAAATGCATGTTAATTATTTTGCATATAATTCGGAAACTCACTGTATGCTCAATATCAGTGGGAGGCCTTCATTGCATTTACGAATGATATGCAATGATTGAATAAATACCACTTATACAAATGATAAACAAAATAATTAGTTCAATGTGTGAAAGCAACACGAGAATAAACTGAAACATAGATTTAATGTATATCAATTATTGAATCAAGGAATAACCGATACTTAATAATCACCGGTCATTGGATTGATGAAAAATATCCGTCGTCGAACTAATCTGAATCATTATATCAATCATACAGCATTCATTCGAAGAATGGACAATAATAACTAATTTGATCAGTTGAACGAATACAATTTATTGCTTGGGTGAACACTCTTCATTCGTTTGATGAATGGAATTCATTACCATAACGAACATATTTAATGTACTTGATCATGATATCAATGAAAGCATTCATTGATATTATTAAGATCCGTATTCATAGTATGGATAACCAGTGGTACATTGACATAACGATCGCGTTCATTGGACCAATATTGATAAAAATATTCATTGAACTTTTCCATTGTATTCAGGTACCAATTTTTTTCTGTGTATGTTGAGAGAGTATTACAATTTTTCCTGGACTCGCTTGAGGAAGGGATATCGACGTGAGCTGTGTGCGCTGTGTCGCATTACCACGTGGTCCGTTAATGCGTCGGGTGGGGTAACAGAAGAGGCGCACAGTAGTGCGTCTCTATATTATATCTATTTAAGCCTGGCTCTCCGTTTTCCTTTGCATAATAAAACATTTTTTACTAGTTGTATAGAATGGCCACATGTACCAAAGTTCTCTGTTAAACCAATAATGAGGAAAATCTCGATTGAGATTGTGAAATAATAATATCTCGGTATCAGTTAGAATATTTGATAGCGATCTTCCTCACCCACCGGCCTCCAAGCTGTCTCGCCCGACAACAAGTCATGCTATCTATAGAAAAAATTGTTCAATCCCTCCGAGTAAATACGGCCTAGTATTTGTTTCAAAATAGCCGATAAAAGGACATTGAATGTTCGTTATCATGTTTATTGGCCTCCGCTCGATTGTGCACTCAAAATTCGTTCTATTCTATTGATTTTCACACGATACTTACGCCGGTTATTTTCGTAACGATAGATAAAAGATTCAAATGAGGCGCGTGAAGGTTTATGGAAAAAGTGGAATAGGTGGGGCCCATCGGGGTACCCGTGAATCATTTCAGCGATCTAGAATTTTCCTGATTAGATAAAGTTCGATTCTGCTGTGGTGCTCCAAGATAACAAGAATTGCATCTATAGAATATCGATATATTATAGCTGTGAATCACACGGTTATGTTAACGAAAACTGTTCAAAACTATTCAAATTCGTGTCTATTTTCCGGGATATCGGTAAGAGATAGAGAGCTAGTTGACTGGGGGCAAACTAGCGCATTCCAGAGGTCAATTATATGAATGAAAAAACTGATCTAACCCCTTCAGTTCTGGAGTTATGCGGAAAAAATCGAAAATTCTTGCCATTCATCGTTACATTATGTTCCAAATAACAACCCATTTTCTTAGTTGCTCCAATTTGGGAAACACCCTGTATAGTACAACTTCCTCTTCAAGAAGGATGTGGAAAAATGAATTTTTTAAAAGGAATTTTTACATTGATATAACAATAAAATATATAAAATAAAACTAAATATTAACCCATACAACATCTGGACATCCAATAGATGTTCGATGGATATCCATTCAAGATATTATGGATATGCTATGGACGTCCAGTTTTTTTCCAAAGGATATCTTATGGACTTCCGATGGACGTTCTCAGGCCACCAACCTGGACGTCCGTAAGACATCCATTACGGACGTACATAAGATATCAATTACGAACGTCCATAAGATATCCTTCATGGACGTCCATGAGATATATCTCCTATTTAGCACCTATTTTCGAAATTTCTGTAACTTGAAAAGTTATGTCCGGTCAGAATTCAAATGATGAATACTCACAGCAGCCTTAAACTGGTCTTTTTCAGACAGATACTTCTGGCAGCACTCCCAACGATTCTTCGGAAGTATATAGAAACATCTTGAAAAGCCACAAAGATCATAAATGTTTGGTAGAGTAGTTCTATTAGCATATATTTTGACATTTCATACATCATCGAGTATCTATTGGGTCTACTTCCGATATATTCTTACAATTGTCTCCATCTCTTCTTCTTTGTTTTGTGTAAATTGTATTTATTGAGTACACATTCCTTTGCATACTTTATCTTTCTATAAAGATAGAAATTATTGAATAAATATCGAATATTTTTTGATTTTTAGGTTAGAACTTTTTCACATGTACAGTTTAAATAACTTTTTCCTCTATCACAGCGAATATGGACTGATTAGTTTTTCCGAAAACAATCTTACCTCAATTTATATGAGAAATCTAAACAAATCAAGAACTCAAAACTCAAATACTACAAACCACTGAACACGCACTTTTCGACATTCGATCTATAATCTATTTCTACAAATCATGTACGTGATGGATGTCTTTTTGGATCCTTTATGGATATCCATAAGACATTCCTAGTGGATATTCCAAGGGGATATCCCTTGGGCATCCATCGCATATCCAAGAAAACAATTTCTATTTGTATGTATGGCCAAGGATATTCCGACATGTCTTTCGGAGGACAGAAGTTGAGCATCTCATGTTGCGAAAATTGCGGATCCAAGAGCGAGCGGGTGGACATGCATCTTTCAATTCCGATCCACTCGGAGATACTAACTGTACACACTGATAAAAAGGATCAAATATATATCCTCTTGAACAGAATCATCTTCTGAAAAGAATAATTATTTCTAATTGATGAATATACTCTTATTTCAAACTTATTGAACTGTTGGCTTCTTTACATAAATTATCTTGAAATGAATTTGTTTGCATTAATACATTCCAACTCTTTACCCTAGAGAACTCCTACTTGTGAAAAATGCTCCTTTTGACTCAAGAACATGATTTCTTGGCGAAACCCCGCTACCGGAACGACGCGAACCCACGCGAAAGCGCGCACTGCGACTGCCGACTGGGACCTCTATCCTGTTTGCTTTTGCCCGCGTTTGGTTTGGGGGTTGTGTTTGAATCATAATATAAGTTGTTAGTTTTGTATTTGACACCGTGGTTATGTGCAAATGTACTGTTACAGAAGTGCAATATGGAGGTACAATTATTTCTGCACGATTTGAATTTAGGTAATTTATGGACCAGTTGTGGAGGTAGGTTGAAGATATTTTTGTTTTCAATAGGTGTGTGATAATGGCGAATGACGCTGTCGTTTCTATATTCGATCGCATTTCTATGCGTCACCGAAGAGGTACTTACGTTGATTATATAGTTTCTGAAATTAAAATATTACAAAACTATGCTCATATATAACCATTATACCTCAATTGTTCTCTGTTTGTTGAACTGTACCATATGAACATGGCTTCCATGGCATATTTTTATAACCAAGTGCACACTTGTACTGAACCTCCAAATGCAGATAATCTTGAATCAAAAATGTATTGCATTATAAAAAAGAATATTTTTCGTTATTGAAGTTGAAAAATTCTTGCCTCAACCAACTCACACCATCGAACAAAGAAAGTATTCACAATAGTGTTCATTAGCAAAGTTGAAATATTCTTGCACCAAACAACTCCCATTATTCAGTGAAGAAAGTGTGCATATGTCTCAAAAGATTTTCCTTTCAAATGGTCAAGACGATTCCGTCAAAAAATCAAACTAATATTTGGTTGGACCTATTCAAGAATACAATCGACTTGATTCACTGCAATTATGCATTGATGCAAAAAATCCTTTTTATCAGTGTATATACTGTTTTATTGATAAGTATGAATACCTGAAGGTAAACTCAATATTTTTCTTCTACTTAGAACATAACGAAATCGATATTTTCCATATGCTCGTTATCGTTGAAATCTTCACAAGGAGCGAGTGCTGCCTCGCTACATAATCCCTTCTGAACCCATTCGGCTGATACAAGCACTACCGCTCATTGTTCTGATCGTTTATGGGGTCGTTATTTCGGATAACGGCCACCCCCGCGAATGCAAACACTCGCCTATTGAAAATGTAAAGCGTAAGGTAAGGTTATGGCCTTTCGCCGTTGATAGACGGTCCACGGCCGGCTTGACAAACTGCAAATGACCTGATAACAACCGCGCTTAATCGGCGCGGGCATAACTCTGAGCACCCTCCGCCGCTTTGCTTTTGTTTCGCAACGGCCGACCGTTTTCATGAAGTGTTGTTTATGGAGCTGGCTGAGTGGATGGACTCCCATTCGCCGATAATGGGTGGTGGTGGCTGATAAAAAAATTGCAAAGATTGCAAAACTGAAGAAATATAAACACCCAGAATCGTCAGTGTTAATGTAGAATATGCCTCACTTATTTCTATAAGTGGATCCGAAACATCCTGCCTTAAAGTGCGAAATCATTTTGAGAAATATTATCAACTATATAAAAAGAAGAAATAGACCGGGAGATTTGAGATTCGATTTTACTTGGTATGCTTAATGACAATATTGTCCAGTACGATTGGTATGATAGTAGTTGAAACAATGATAAACACGAAAAATAAATTGCTTACCAACATTCCAGGGGTGGAACATTTTTTTTTCGTTTAAAAATATACAAATAGATTTTTGCTATAATCTTGGAAAGTATATGATTTATTGAAAAAACAACTAAACAAGGGGAAAGGCAATTCAATTTTCCACAAAAATTATCTCCAGTAATTTCCTATGAAATGCGCTCGTTTTCTCAGAAAACGTGGTTGAACGCCGACATGACATTTCAGGTTCACCCTTACCCGCGGCTGAAAGTTCTGGCGGAGCCGAATATTTGATTGGTCACAACTCTGCTAAAAATTATCGGAGAAGAAAAAGAAAGTTCATATCGTTTCTGAAGACTCCTACCTTCTCATACAAATATAATATGCGAGTATTTCAGTACCTTAAAATGTGTTTTGTCGCACTTCACGGATATGTTTGCGGATGGTCCGAAAATCATGAATAATATAAGTAAATATGGAATTATTATACTGAAGCAGCAACCCATACCCTCTTTGGACTATATGCAACAATTTTAAAGTAGTGTGACAGGTCCCACTTATACATGCCAAAAAAACTTTATTTTACTTCAACTTACCCATAAAATCGGCATTTCTATGATTCAAGAACGGAGATCTGGGGATTCAGAATTCGCCGTTAGTTTTGAGATATCCCTCGAACGTTTTTTAACATTTTTCACTTCAATAGGTCGTAGGTAGCCGTAGAAAATGGATAAGGTGTGGGATTCTGTGTAACATAGAATTCTATTATCGACAGTTTAGTCTCTACCTCTCCCATGGATTCAACCATGATGTCATCTCACTTTTTATATCGACAATAGAATTCTATGGTACACAGAATCCCACCCCTGGGCTCTCCAAATGGTCACGTGACCGCGTCACTTGTTATCTGGCAATTATTCTTCTTCCCCTGTCATCTGCCAATTCTTCTTCTTTTCCTGGCAACACTGTGTCATCTGGCATCCGCCATCTGCCAATACTTTAGTTTTCATTCGAAAATTTCTTCAACCTGAAGACTGATCTTTTTGAGTACTATTTCTAGTGACAAAAAGATTTGGTATCATTTTTTTCCCAAGAAAAACGAGGGTATGTCTGCCCAAAGTGGGACACACTGTAAATGTGAAGGGATATAAGGATACCTATCACGAAGAATATTGACAAAATGTAATGCGGGTGTAATATTTCAGTTTTTTGAATGATGAAATACTGTTTACCGTACCGGGATGCAGTGTACCAATTTCCGTAAAAGTAGTCAACTTAATCAAGAAGAAGAAGAGTAAGAGGACGGAAGGATCTGCCAGCAATTGTTTATAATCCCCTAGAAATATAAGTTTTCCAACAAACCAACAAATAACTCATCCCTACAGATTTATGTGATAAACTTGGAACGCACCATAGTGTTCAACTCCATTTAGCGTTTTCCACGAAATACGAAAATAGGTCGGGAGTTTGCGGTTTGTTTTCATATTTATTAAGAATGAGATGCCAGTACATCCAAAAACAAATTTCATACAGTTGTTTTTGAAAGAGCTAGCTAACCTCGGTAACTTCTTTTTATGTTTTTGTTCTCACGAAAGGGAAAATCGAGAACATCGTGAGAGCCGAGGAAAATTAGGTAGGAATTGGTGTTCTGTATACTGGCTGGCTCTATGCCTCAGGTACACCTCCTGAGGCAGCAAGCAAGCAAGTCCAAAGCTTTGCTGTCTGTTGGAAAAACGAGTCCTGGAAAAGAGATATTCGGCGTGTCTCCAAAGTATGAAGACTAAGTGCGAAGGGTCACTCTCGATGGGACGATTGATGATGTTTCGGGAGAGTATTGTCCATAAATATATCTTTAAAATAGTTTATATAGTACACAATTTAATTATTGTTGAGGGAGAACAATCAATAGAAATGTATTGCTGTGAATTAGTTAATGATATTGTTGAAAATGATGCAATGATCAATAATTATAATTGAATAGCCCGTTGATATAGGTATATCACTAATCTAATCAATGTTTCCTAGGAAATGACAACAAATTTGTTTTTGCACTATTGTTGTGACTGGAGTTATTTTTTTAAGTTCTGGTTCGAAATGGAAAATCCTGTAATGATCAGAACATCGCGAGAAGTAGGCAGAATGGTGTTCTTCCTAAATCTCTGCAGGCCTCAGGAACACCTTTCGAAGCAGGAAGTGCCGAAGCTTTGCCTAAAAAGTAAAAAGTAAAAAGTAAAAAGTAAAAAGTAAAAAGTAAAAAGTAAAAAGTAAAAAGTAAAAAGTAAAAAGTAAAAAGTAAAAAGTAAAAAGTAAAAAGTAAAAAGTAAAAAGTAAAAAGTAAAAAGTAAAAAGTAAAAAGTAAAAAGTAAAAAGTAAAAAGTAAAAAGTAAAAAGTAAAAAGTAAAAAGTAAAAAGTAGAAAGTAGAAAGTAAAAAGTAAAAAGTAAAAAGTAAAAAGTAAAAAGTAAAAAGTAGAAAGTAGAAAGTAGAAAGTAGAAAGTAGAAAGTAGAAAGTAAAAAGTAAAAAGTAAAAAGTAAAAAGTAAAAAGTAAAAAGTAAAAAGTAAAAAGTAAAAAGTAAAAAGTAAAAAGTAAAAAGTAAAAAGTAAAAAGTAAAAAGTAAAAAGTAAAAAGTAAAAAGTAAAAAGTAAAAAGTAAAAAGTAAAAAGTAAAAAGTAAAAAGTAAAAAGTAAAAAGTAAAAAGTAAAAAGTAAAAAGTAAAAAGTAAAAAGTAAAAAGTAAAAAGTAAAAAGTAAAAAATAAAAAGTAAAAAGTAGAAAGTAGAAAGTAGAAAGTAGAAAGTAGAAAGTAGAAAGTAAAAAGTAGAAAGTAAAAAGTAAAAAGTAAAAAGTAAAAAGTAAAAAGTAAAAAGTAAAAAGTAAAAAGTAAAAAGTAAAAAGTAAAAAGTAAAAAGTAAAAAGTAAAAAGTAAAAAGTAAAAAGTAAAAAGTAAAAAGTAAAAAGTAAAAAGTAAAAAGTAAAAAGTAAAAAGTAAAAAGTAAAAAGTAAAAAGTAAAAAGTAAAAAGTAAAAAGTAAAAAGTAAAAAGTAAAAAGTAAAAAGTAAAAAGTAAAAAGTAAAAAGTAAAAAGTAAAAAGTAAAAAGTAAAAAGTAAAAAGTAAAAAGTAGAAATTAGAAAGTAAAAAGTAAAAAGTAAAAAGTAAAAAGTAAAAAGTAAAAAGTAAAAAGTAAAAAGTAAAAAGTAAAAAGTAAAAAGTAAAAAGTAAAAAGTAAAAAGTAAAAAGTAAAAAGTAAAAAGTAAAAAGTAAAAAGTAAAAAGTAAAGATTAAAAAGTAAAGGTAAAGAGTAAAAAGTAAAAATTAAAATGTAAAGGTAAAGTGTAAAAAGTAAAAATTAAAATGTAAAAAGTAAAAAGTAAAAGTAAAAAGTAAAAAGTAAAAAGATTTGTGACGTAAGACGTAAGACGTAAGACGTAAGACGTAAGACGTAAGACGTAAGACGTAAGACGTAAGACGTAAGACGTAAGACGTAAGACGTAAGACGTAAGACGTAAGACGTAAGACGTAAGACGTAAGACGTAAGACGTAAGACGTACGACGTACGACGTAAGACGTAAGACGTAAACGTAAGACGTAAGACGTAAGACGTAAGACGTAAGACGTAAGACGTAGACGTAAGACGTAAGACGTAAGACGTAAGACGTAAGACGTAAGACGTAAGACGTAGACGTAAGACGTAAGACGTAAGACGTAAGACGTAAGACGTAAGACGTAAGACGTAAGACGTAAGACGTAAGACGTAAGACTAAGACGTAAGACGTAAGACGTAAGACGTAAGACGTAAGACGTAAGACGTAAGACGTAAGACGTAAGACGTAAGACGTAAGACGTAAGACGTAAGACGTAAGACTAAGACTAAGACTAAGACGTAAGACGTAAGACGTAAGACGTAAGACGTAAGACGTAAGACGTAAGACGTAAGACGTAAGACGTAAGACGTAAGACGTAAGACGTAAGACGTAAGACGTAAGACGTAAGACGTAAGACGTAAGACGTAAGACGTAAGACGTAAGACGTAAGACGTAAGACGTAAGACGTAAGACGTAAGACGTAAGACGTAAGACGTAAGACGTAAGACGTAAGACGTAACGTAAGACGTAAGACGTAAGACGTAAGACGTAAGACGTAATCGTAAGACGTAAACGTAAGACGTAAGACGTAAGCCGATATTGTTTCAAATAAATTTGATATTGAATTAAATTCATGTGTATAAAATGTGAGGATATATATCTCAAGCTACCCATAACCGCAAATAGCAAATGGTCGGTCACACGGCAAATTCCCATCTTTGAATTACATCGCACGGAGTTAGTTGTCCTCCAAATTCGACCTGGCCGATACCTCGTAAAGTTCGAGTATTAACCTGCGCTCAACTGCACCACTAAAAACAAATGCTGGAGAGCAGATGTTCCGCTGCATTTTGCATTTTACAAGGTCACTCATCCGAATTTAGAAATGACTTAAATTTTTTTGGCAGCGGTTCCAAGGATTCGTGCGAACACCCAAGAACGGATTTAGATGAACTCCATTGAAATATTTCTATAAAATTGAGCGGTTCCATTCATGTGGACGCACAGTGTCTGCCAAAAAGTCGGAATATTAAAACTGAGTTTTGGAAAATCGTGACTTGAATGAATCCAAAAAACAAGACTCAAGCTGCCACAATTTTATTCTAAAACAGTAATGCAGTTCTAAGACCTAGGGTCACCGCAAAATCTCAATGAACTATATCTATATAGTTAAATGTACTGACATTATCATTGATATTATTGAATTATTTCAAGAGACTTTTAAGTTAATCTCAGTCTTTCTAACTTCAAATTATTTTTTAATCAAGGTAGCAGTCAGGGGGAACAATTAAATGATATTCTTCAATGTAATAATTGATTTGTTGATTCAATCTGTGTCTGTAATTGAGGAAAAATATTATATTATTGAATCTCTGCAATGTACGGTTGAGCAACAAACTATAAGCAAGAAGAGAGAAGCAAAAAGCGAAAAGCGAGAAGCGAGAAGCAAAAAGCGAAAAGCGAGAAGCGAGAAGCGAGAAGCGAGAAGCGAGAAGCAAAAAGCCAGTAGCGTTAAGCGAGGAGAAAGAAGCGAGAAGCGAGAAGCGAGAAGCGAGAAGCGAGAAGCGAGAAGCAAGAAGCAAGAAGCGAGAAGCGAGAATCGAAAAGCGAGAAGCAAGAAGCGAGAAGCAAGAAGCGGTAAGCGATAAGCGAGAAACGCCGTATGAAGTTGACACCACCGTTACTTATCTTGGACTTATCGACAAACAATAGAACGATAGATATTTTATTCGTTCTCCATTTAAAATATTCACGAAGAAAATACAAATGAAAAAAAAGTCGAAAATCAAAATTTAATTATAAAAACTATTATAAATATCACATCACAAATGTATGAATACCATTGAGGACACAAATGTTCCACCCCTCAGATAATGTAATCAATTCAATATCAATTATGTCGTATTACCGTTATTTCGATGCGGCATATCAGTCAAATAATGTTCTGTTTGATTAAGGGTGATTATGTATGTCACTTCTAATACGAATAAAATCTATATTAGTCTGAGAAAATTAGAAGTGAAATTGAAAGTATTTTTTGCTATAAAAACTATGTTGATGGTGATGAAGTATCACATACAAGTGTCAGGAGTAGCTTCTTTTGATTAGTTGATATGAACATAATCTCACTTAATATTTTAAATGAAATTTAGGACGTTGTTTCCATCAAATATATAAAATGCATTAAAGGAAGTAGGTTTTCTTAGACATCTATGTGTTCATTAAACTTTAAAAGTGATTTAATTTTGCAATATGAATAAAAAGAATACTGGTGTTGAAGGAAATTCAAGCTCTCTTGAATATTCTTCTCTTATATGAGCTAGTAATTAGACCTACAATGAAAGGTTACAGGATAAACCACTACGTATGTGACTACAAAAATTGATAGATACATTCGACTGGATGAGTTTTGCGAATTGACAGAAGTCGACACCATACAGTTTTCTAACCAGGGGTATTACCAGTGTTGAAGCTCACATTATTGATACAAGTAGAATTCACCTGGGCTATATAAAAATGTATTCAGGATAATGGGGCTTGGAAACACCAAATGCGTGAGTAACTGAGAACGCGTGTTTCATCAAACATTTTCGATGTATACGTAATGTGATACAGGGAACAGCACTCATACAACACTGGACAATATGAAAAACACCCCTGAAAATAGGTGAACCCAATTTACTGATAGGTATAATGAGTATGATTGTCGATATGGAAAATGAAACAATGCATATAGGGTTATTTGTGAAGGCTCTGGGTCAACTAACAGTAAAAGAATTCAGGTAGACAAACAAAAAAAATCTTACGTAGATAGATCTGGAAAATATGAACGATGGAAAATGGAACTTATTTTTCCTCGATTATATCCTTCTAATAGATCGTGATTGCCTGAAGTTCTTGTTTTCGATAACCGTACGTCGAACAATTTTATCCAATGTCAGTCTTTCGAGTAAAATTATCGATGGAAAAATTTTGAGCTGGAAGAAATTTATCCTATAAAAGAAAAGTCGGAGTGTTTTTTGGCAAGATACATCAACAATATATAGTTATTTGATGAATCGGTTATTGACTACACAATTTTTATAATGTTATTTGTGATTTGTTCAGATGAAACTTTCCCAAAACGATCCAAATTCTCTTTACGTTGAGTGTATATTTCATGAAATGTCGTAGATGGAAGCAATTTATTATTATAATGTACGATATAACTAAATAATACTGGTCCCATCACTGATCCCTGCGGAACACCACAGACTGGAAGTCCCCGTTCTCTTTTGCGTTGCAGCATTCATCATCATCCAAATATCATTGAATTACTGTACATGTTTTTCACCCAACCCTATCTGTTAGTATAAAATTAATTCGGTAGCAAGTCACACTGTAATTTACATTTATATGTAAGGTCGCACATTATTGTGAAATTTTACGAGCTCTCACTAATGTGGCAAGCCGAGAACTAAAAGGCGATACAAGCGCTGTATTACCTTGGATAATTTTCATTAAAATAATCAGCGTAGGTTTACTTTATTCGATTTGTGACGTTTCTATGCAATAAAAAGTGTTTTGTTACTTCCTCAAACAAATATAAATAAAACCAAGGAAAGTTCTTTCACTGCCTATTTATACGTATCTGGTAATGGTGTTCTTGAGAATTATTATTGTAGGGGCTCTTTTGGGTTGAAAAGGTAAAGTAGTCACGAAATATGATTAGAGAATATAAATGTACGAATTTTCAAGGAGAAAGTCATTGGAAATATCAAGGAAAATTGTTTGCTAAAATATAGGTAGGTCAAACATCCACATTTTTTTGGTATTCCACAGGGGTCAAAGAAGAGACTCGTACTGTTACCATTGCTGAATATAAACTGTAGATTGTGAGGAAGAGGCCTGAAGGATATGCAGCATCAGAAGCACTTTGATCCAGTGGCGCACCCAGAATGATATCATGGGGGCACACATGACTACATAAGGGTCGAAAATTGCGCCGCAGGCGATTTTTTTTAATAGGTGGAGAATTTTTTTAATATGCATCTCACGCCTCTTCCTTTGATCTCATTACAAATTAATCCTATGTCATACTTCAAGAGCATGAGTGCATATAATGAAGATTGTTACCATTATGATACCTGTATTGTAGAACTATTGAAGAGATTTGAAAACCTTCCTGTCGCCGTGCTTGGCTTGCTGATCCACCTCATAAATGATTCTTTTAAAACTGAATTCCCCCCATTCCTAAAAATATTTGGTAACGCCGATTCATAGAGGAGGCGAAGAAGATAATCCATCCAAGTTTCGACCAATCTCGCTCGTACCAACTATGGCAAAGATAATTGAAAAGCTGGATAAGATTAAAGTAATTCAGTTTTTAGACAGGCACAGCATTCAAAGCGAACAACAGTTCGGGTTTCAGAGCAATAAAATATTAATAAGAATAACTTTTTAAAGGCAAACTTTTATTCAAATGCACTAAAAAGTAAAAAATATTCCTTCAAACGTGTGATGTAGATTATTCTGTGAGTTGCAAATCAAAAGCTTGCCGCGCAACGTTTTCTGTTTAAAGCTTGTGTTTAAAAAGATTCTTTAATGATATTGTATTTTCTGTTTTTTAGTTAGTACGTATTGATCTATAGATTTCTGATAAAGAATGGTTGTTACAAGGCCCTTTTCCTGTGAATTTTGAGCTATCCTAGAGTAGTCAACTTCAATTTGGGAATTTTAGCAAAACATCCATGACCTGCTATACCAAAAACTCCCACATACCAATTTTGAAGAGAGTCAGACCATAATTACAAAACTCGTCATATATGAAAAAATTCCATTTTAAATAGGATGAGAATCGAACGAGTTACAAGTAGGATACATTGAGGGTCCAAGGGTCCAAGTGCTAGGAATCGCACGTTAAAAGGTAAGACCTCGTTAATCCTTGGCTCGCACAAGTTTCGACTTTTGAGGGCTGCCGTTCGTAAGGGGACGACAGCTGGTGAACGGAAAAAACAATTTTAACAAAATTTTTTCTAACAATTCTCGGCCCTCTATTGTTCAATGTTTGAATTAGCGATTTTTGAATGCAGCCAAAGTCACGGGTATCCTTTTTTAAGCAGACGATACTAAAAGCTTGGCTGTTTTCAATAGATAAGCCTGTGACAAAGAAGTAATCTACCTACTTGCTGAATCAATCCCCAATTAATTAATACCCATGTTTTCTCTCTCCTTCAAAATATCACCAGTTGTGTTGGTATTTGTGTTGATACTAGTTTTGTGAAGAGTTTTGTCAATTGCTCTTGCTCTACAGTGGTCAATCCTTCTAACAGATATCAGAAATTGAGATATCTTCCACAGAATTACAATTAATTAATCAAATGACTTTATCAACATTCTAAATTAACGTGAACGCCTTGGATAATAACAAGAACAAGATAGTCTAGTTCGGTTCGGGTCAAATGCAAGATAAGATGACAGGTTTATCCATCGGAGACGATCCATTGCATACAGTGGAGGTGAGATTCAATAGGAAATTGAAAAAACTTACAGTCTAACTCCACCAAAAAGTTAGGTTAGGTTAGGTTAGGTTAGGTTAGGTTCCTATTAAGATGACAGGTATAAAATATTGTTTTCAAGTTGACGTTGTTGCAAAAAAAAAGTAATCTGCTGCTATCTATCATTCAATATAGCACACGGAATATACAGTGGTAGTGGATAATTACCCTCTCTGTTTATCGTTGGTGCATCTCACATTCCTTGCTAGATTTGACAAGCTGTACTTCTAGCTGATTATTTCATTCCATTCAGAAAATGCTATGCCTTTAGCCCTCTACCTCCATTTTGAAAATAATTCGCTTATTTTTTTATCACAAGGGTAGGACAGATTGGGTTTGGTTGTGTGGAAAAGGTTCACAACATTTCAATAAAATACTGATTCCAATAAGGTATACAGCAATGAATGAACAACATTGTTCCTTACGTCACTATTATCATAATAATATTCATCGTAATTTTTTATTGTCATTTGTTGAGTTGATTTTATTACAAGGTTATTGCATTATCCTTTTAGTACAATACTGTTAAAAACAACAATGAAAGTTAGGACCATTAAATTTGCAAAGACAGACGGTGTCTACGTTGAGGTAGGTCATGTTGATACAGTTACTTTCCAAAAATACTCCCAAGGCCGGGGAAATTTCGATGAGTATTTACTAATAATTGCGAAGTGGAGCGTGGAGTATTGGACAAAACTGGAATAATGGGGATATTGTCGAAAAGGGGGACATTGTCCATGAAAATTGAAAAATGAAAAATGTGATTTGATTTTTGTTCATTTCATTGAAGCAAGGTTCGCTTCTCTCGCATTTAATTCCCAATACATTTTGGTCAACGAAAATCTATTTCGCTTTGCCAAGCTCATCAGTGAGATTGATAGAATTGGAAAGCAGGCTTTTCAGAAGCAATTATACAGATCAAGGATGGATATGAGGGTAATATTTCTTCTGCGGTAACACTTTGAAAGTTATTTTTTGACATAGACCTGTCATGGGCATTGCATTTTGATTTTTCTTCGAAAATATGAATAAGATATTCATAAAATCTGTTGTGGAATCAACTTTAGTCGCTATTTTCCATCGTTCAAGATAACCTCATGTTGATCATGTTGATCAGGGCTGTAAGGCTAAAAGATTTTCAAAAATATATGATAACATATTTTTGAATTTTGAATTTTGACAAAAAATTCGCAATAAAATTGCTTTTTTTGCAACATTTGTCATCACCTATATCGTTTCTCTCATACTGTATATCAATTTCGTACAGGAAGTATGTTCTTTGTCAAGTATCACCAAAGCATAAAATATAGAATGAAAATATATAAAATGACACCAAAACCTGTCAATTTTTGACTCACCTTGTACAAAATGGTGAATTTTTCAATTTTGACATATTTTAGTGTTTTTGGTTACATCTAGATTGTATAGGGTTGATTAAGAATTTTTTTTGAATAATGCTTGACTCACCCTGTATGTAATGATATTTTCTTTCGAAAACTAGTCTGCAGTTTATTGCCTTACGAGCAGGCAATATTTGTCATTCAAAACAGTTTCATTTAAGATATATTCCTAAGAGCAATATTACTAGAAAGAAATGGCAACTTTCCAATTTCAACACCCTGTATCTCGAAAACTAGTCATAGGATTCAGTTGGGCCTGGCAACACTTTTGTTACCAAAAATTCAAAAGAATTAACCGGTGAAAATTTTTCCATAAGGTCGCTGTCGTACAAAATACAAATTTCAACACTATTGGGCATCTTAAAACCAAGAAACGCCACAGTCTTTCGGGACATTTGAAAGTGGAAGTATAGGCTAAAAAATCAAAGTGTACGCCATCTAACAATTATGCCAGCAACTACCGTAGGTGTGAACAACAAAGAATGGCACATTGTTAACGGTGTAAACGACTAGCTGAAATTTCTTAGATTTCCAGTTTTTCTAATTAGATAAACACCTAAAAGTTCTTAGAATTGACCATATGTGAACTGTAGTGTTTAGCTGTTTGGTGTTTGTGAATATAAACATGCATAATATTTATAAAAACCTACCTACCAAATCGCGGAAATTTTGTTCTGTACCCAATGTTCATCTTATTGCAATCAAATATCAGTCTTCATATATGTCCACTTGGTCATAGAAAGCTTTGTTTCAAATGGAAGACAGTGCTCAAGATTAGAAAATTTATTACGCAAAATATGCAGTTTGTTACAGCACACCTCTAACAATTAAGAGAAAACTCAAAAAAGGAGTAATTGCCAGTCAAAAGATTCCTTATTAAATTATCGAAAAACACTGTAAAAGGTTAACAGAAGTCAAAGAAAATGGTGAGTCAACAAATAGATTGTAAAAATAGGTGAAAGTCGATTTATGCACCCCTACTTTATTAATAAACCTAAGACTAAAAGCTGGAACTAACAGTGAACCAGTGTGTATGTTCTTAGTACTAGTTAAAGTTCGATAAATGCTTGCGTAGTTTCCCTATTTATGAACTCTTAGTTATAGTATTTGATGTAATTCTTAAGTAAGGGTGCATAAATCGACCATAAGTTATTTCTTACTTCAATAATTTATCTGTAACCTATTCAAAGTTAATTTTAAGTTTCATGTAGATACAAACCTTATTACTGATTTTGATTCAAGCTGATTGAAAATTAGGTACTTTTTTTGCCTCGTTCTTTGAAAAATTACTTTGCTCATTCAAGAGACCTTATTATCGAATGTGATGGGAGTTTTACATGTAATTTTAGGTTGAAGAACCCAATGAAGGAAGACTTAGAAAACATGCCAAGTGAGGGATAATATGAGACTGCAGATATTGAGGAGAGCGAACATGAAATTCAAATGAAAATAGATGTGTTTTTTCAAGATATAAAGATATGAAATTATAAAGCATATGATTCGTCAGTTTCAATTTGCCTTGTTAAAACATTTATAAAATTTTGAACTTATTTTTATTCGTAAGCTGTTAATAACTTGCGATGCGTTTTTTTGTTCATACATTTTACTAAAATTTTAAATATTTTATTTTAATAAGACCAATCTACGGCCAATGTTTGTAGCTCATTACATTTGTCATTTTGTGACATCTTTTTGTGAACTAGCATTGCTATTCATTCAGATAAATGAATAAATAAATAAATATACTGGAACAACCAAAATAGGTATTTTACCAAAAGATTGGAATCTTAATAGTAAATTATTTTCTTCGTGGATTTTCATGATTCACCCAAGAATGGTAGATATTTTTAAAATAGGAAATACGAGCAGGAATTATAAAATTTACTCTGAATGCCTCTATATAAATATTTTGTTTTATTAATGACCAAGTTAATGACCACCATAGTTTGAAAATGTCCATGAGTTCAGGATAAGAAACTGCAATAACATAAGTGGTATAAAAACATAAGAAGTTTTATTTCTTATTCTTCATGATAATCTACTACATAATAAGGGCAACATCCATCAATTTAGGTCAAGTTCTTTCTTCAGTATAAGAAATTATATCACAAGATCCACTTGTACTGTTGGCATCTTCACCTGAAATTAATCTATTCATAAACACTAGTAGCACCTCGTAATTGTAAACTTCATGCAACTGAACAAGCCTGGGATTATCTCAAAAATACTTATAACTGCAATTCTCAATAATCTCAAAGCTATAAAATCCACCAAATTTACAAATTTCACCACAAGGCCTTCATTTGTTGAACAAAATTATATGTTGTTCACCCTTAACGGTAGCCATATTGGATTATTCAGCGACATCTAGTGGTTTCCTTTTTTCGCCTATAGTCGCCATCACAAAATTATTATTAAAAGATTTACGAGACGAAATGTTCAGAGAAAACGTTGTGCGGGGTCACGGTCTGATAATTTTCCTGCTGCACCCACACCAGCTTCTAGAAATTCGCTGATACGACAAAACAGTACATATAGACAGTGTCATACATCTAGAAATACTATCTTGCACTGTAACGTATAACACCGTCCTCCTGTATGTATTAAATTCAGTTGCAACTATGACTCAGCATATCACCAATTCAGGTGCTTTATCACATAGTGTGTTAAAATTGTTTACAACAAACAGGCTTGTCGACATTAAAATAAATTCGTTTGACTAATGTTTTAGAAAAAGTCGACCAGATAAAATTTATTGTTTTTGTACGGAAATTATAGCTGGTTGAGGTCATACTCGATTGGAGGCAAATCCGTGCATAGTGAAAAAAAGTATTTATCGCAATTATGGTTGTTGATCAGTATCAGGTGACTTGTGGGGATTTGAAAGGTAAACTTGGAAGCTCACTGATGAATCATATTTTGGGATTTTTGTGGCAAATGGATCTATTCCTGACTATTAATAATACTTCAGCGAAATGAGGACGATGGGTATCTTTATGGAAATCATTGTTTTTCCGACCTCACTGATATCAATATGAACTTATTATTTGGTAGCATTTCATGACAAAAGTAGGCTTTTAAAGAAGTTTTCAAAGTTTCCATGGCAACTGGTATTTCGATTGATGATATATACATTTTGTGAAAATTCGTGATGAATAAGTAAAATAAGTTTTTTATTATTGATTGAAAGTTTGATTTTGTGGAGGAAATCCAGTTCTTGACATAATTTTTTGGGTTTATGACCTTCCACAATCTGAAAATGAAAAAAATTTTTAATCCAAAGAAATCTGTACAAGTGTAGAAGGGCAAATTAATTAATTTGCCCGATAAGTTACTGCGTTCACCAGACTGCTGTCTTGAAAGAAATTAATTTTTGTCAGTAACGTACCCTACACTGAATTTGCCTATCTGAAAAAATGAGATCGAATTAACAAAGAATACTTCTCTTTTTTTGAAAACTGTTGACGTTTCGGAGGCTATATCTGCCTCCGTTATCAAAACTTCTTAGAAAGACGCTGAGAAAACTGAATTTGAATTGCGATTTTGGTAATAAGACCTTTCTTTGACAGAGTCAAATGAAATCTGTCATACATTCTTTTGATTGACATTTGGTATCTTGATACATAGGGTGTTCGGTATCAATCAATCACCATTCTATTAGTTCTTATTTCATCTCTGAGGAAGGGTAACCAGGTGCGGTCCATTTCGATGGAATTGGTTTTCAAAAAAAGAGAAGTATTCTTTGTTAATTCGATCTCATTTTTTCAGATAGGCAAATACAGTGTAGGGTAAGTTACTGACAAAAATTAATTTCTTTCAAGACAGCAGTCTTGTGAACGCAGTAACTTATCGGGCAAATTAATTAATTTGCCCTTCTACACTTGTACAGATTTCTTTGGATTAAAAAATTTTTTCATTTTCAGATTGTGGAAGGTCATAAACCCAAAAAATTATGTCAAGAAGTTTTTTATTATTACGACTGGTTTTGGCTCCTACCTTTCTCAAGTAAATGAGTAAATTTTCTAGTGGAAATAAATTATTGAAGAAGCATGATTAAGCAGAGGTGAGAGAAGGGAAGAGGAAATAAGTGGGGAGAGGCTAATGAGAAAATAAGTGGAAGCGGAGGAAGAGGGGAATAGAAGAAAGAGGGAAATAAGGGAAAGAGGGGATGTTGGGTTGGAGGGAAAAGAGAGGTAAAATGGAAAATCGGGTTGGGAGAGAAAATAGTGGAAAGGGGGGTAAACGTTTTGAGGGACAGAGGAGAAGGATGGAAAGATGGGTGGGAGGAGAAAGAGCGATACGAGCGGAACGAGAGTTAGGAGGAATAAAATAGGGTGGAGCAGAGAGAGTGGGATGGAAAGAGAGCTAAGAGCGTTACAAGTAGGTAATAGGTGAAATAAAGGGTGACAGAGGAAGAAGGGGCAAGAGGAGTAAGATGGTAGGAATGTAATGAGGGGAAGAAGGGGTTAGGGGAAATGTCGGTAGGAGGGGTGACAGGGATATGAGAGTAAATTGGGCAAGTCGGGGAAAGGTGGTAAGAGAAGTATAAAGAGATATAGGAATAGGAGTAGGTAAGAATGGTATGAAGGATGAGAGAAGCAAGAGGGAAGGTATAATAGAAGGGATATATGGCAAATAAGAAATTGGGGAAAAGACGTGAAAGGAAACTAGGAAAAATAAGGGCACTGAGGGAAACGGTGGCTGAAAGTAGGGATAGAAGGGAGGGAAAGGATGAGTGGGAATGAAAAGGAAAGCACGGGAAGGGAGGGGGTGAGGTGAAAGGAGATGAGAAGAGTTTAGAAGAGAGGATAGGGGGAAGAGGGCTGGTTGTGGAGGAGGGACGAGGGGAAACGAGGGAAGTTGTAGAACATTGAGATGGAGGCGCATGAGGAATGTCGCTTGATTCTGTCATATTCGAAGGATTGTTCCAGACAAAAGTGAAAGAATTGAATTTGTTTCAACAAAAAAAAAGAGGCAACTAGACATTACTCAAAACATAGGCTACTCATATAAAGGGTAATTCATTTCGAGCACATACTTCCGTTTATTTCAAAAATGTGTTATTGACATTAGCATAATCAACAGTCTGCTGTTCCACTCGCGGATGATGTCTAACCTTTCAGTGCCGAAGCTATTTTTTTTCGTCTTAGCATCGACTGCTATGTTCATTAGCCACGTGTTCTGGATAGGCCTTGTTACTAACTCCTTACGCCACCTTAGGAGCAGCACTGTTGATTTTTAACGCAACACTGATTCGTGGAGTATAATTCCCAGTCGGCAACGAGATTCAATCATTCGGAAAAATAAAAAAAGCTCGGCCCGGCCAGTAATTGTTGAGAAAAATTTTAGAAACCCTCATTTCATTATCATTTCTGAAAATGTTTCCACTTTGACAATTTTGGATACTGTCACAACTGAAAGTACTTTAATCTTGTACCAAATTTATATTTTTTGACACATCTCGAAAACTAACTGACACATTTTTAGATGTGATTGCTAGATGAAAAGTTTTCCATATGTGTCGAGATCCTTACCGGACACACTGCATATCCTAAATGTTTATAGAACTATGATGTGATGTTGATATGGTCACTAAGAAATAATTTAACAAAATATTGTCATGCAAGATAATGCACGAGGAACAATCTTTACACCCAAACACCTGTGGAACCTATTAATTCACTCGGGGTGGTGTTGTAGGCTTTTCAGCTGAAAAGTTAATACGCCACCAAAAATCGGCGAAGCACCACGGCAAATAATGATAATAGCCGTCATCTATCCGCACAGGCTATGCCTTTGGGTACACTCCATGAGTGTTTACGAGGAACTATTGATATTATTATTATTATTATTTCGAAAAAAAGAAATTATAGTTGATAGTTTCATTTCCTGTGTTTATTGAAGCGATGATTTTAAATTTATTTGAAAAGAAACCTTCTACCGTTTGCTTATGTCTATGTGTGCTGAGAGTCGAAGTTCAGTGACAACTGTGACCTCTAAAATATTTGGCAAGCTCAGAAAACTGGCTATATCCTTGGAATACTTCCAAGAGCGTGTACACTCACGATATTTTTCGTATATGTTTTTTGTAATCAACGAATAAATGTTTGTGAATAAATGTTATTTTATATTTGTTAATGTGAATGTCCAACACGAGTGTTTGAATAGAACACTTTTTATTTCTCTATTTCAACCTCGGAAAATTCTGAACTCTGTCTCATGTTCGATATATTCTTGCATGAGTCAGAAAACGGCAGATGCTTCCGCTGGGACATTTCGAAGAAGTACCACACGTGTGGAGTCTAAATGTAGTAATTGTCCAGAGTTTTACATAGGGCAATCAGGTAGACATATGAGAAAGAGAATAACTGTCCCATGTTTCATATTTTCTTGCATACAACATGTACTACTGATTTTAGTTCGGAAATATGAATAGGAAATTCATAAAATGTTTTGTGGAATCATCTGCGACTGAAAGACAAACTTTAGTCGCTATTTTCCATCGTTCAAGATAACCTCTTGGGAGGTATTCATGTTGAAAAGGGGGAACATTCTCCATGAAAATTGAAAAATGAAAAATGTTTGATCTTTCATAGGGGAATAACTGAACATTGACGTTGTTTTGTGAATATATTTAACAAATTTTACTTTTGCTGTTCAGTTATTCACAGAAAACTACAACTTCGACACGTGTTTCGAGGCACAAACTCTGAATCTTTTAGAAACTTCGGAGATTATTGACAGAGGACATTCTCAGAATTTGGTTATTTACGAGATATAAATAATTAACTCATAATATTTTCCTCCCAAACCACCACCCTGTATACCATTATAATTTTCATTCCAACAATCACAGTATCATCGATTTTCTTCTCCTGTAAATTTCATTTAGCGCAGTTCCAGGAATTGGAAAACTGAAATCGACACGGTAATACGTGAGATTGAAATGTATTAATAAATATTAACAACGTGACCTTTCAATGAGAATTATTACACCACAGTTCCTGGAAATAATGTTCATATCGAATTTGATAATTGTTACAAGTATGATTTCATCATTTTTAATTAAATGTTTCGCGATAGTTAAACTCGATTGTACCCTCACAATGAAAATGCAATCTCTGGTTCAAACGTTCAATTATTTTTCTGATACAATCGATTGTCAGGGCTACTGAACCCTAGGTCTGACTCATATAATATTGATTGTTGAGAGTTTTGAATTCAAGTTGATAAAGGCAAGAGTTTCACCAACAATTTTCCTAAAAATAATGCTCATGTTGATTGTGAAAACCATTACAACAAAGCCAGTTGATGTAACCGCAGTTTTTTCTGATTCAACTACTTTCGTGAGAAAAACTGATAACTACAATTCTACTGCATTGCTATATTTATAAGAAGTTATAAAAAATAGTAGTGGAACTCAGGCTGTGTTATTATCTCTACCAAGACATTCTGCAATCATGCTATTTATCTACCACTCAGATAAATCCCTCCTTAATACCAGGCCCGGACTGGGACCATGGGGCCCTCAGCTAAAACTTGTGAAGGGGCCCCATACCGGGGGTCTGGGGGTTATGTAATAAAATTTTTGAAAATTATAGGCGCTTGAAAACAATGATAACGATTTTTTACGCTATTTTGGTACTTATGAAGAAGTAATTAGTAATTAATTCTTGTGTATTTAACTGTTTACAATGTTGTTGTACTAGAATAGAAGGGGCTTAACTTAACTGAGATGATTCGACATTTTACTCTTCTTGCCCTAAAATAGCAGCTTCTTTGTAAGCAACTCACTTGTTAAAGCTACTTCATATATTATTTTAGTGTAGTATTTTTAGGTATGGGGTGGATGTTATTATATGTAAGAGAGGGGGAGGAGAAGGACGATATGCGCTCGCGCGGCTCTACTGACTGATCAGTTGATCTGATTGATAGAGCATCGCTGGCACTTGTGCAGTTGTCTGCTGGACATACGTCACCACGCAGACGATGCATTCCACCACAACAATTTAACTCAACTCATAACACAGAAGCTCGTATAAATCTTTCGTATAAACAGCGAGATATAAACACTTGATGGGCGTGTTCTACTTTTGGAAAATATAAACAAATCATCACCAAGGACACAAAATAACTTCTAACAAGACAAAAACATTTTTATGTACGTCATGTGGGGCCCTCTCGGGCCGGGGGCCCTCCGCCATCGCGGACCTGGCCAGTCCGGGCCTGCTTAATACAATCAAGAAAATTTCATCTGAAACAGTGATCAGTTCTACGACCAACATTAATTCCAAAAGTTCTGCACACTTGGCAGATACATAGAAAAAATATTCCGAACAGTTGGAGATTTCCAACTTTTTACGTTGACCGGAACATAAATTTTTTTAAAATGTTTGTAATTTTTTTGATCAAGGTGGTCTTGAACTAATTACAAACGTTTCGAAACTTTTTTGCAAATTTTAAAAACTTCTTTTCTGATGCATTCACAAATTTACAACGTTGTACACGATACGGAACTTTTTAATTTCCAAAAATTTAATTTGTAAATTAATTAGATTTTTCAAATTTCAATTTTTCATGTGTATCTCTACTCACCCCACAGACGTGAGGAGCGACTATCTGGGTAAATGACACCAGCGCGCCCTACGGATGTATCCGGAATCTGGAGACAGGGCCCAACTGGGTTATTTCTACTGGATTTTTTAATAATTTGTTATAACAATACAAGAGCATAAACCGTCGTAGAGTGTATCCAAAGACATAGTCCGTGCTGGAACACGGCCATAATTACCATTTGCCGTGGCGATCCGGGGGAAATTACATTTTTTTAATTGCGAAGCTCACGACGCGAACGAATTTCTTATAGCGACAATCAAAACAGGTTTAGCACATATTTTTTCATGATCACAAAGCATTTCAGTAGCGGAAAATCGGAAAATTTTACTCAAAAGTAAAACAATTTCGAAAAAATCTATTTTTTCCAAAAATACGCAACTTTTTCTTTAAAATGCACCGTTTTCGAGTAAAACCCAAGTAGCACACCCATATTGGGACAATATTGTGAAAATATTGGCAAAATATTCAAATAATAATATTGGCGAGAAAAAAAATGTGAACATTCGGCGATATTGGTCCAATATTTAAAAAATAATATTGGTCTAATATTCTCGAAGCAATATTGGCCTCAAAATGTTAGGCGATATTAGTACAATATCGCTGTATCACACTTACATTGGAATAATATTGGTAAAATATTGGCAAAATATCAAAACGTAATATTGGCTTGTACCGGGCAAGTAGTTGTTTTCTGTTAGATATTACAAATAAATCACATTTTTCATTTTTCAATTTTCATGGAGAATGTTTCCCCTTTTCAAAATTTTAATTATTTCGGGAAATTGGCACAATATTACTTGGACATTATACAAATAATATCAGTGAAATATTGAGGAAGCAATACTGGCCTCCCAAAATATTTGGGGATATTGGTACAATATCATTTGCATATATTGGTAAAATATTCAAAGTGAATATTTTGCCTTGGAAATTGATGAAATATTTTCAGAAAATATCGAATAATTTAAAAATGCTACAATTTCGTTTCTCCTTCAATTTACCACTGAGTAGATTGACTTGTAAACGAATTGTGACAAGCCTTATTTAATATATGTTACTATGATTCAGCTGTTGTTCCATATGTGGGGCCACCTAGCTGTTTCTTACCCGAGTACAATCATGATTCATTTCAATATTGTTCATTGAATATTCGGCCAATATTCAAATTTCAATCCTAGTAATGAATGTATTTTATAATATTGTATCAATATTGTCTTTCAAATATTGGCATAAGGTTTTCGTAACAATCTCAATCAATTTAGGGCCAATATAATTTTTAGAATATGGATTAAATAATATTCCACCAATGTTCTATCAAACTTGGATATCGCAATGCTGGAAACAATATGTAGGCAATATCGCTCTATCGATATTGGTGAAAATTAATGAACCAATATTGACCCAATATTTTATAAATCAATATACATTCAGAACAGGTCCAATATGCATCCATATTGGTTTAATATTATTTATTCATTTACAATATGTCCGTATTGGCCCAATATGAGAACAAGATTCAGCCAACATTAGGTGCTACCTGGGAACGTGCTCGAAATTCAAAAAAATGCGATTTTCTGAATTTTTAGTGCTCTCTCATCTTTACCGTCTTACTTCATCGGCTACGAAAACTCTCCCTGCCACCGGACTAATTAATAGTAAGTACTTTTTCTGTTATATTTCCCACTTCGTTCCATTCATTAATTATATTATCAGTTTTTGACATTTGGCTCTTGTTAGTATGAATTGAGAACAATATAATTTCTGTACTACATTATTTTTTTTTCTCAATGGACTCCAACGGTATAAATTTCCTCGAAATACTCATTCTACCTAATTTGATGCAAACTCTACGACGGAAATCTGACGAACAATAGTTCCACCTGAATACCGACAATGTCTCTCATTGTTCGAATGTAGAGTACCCCGCAATTGTCGCAAAATAATATAAAAACCGCTCAGTTCAATGAACAGAGAACAAGTCATTACGCTAATTATTTTGGGGCAGGTAAGATTCGTTGTTCTTTCGAGTTCAATGCACACGAGACAATTTTTTTGCAATCGGTGCGTGAGTGCTTTCCAGCGTCGGCTATAGATTTCTGTTGGAATTGAAAATTGAATATATTGTTTTTATACAGGGTGTTCATTTCAGGACTTCCCACCATAATTTTCTCGAAATGTGTGTATTTTTTTGAAAATTCCTGAGACACGTCAACAAATGTATCGAAGGGGACAAGTTTTCATCAGGAAATGAACGCGCCCCCTTTCATCCCCTGCAAGGGGGAGCAACCAACCTCAAAATTTCAAATGCGAAGGGGTATCGAGTAATACCTCATTTTGAAGGTCTTTTTAATCTCTACACGTTAGTGTTTTTTTTTTTAATTGATCGATCCGTTCTCGAGATATTTAGGAAAATCTGTTTGCTCCTCCGTACCATTGAAATAAAAACTGTAACTGTTTTTTCTCATTCCTTTTAATTCAAACCTAAATGGCAGCTAAAGTGTAAACCATTTTCAATACGACACTAAGGTAAAACACGTTAAAATTTCCACAGAATTAGGGAATGTAGTAAACTAAATTATTCTTTCTTGAAAAATACTTAAATACCTATTCTTATCAATCAAGATAATTATGGACTACCTATCATACAACTTATAAAATTGACTATAACAATATACCTACCTGGAAATCTCCAAACATACCTACTACTTAATTGAATTAAATGTAACAAAGGGGAACTGTTCAGGTCCAATTGATCATTTAATAATCAAGTTGCATTTTTCAATTCATTAATTTCCAAGAATTCTAAATAATTAAAATAATTAGTAAAGAAATAATTTAGTAAATATGGAATTATTATACTGAAGCAGCAACCCATACCCTCTTTTGACTATTTGTAACAATTTTAAAGTAGTGTGACAGGTCCCACTTATACATGCCAAAAAAATACTTTTCGTGCAACCGGACGCAAAACAAGCATTTTGCAGCCGCAACAGAGGCCGCAAAATGATATTTTGCGGCCGTTACCCAGAGTGACGGCCGACAAAAATTTTTACGGCCGTTCCCATAGTGACTGCCGGCAAACTGAACGCCACTACAGCATTTGACATTTCTGAAATATGACAATAACAATGTATTTCGAACCAAAAACTATTTCCAAATTCACAACAGAAACATACTTTATTTTTGATATATATTAACATTGATTGTACTGTTTATATTATTACTGATATTCATCCCTGAAGATGAAGCAACTAAATCTATTGTTTCTGAACAATCATTATTTACATTAGACAAAAACGTATTATTTTCTTTGGACATTAACATTTTGCGATTGACTACATTTGAACGAGATGCTACAGTGCCAGAAATTGCATCGTAAATTTTGTTCTTATTATGGATGGAATCCTCGACATATCCTTCCGCTACAGTAGTGGACTTCCATCCACCGTGGCGTTTAAGAACTGATATATCAGCACCTGTATTGGCAAGCAGCGTGGCGGAACTTCTAAAACTGTGGCCTGTGTATGCCTCACTATTTGGTAAGCCGAGATATTTTGCAATCATACTAGGTATTTTTCCAATCGTATGCACTCCAACAACCTGTGCCGAGCACTTTCCATTTTCATATCTCAGAAATAGACGACGAATAGCAGTATGTTTTGGTCGAAGAGTTACATATTTATAGTAAATTCTTATATAATCTTGATTAGTAATGGTAAAAACACGCTTTTGATCAGTTTTAGTATCAGGAACAGTTACTATCAATACAGTTTTGTCTTCCTGAATATCTTCGAGGGTCATTCTCACTAATTCATCTCGTCGCAATGCTCCTGATATTCCCATTATCAAAACTACCTATAATAATAATTATTATGAATAAAACATCATACTTCACTTTTTTTCCATATTTATATACCTTCCACAGTAGATGATTTGCATCACTAGCTTGTTTGAGGAATGAATCAATTTGCTCGTGCGTAAAAACTTTTGATTTCTTTGCTCGATAACCAACTGACTTTTTCTTGAGGAATGGTACCAATTTTAAAAACTTCTTTACGTCAATTCTATCTCGTACGTTAAGCATAGTCTTTAACATAGAATAAATGCTCCATAAAGTTGAACTCTTCACAACTTTTGATCGCTGCATCAAATATCCTAATAATATGTTTTCTGACACCGTCTTGACATTTTGGTTGACACACCAATCTTTGAAGTTGCTGTAACATTTTTCATATTTCCGTTTAGATTTTTCGGGTATCAAATCAGAAAGTGCTGAGTCTATGAGATCTCTCAGCTCAGGAGGAGTGCAAGTAACTGAAATATCACTATCGCTATCGGACATCTTCACGACTTCACGAGAAATGTCAAATTGATTTGTATTGCTAAATATTTCATCTCCATAGAAACATTGTGATATTGAGGTGTAATTTTCTCTATTCGCGTTGAAACGCTGTCTTTTCTAAAGAGACATAATGTTTATTGAAATTATGTAATTTTCACGGTTGCACGAAAAATATTGTGTATACTATGGCCGCGAAATGTTTTCGCGACCTCGAGATTATCTTGCCTCGGCCGGAGCGGCCTCGGCGATAATCTCTCTCTCGGAACGCGAAAAAGCATTTTGCGGCCTTAGTATACAAATAACTATTGTTTTACTCCTGCCTCATATTACCCATTAAACCAGCATTATCTTCAGTGAATGTTGAAAATAATCGCTTATTCATATTTAATTTTGGGAATGCAGTCAACAAGGGGGTGGAAATAAAGTGAACTCTTGTTTCTGTTCAAGCTTTCGAGTCTTTATTGGCTTCTTCATCAGGAACTGAAAGTGAGGTTTGGGGCGAGTTGTACAAGACAAGTTCAACAACGGTTCAAGTGAACCGAGTTCAGTTTCTAAGGAACTATAATTTTTATTGGATAATCCCTAGCAACTGAACTCGGGTCACTTGAACCGATGTTGAATCCCTTTCACTCGCCGTGATTTATGATTAACATGTCCCATAAAACAAAATACTTTGTATAAAAACTGATTCAAAACTTTGATTTAAAATATCGTGATAATTTAAAATACGTCAATAAAATTATTTATTTCCCGACAAGTCGTGTCGACCATGTTGGGATTCAACAGGAAATTTCCTGTTTTCAGAATGCTACAATTCCCATTTTTGCCAGAGGATCAGTGAAGTTTGAGGATTTGTATTCAAATAATAAGATGGATAATGAAAAATTAATTGAATTTGTTCGTGAATATCCGGAACTGTACGACCTGTCACATAGTAAGTATAGTGACAACAACAGAAAAGAAGCAATATTGGCAAAAATAGGAGAAAAATGACATGACATACAAGCGTTCCTCACTTTTAAAACACTACGCTTCTAATATTTTGGTTTCACAAAAACTAATTTATTCCAAACAACCCGTCGAAATGTCGCATACCTCTCATAAAATGTGAATTACCGACGCAGATATCGTATCTTTGTCGGTCCTTGCCGTGTCCTTGTCGGTCCTTGCCGTGTCCTTGTCGGTCCTTGCCGTGTCCTTGTCGGTCCTTGCCGTGTCCTTGTCGGTCCTTGCCGTGTCGTTGCATGTCTGATAATGTGAATCATCATTCATTCTTCACTTTTTGCTCGAGTTTGTCTGTCGTTACTGGATTATATAAAGATAATGATATTTTGAACAAGTGCATTTTAAGTTATCAAAAATGGCATCTTTTGCTTTTTGCGCTTCGCCTTTAGTACAAGTTCGAAATATTTTCTCAACGTTCATTCATATCCTTTTGAAACTATTTTATACTCTTCTTCAAAGTGCATTTAATTCCAACCCTTTTATTATAATATTGTTATGGAATAATCCCCAACAAATCATTTGTGATATTTCCTATGTCTGTTGATCAGTCTCGAAATCGAAGCGATCGGAACATATTCCAGGCCGACATTAGCATAATTTCAAAGTCAATTAAAAATGTCATCATATCTCCACAATGTTTACATTCCTTATCAGTTTATTAATCCATTACGCAGCATCGTATGACTGCGGTTGGTTACAGTATTCAGAAAACAACAACAAACTTCTACGAACCGTTTTTTATCGAACGTATGGTAAGGTTCGTTGACACGTTTGGACAAGTCAGAACCCGCTAGAGGTCCGTCGTTCGTCGTTTGTCTTTCGTTATTAAACGCGGCAGGCCATGAGTCATCTCGGGTTCCGCGATGAGCCATCGCAACTTTCACATCACTCAGTGCTATATACCTATTAGTTTTTTAATTTTTACTGGATACCCAGCTAGACCGGTGGTGATTCACCAGAAGTGTATCAGCGCTGTTGCCGACTTGTCGATCGAACCATTTTGCTTATCGAAGATTCACCGGCCAGAATACTTTAGAAATATTGATTCTTGAATATGAATGGTATATTCATAAAATCTGTTGTGGAATCATCTGCGACTGAAAGACAAACTTTAGTCGCTATTTTGCATCGTTCAAGATAATCTCTTGGGAGGTATTCATGTTGAAAAGGGAAACATTCTCCACGAAAATTGAAAAGAGATGTGTTGATTGTCATTCTGCAAAAAAAGATCATTCGTATCCTAGCAGGGGCGAGTTACAGGGACCATTGTCGTGCCCTCTTCTTTCAACTTGAAATCATGCCATTCCCATGTGCTTATATGTACTACTCTTTCCTTGAAATACATAAAAATGAAGCGGATTTTGCCAGACATTCGGATTTACATCAGTATCATAGTAGATCAGGAAATTTGCTGATAACGCATAGATACAGGCTCTCGATCAAAAAAACTCTTTGAATATACACTTATATAATAAGCTACCAGAAGCAATAAGAAAGCTGAATTTCCACATGTTCAAAAGTGAAGTTAAATCTTTTTTGTTGAAATACTGTTTTTACTCGCAAAATGAGTTTTCCGTCTTTGACCACAAGATCAAGGACTGGTGAAAAGCTCTCAACCACAACCATATTCTTTGTTTTTCTTTATCAACAGAATTTTTATTGTAGATTGTCTTGTGCTTAGATTATTGTGTCTAGATTATTTCAGTCAGGCTGGATTGTGTATTGTCTTCTTTGAAATGTACTGTTTTTTAATAAAAATTTTAACTAGGTGATATTAGTTTAATTATTGATATTAGTAATAGAATCTCTTCTCATGGACCTGCTACAAATGTAATCAAATTATGTAACGTAGTCAATAAACTCTACCAAACTCTACTCTATTGTGAAAATACTCTTACTGAAAAGAAAAAATCTGAAAGTGAAAATTGGCATTTTCATTCAGATAGTTGATTTTTTTTTAATATTCATCAAATAAATTAGGGAGAATGTTATTCACAAATATAACTCACAGAAATCGATCATTTAATTGAAGCAAGGTTCGCTTCTCATGCATTTAATCCCCAATACATTTTTGTCGACGAAAATCTATTTGGCTTTGCCAAGCTCATCAGGATTTCACTTTTCGTGGGAACCAGAAATTAAAAAAAATCATTTGGAAATTGGTCTAATTTTGTCAGCACACATATGGGCTCTTTGTCTTTTCTTGTAGTGAATATATGCATTTTTATCATCAATTGGTTTGGCTTATTCATAATTTTGTTTGGTGTGTAATTCATTTTCAGTCTCCAGTTTTTTCATCTTTTCCATAGAATTTTACTATGCCTGTTTGGCCTTCCTTTCGTGATGAATGGTTTTGTACGTTTTGTTGTCTATGCATCTTTCATGGTGTTTCCTCAGATTTTTCTGATGTGGTCTGAAAATACGGATATTCTTTTGTACCCATCAGTATCACCCCATTTATTTCTTTTTTGGTGTTTCTTTTCTTCTCATTTTAAGTTTTCTATTTTGTATGGATCCAGTTTTTCTTCAATTTATGATTTGTTCTGATGTTAGTTTTCCGCATTTTTTTGTGTTCTCCTCTCCTTCTATTCCCATGGTTTCCAATTTTTCATGTATTTGATTCCAGTTCTCATCTGCTCTCTTTTGCATTCGATTTTGATCAGCTTCTTTCTCTGTTTGTTTGAGAGCTTTGGTCTCTCTTTCTTATTCGTTTTCACCTGTTCTTTCTCTTTCTTATCTTTGAAATTGTTCCGGTGTTTAATCTTTTTCTTCGATCTGATTTATCGCTGGTCTTCCGTTTTTCTTTCCTAGCCTACTAGTTGTTTTGTTTTCATCATTTCGGCGTCTTGGGGGTTTTCTTACTGTAGCTGTATTTTTAGGCTTTAGACACTATTCTTTCTTGTTTCTTCTGTTTGGCTGGGTTTGGATAATAGTTTCAAAATAATTGCGTACACTTTCGTATTTGTCGCTTTCAGGTTTCATGTTCGTTATCTAATTTCCCTTCTCTTCGGCTGTTTGGTTTTCAAAGCTCTAGATTTCTTTTTCTTATTTTTTTATTATTTTTAATTTTTTCATCTGATGTTTTTTTTGAGGTCTTTCGAAGACTATCTCCTCATATTCTGTATAATTTCCATCAATATTCAATTGGTTTTTATCTGATATTCCTCTATTTTCTTGCTCGGTGTGAAATCAATACCTTCCTAGATTTCTACTTTAGGTTTTCTACTTTTCGTTCCGCATGGAAATCCAAGTGTGACTGACGAATTTTTCCATTTCTGAGAATATTGGCAAGTTTAACCATTCCTGCAGTAGTGCAGCCAGGATTTCAGTTTATGGGGGAGGAGCTGAACATACAATTAATCAGTTACCAGAGTTTTTTTTTTCGTCAGCCGGATGTTATGAATAACACTTACAAGCGAACTTTAGGCACGTAAACGATAACATCTTCTTGTAGAAAATTTCCAGAGCTTTTTTTCTATATACCTATGTATTTAACGAATGTGTCTCGTTATGGTCGCAAAATGCGAAAAATGTAAAAGGTGCGCTAGGATCCGCCATCCTAGCACATAAAACAGCCAACGAAAAATACTTCCAAAAAATCTAGAATTTTTTCAGCATTTTTTCCGTTTTCTACGCCATCAATTTAACATGACACAGTATTCAAGGAATAAAAAGTAATAAATTTAAAAATCGGTCCAACTCAAAGTGCACACGTTCGTAAAAATGTCCACCAAATCTATGTTTGACTAGCAATCGATTTCAAATTTGGTCAGCGCATAGAAAAAAGATTGAATTTAATGAATATAACATAAAAAAAAATTAGAAATTTTTTTGGCGGGATAACGGCATCTGCAACCTCTAGATAACATTTTCAACCAACGATCGAATCGAGATAGAGCAATTCTGCGAACGCCAATCGATTCAGCATGCCAAAATTAGCATATGCTGTGATTTTCGAGTCGATCGGCACAGAATGAATTTTCAGCCGAAAAAACATCAAAGGGTTATACCTTAAAAATGGCCAAAAATCGAATGTCACCAGATTCATTCGAAATTACCACCGATATACTCAAAATTTTATGCTGATTCCGAAAATGTATGATTTGAATATGTTCGGATACACGGTGTACCATAAAACTAAGATAAATGTGCAACAAAAATTGTATCGCACGAATCCGGCATCCTAGCACACACAACCACCTATAACACCTACAAGCGAAATGTTAGGCACGCGTATGATTACATCATCTCGTAGGAAATTTTCTTAGCTTTCTTTCTATATACCTATGTATTTAACGAATGTGTCTCATTATGGTCGCAACGTACAAAAAATGTAAGAGGTGCGCTAGGATCCGACATCCTAGCACATATAATCGCCAACGAAAAATACTTCCGACAGATCTACAATTTTTTCAATACTCTTTCCGTATTCTGCGCCATCATTTTAATAGTTATTTGGTGGCTTGGGGGGGCTGCAGCCCCAAATGCCCCACTGGCTACGCCAATGCATTCCTGACAGGTAGTAGCTTTGAAGAAATAAGAAATCCAGAATTGCTAATAGTATTAGACACAAATTAACATTTCGGAGGAAATAAATTCAATATTGACCTGAAATATATGTGACATTTTTATCGAAAAAACTACAAATATTCATAAATTATCACTTCCTTGTTTTAGTCTTGAAACGTATTCTAATATACACAAACACATGGCAACGTTGCGCAAAACAAGAAAGAAACGGCAAACCGCACGTGTGTTTGAATCGTCCTCATTTCAATTGTTTGCTGGTTGACTCATTTTCAATATTTACTTATGAAATAATTTTCAAGAGGCTTAACTTGAAACCGATATTATTTTTTGTTGAATAATCTCAGCCTCGTGAATATGGGTCGATATGCCAAGGGCAAGATATCCATATGGTCGATATGAGGATTTCAACAGATTTTGCGAATATTTGCCAACGAATATTCATATATTATCATCACAAGACCTATGAATTTAATCGATTAAACTTTCGAAATATTTTGAGCATGATTTTGCTTGGAAAATAGTTGAATGTAAAATAATTTTGAAATTGAAAAGGAGAATATTTTCCATGAAAATTGGAAAAGATACAACTACTTCCCCGGCTAAAGCCACGCTGGACATTGATCTACATCTTATAAGTATTTGTGAAAAGACTCTAACTGAAAAGAAAAAATCTGGAAGTGAAAATTCGCAATTATATATTATACATATTGTGTATAAAAGTCACAAAACTAGGTAAAATTTCACCACAAACCGAAATAAACAGTCATTGGTAAAAATATATTACAACCAGGTGTACAATTGTATACATTATTCACACATTTTTGTTTACACAGTTAAAGGAAAAAATCTACACATTGCTTTCTTTCCATGATAAAAATGAACACGGATTATGAATTCAATGCAGATTCGTACCAATGAAATGATAATTTGAATGATATTCCTAACTCATTTGATCCAGCCCATTGGTTGAATAAATGTTTTTGGTTGAACATTTTAACAGCAATAATTTAGTGTAATCTTTAACGTTGAAAAAATACGTTATAAAGATGTGTTTTCAACGTTACTTCCTCCAGAAGTCGTTAAATATACGTTTAACAATCGTTATGTTATTTCAAAAATCATTTTTAATCAAACTTGCTTTATGCGATTCATTTATCAATTATGATACCTTCCTTAGCCTTTTATTTGGTCAAAACAATGTTGTTTTATTAAGTATCTTCGATGTTCAAAAAACCTGATTGAAAACAGCAATAAAGCGATAATTAGTGAGCAATTGGTTCAATATTACGTTGTTTCACGCGACATTTTTTCGTTGAAAAAACGTTCGGTTTTCAGCCATTTCACAACGTTATTTCAAAGTCCTTGTGCCCATTGGGAGTCTTAAGGAAAAGTGATACGACGTATATATTGAATAACTGCGATTTTCTCCAGCTTGAAACCCTGTCTACACCGCTGCCAGCAAACGGAATTATACACTCTCTGGCGCTTGTAAGAGAGTTTAAAGAATACATTAACGACTATCTCAATTCATATTCATAGGACATTAATAATCCCTAACTGTAAACGGCGCTTTTGATGTCATAGAATACGTAAAAAATACTTCATAGTGAACAGTTTTGTGAGTAGCATGAAGCCGATTTGGAAAGGATCGAAGAAGTCTTGGAGCTACGATTGAAACAGGAGGTTTTCCTTCGTGTGGTTGGAATATTGTCCTTCCAGGAAAACCCTAACCTAACCTAACCAAAAATTAACCAGGAAACATAATTCATCAAGAAACAATTACATTCGAAGAAGTTCATTGAGATCACTTCAAAGGTCGAAGCTGAGCACTTATCACATGTACCTTTCAAACGTCCAGAATAACAAAAATATGCACCTTGGTTAACTCCATTCAACTGATGATGGCAGAAAAAAAAAGTTTAATATTCCCAAAAGTATAGTAGACTGAAATACTTTAGAATTATTGATGGGTTTTCGACGAAACATCGTAAGCGACAAAAGTAAAATTTTACATGAAGCGGTTTTTTCCTCATACTTGCTATGTTTCAATACTCAGAACTCTCTAAATCTGTAGGGCTCCATTTAATTTGCCGAAAAATCGTTCAAGTGAATAAAATTTAGTATTATGTTACATTGTTTACCAGTAAACCACGTGTGGAACCTGAAAAGTTTTTCATTTCAAAAAAATATAATTGTGTTTTGTTGTTATTTCAGAAAATATAAGATTCATCAAAAAACGATTTCGATAGGTGGAGAGATAATTCAATTCTCCACAAGAATGGTTTCCAGTAATACCTTATGAAATACTCTCGTTTTCTCAGAAAACGTGGCTTAACGCCGACGTCACATTTCATGCTCACGCTAACCCGCCACTGCAAGTTCAGGCAGGGCCGAAAATTAGATTTGACATAACTTTACTAAAAATTATAGTAGAAGG
Organism: Chrysolina haemoptera; assembly: GCA_958298965.1. Classification (NCBI taxonomy): domain Eukaryota; kingdom Metazoa; phylum Arthropoda; class Insecta; order Coleoptera; family Chrysomelidae; genus Chrysolina; species Chrysolina haemoptera. Next base: position 3,513,774 of record OY282600.1, read on the forward strand.
AAAAGAAAAAGTGCATATCGTTCCTGAAGACTTCTACTTCCTCATACAAATATAACATGTGAGTATTTGAGTACATAAAATGTGTTTTGTCCCACTTCACATAACCCTTCTAAGATATTTACGGAGGATCCGAAAGTCATGGATATTTTAGTTAATATGAAATAATTATACTGAAGTAGAAATCAGTAACCTCTTTGGACCATATGCAATGATTTCAGACAAGTGAATTTCTGAGCGGTATTTCAAGAAATAATATGAAATTTGTAACTATAGTGAGAAAGTCGATATTATATAGCAGAATTCGATTTTTCAGTTTTTCTCAATTTCTACAAATTTTTTCCATTGAGGTAGTATATTTTTTTCTTTTATAAGAAAATTGAGGTCTTTTCGAAAAAAATGCATCCCCACAGAACTCTCTACAATGAAAAAAAAAAGGTTTTTCAGGGAACTTGAGTTTTTCGCAAAAATGATCAAGGTCTTAAAGACCACTTAACTTTTTGAAAAAAAATAAAATAGTAGCTTGCTCCAATTTTTGTTATCGGAAAGTAATAAAAAAATAAAAAATAAAAACGAAAATATTAGTTTTTCGTATTTTACTCGGCAATTTTGAGGTTATGTGAAAAATTTGTTGATATCAAAGTTGTAGATTTTTTAATTATTCACAACTTTTAAATTCAACTTTTTTTGATAAAATACGTATTTACGCTGCAAATCTTGAAAAACCGATTTCACCCCCTTTTATCCACCACCCCTACTCGACTGCAAGCATTCAGATGTTGAATTTTTGTCTACACATTAGTTAAACCCTTTTCTACCCTTTACAACCTAGTTTACCCTGTACGGAATTTTTCAATCAAAAAAGGTATTTCACCTGGTCTAATAATGATTTTGAGCACTTACAACCCAGATGGGCTTCTTTGGTTAAAATGTTCAAACGTTTCAGGTGCAACTGCGGCATTCATCTTCAGTGTCGTATCAACTGAAACTGAAGCTTGAGCGGGTACCAACACTACTTTTCGTTTGTTCGTTATTTACCTTACCACAGCTACATGAAATTTTCAAAACTTGCTGATTTGAGTGGATTTCTACACTGTCTTTTGATGAACTCAAATATTTCGATATTTTCTTCGTTTTAAAGATTTTTATTTTTTTCTTCTTCAGAACTTTCCCAACTTGGTTCTGCCATACAAGAAAATTCCTAGTTTGAAGTTGAAAATTCCCAATATGAAGTCGAAAAAGCCCAAATTTTCCCGATGACACGACTTGACATGACCTTTTCGAAACTCAATTTGCCAACTCGTCTAACATTGAGGGCAGCCATCTGAAGCTAGTGCACATGTATAAGCCGTTGGGCCCTCAATGTCCTCTATGGAAATCGTACCGGTACGTCAACCGTCCCGTGAAATTTGTTGAATCATCCGAAATACTTATAATCCAAAAATAAATTCGGAAATAGGATAATTTCTTCCAACGCCTTGAATCGCACATGAAATTCATAATAACATTCACAATTTATGCCAACACAGGGACTGAGACGACTGTGAATGTTAATTCAACCCTCGTATAATGAAAATTGAATTTAATAGGCTATAATTAAACGTGCTATAAAAGAAGCCAGCCTTCAGCCATCCACTTCCTGTTTTAAAACGAGGTTTATGATATCCAAGTGAATTCTTCAACATTGTAGTGCGTTTCGAATAGCTTCTATAAGGGCTGGAAATGGAAACGATCCAACCCCTTGCTGATGAAATTTTAATCGGCCATAAGAAAATGATGTGCACTATGAGGAATGCTAGAAATCCATTTTGCCGTATGTTCAGAAAGGGGTTCACGATGGTTTGAGTGCATTTGGGACATTGTTATACTTTGTAGGAGAATACGATTTCATTTTAAGAATTACGAGTAGGAATAACTGCCTTCAATAAATATGGAAGTGAATTGTTATGAACCGTTTCCTGCAGAAAAATAAATAAGTTCTGCAATTCGCTTTAAATATATCGTCTTATGACAATGTTATTCAAGATGGGAAAGAAAATGGGATTGAGTAAAGGTCGTTATGGACTTTTCATTGCATAAAAAAACTAAAAGAAAAAATTTGTTCTATACGATTATCAACAGTATTTCTCAAGCGTTTTCCAGAAACTGACGATTGGAGTCGAATATTTGTCAGTCAACAACTACTTCCCACCACAAACATTGAGTTACAACTGGCATATTCACCTTGCCTCTTGTCCCCCGAGGTTCTGAAGACCATAACAATCACTGCTACGATATGGTGGTCGTAGGAAAAATAGTGTATTAATAATCGGGTATATTTGACTATGAGACAATTATTCTACAAAATACTTGTTTTGAATCAATATAGGGAAAAGAATAAACTAACAAGCCGAGCCACAACTATATTACACGTAACAGAACCAAATATACAGTTCCACTTACAATGAAAACCATAGGGCAGAGATCATATAGTTTTTTGGGCTCAACAGCCTTTAATGTTCTACCAGAAAACGTACAGAGCTCTGAATCATTCCCACGACTAAAAAATGTCATAAATCGGTTTATTTCAAGTATTTCCCGTGAACGAATTCGTAGAATTTTTGACGGGAGAAATTAGACAACAACAAATCCTCTCTGTTACATGCTTTATTTTATATTTAGATTTTAACATTGGATTTTGAATATTGTTACTCCTGTTAATATTTCTGTGATTTTATTTACATACTTTTAATTATTTTGGAAGTGTTTTCAAATATTTATATATTGAGGGAATAGTTTTTATCGTTGTGATTTCATATTTCTATTTCTATGTTATGAAACTACATGTTATTAAAAAAAATCTTTATGATATCAAAATGGCTCTTCGAAAACGACTTGATCTAATACAGTTATATAGTTAACGTTATAGTTAACGTTTATAGTTAACGTTTAGATAACGTTTATAGTTAACGTTTAGGTAACGTTTATAGTTAACGTTTAGGTAACGTTAAGTTACTATCACGTTTCTCAAGTCAACTATAGCATGATGATAAACATGACGTGTAGAAGTTTTAATTTATGATCCGCTTGAAACGAATTGTCTATTCGAAATCACCCTGTATAAGACTATGACCAACTTGAATCTTGCTCCTGACTTCACAGCCAAAATGAAAAACAATTCCAGCGAGATGACAAGACAGAATTTTCCAAACAAAATAAGAGAAAAAGCGAGTTATGTGTAAAGTATTCTACTCAACCATAATATTTTAACAAACTAAACAGGAACACAACTAATAAATCAAGTTTGAAATATCTCATTCTGTTATTGAATCAAGTGCATAGGAAAGTTCCAAGGCTTCTCAATATAACGCACACCAAAAAACTATTTGAAACGTAGCAATCAACCAACAACATCTAAAATTAACAACAAAAATTCAGAAGAGAATTTTAATGAAAAACAAAACCAAAATAAATCCTCGGTGAATATAAATTCAATTGACCAACTTTATAATTGGCCATTATTCATTAGTTTACAAATATAGCCGCCTAAATGAATGGGCTAATGTGTTTTTATCCCACATATATAAACGATGTTGATTTTAATTCAGAATGAAGTGATTGAAAGAGTTTTAACAGGTTGACTGCCAGAGCGGTCGTATACGACCGCTCATAATTTATGCCATTTTGCCGGGGCGGTCGTATACGACAGCTACTACACCCTCAAATGTATTTGGGTTCTGTGTGCCAACAACGGTCGTGTCTAGCATAGTTTCAAGCACAGTGTTCGACCGCCATGGCATAGAAGATATACTCAAGCATACGAACATTTTCACCTTCTGTCATGTATCACACTGTATTTTGGTTATGATGACATATGTTTACTTTTGAAAGTCAGTCGTTTGTTATTAAAATAAATAAAAAAGTATTTTCTCACGAACCTATAATTATATTCTTACGAATATACTATATTGGCGCAGTCGGTAGGATTATTAAAGCAATATCCAATGTTTTCTGCGTCGTCCTGGTAGGGCGGGACATTTTGTTTCTCTCTTGACAAGCTTATTGTGAACAATGCAGATTTCTTCATTTGTATTGGTGGTTAAATTGATCACAGTAGTTTTGGGTACTGCTTTGGTTGAGGGGCTGGAGTTCAGATGGCGCCCGTGGTTCTGAATTACAATTGAAAAAGCTGTAGTCCAAGTGGGGGAACATATGAGGATGTACATAAGTTTAGGATTGGTCAAACATTAAAAAAAAAATGCAACGTGTTTGGAAAGTTTATCCAGCTGGGAATTTAACAATTGGAAAGAAAACAATTTGACTCGTTGAATCCTTACCCAAATCTTCAGAAATTTCAGGGAGTTGATAAAAACCACAATATTTTTATCACTTGTTGCTAGTAACGCTACTGATTCCAATATAAATGCCAATCAATGTAAATTTTCACAATTTTAACGTGTTTCTTTTATAGCTGGCCGTACTGTTTTGAATTATTTTATAGCTTCATTTTCACTGACAGCCTAATGAATACAAATAGAATAAAAACAAACATAAAGTAGGCGTCGAATCACGCGTGGACCCAACGCGACATTCATTTTTTTCTCTGTGAAGTTTTTCGAATACGAATAACACAAGGTTGGTCGGCAAGGATTTCCTAGTGATTAAAATTGATACAGTTTTCAATAAACACGGACCGGTTTCGTGCGTGGCGCCAGTAATGACGTTATAAAATGTACAGGGTTGTGCGCTGATCAGGAAGAGTCGGCAACTTGTTTTTCTAGTTCGATTTTCACCTTGTGACGTATGAATACAGCCCATCACTATGAGCAGATTCGATATGCATATAGAAAAATACTGCAGCTTGATATCTGAACATTTGTATACAGGAGTTTTCTGAAGAACTTGTTTCAGGAAAAATATTTTTAGTTTTCAGCAACTTCTCTTTCAACTGGAAAGATATTACAATTTCGTTATGGAATCATCTGCGGCTGAAAGACAAACTTTAGTCGCTATTTTCCATCGTTCAAGATGGAGGTATTCATGTTGGAAAGGGGAACATTCTCCATGAAAATTAAAAATGAAAAATGTGATTTATTTGTAATATCTAATAGATAACAACTACTTTCCCGGCAAAAGCCCCGCTGGACATTGAACTAGATGTGATAGATATTGTGAGAAGACTAACTGAAAAGAAAAGAAAAAATCTGAAAGTGAAAATTCGCATTTTCCTTCAGATAGTTGATTTTTTTAATTTACTCTATTTCAATGAAAACTTGAAAAAATTAAAAGACTCAAACATAAAAGTTGGTGCTTCGCGAAAAACTTTGAGAACAAAAAATAGGAAGTTTGATCAGGAGTATTCTACCTTTATTTTTGCTATTATCGAAGAAGTTTATGTAGAAAAGTTGTTCAGAATCGAGAAAACATTATTGAGATTTGGAATCACAGCCACTTCGCAACTATTTTTTTCCCTATTTTTTATAGTTCCAGCTTCATAAAGAGTACTAGTATCTCATATGCATCTTAGGCGCCTCCCTCATATTCCTACAACGATATTTCAATGCGAAATTCAGTACAATTCATCATATGTACTAGAATCTCGACGTTTGTTGAAAATTGTTTGAATTTTACTAGGCTTTTGGTGCTTTGATATATCACTCTGTATGTATGTCCATAATAACTATCAGTATGATTTTATGGAATGAAATTATTGAATAAATTATTAAATAATACAATTCTGCAACTTTACGATCACTTTAATCATAAAAAAATGAAAATATAGAATTTTGCTTGATGGTAGTACTCATTATGAGGCTACAACTATAAAAAAAATAGAAAAAAAATTGTTCCGTAGGTGGCTGTGATTCCAAATCTTAATATCATTTTCGATTCTAAACAACTTTTTCAGTTTATTGAAAAAATCTTCGATAATATCAAAAAGGGTAGTTTACTCCTGATCAATATTCCTATTTTTTGTTCTCCCTTCTACACCGTTTCGAAATTCAGAATTTTGATAACTCAAAAATAAGTTTTTCGTAAAGCACCAACTTTTTTGAAGAATAAAATTTTCTGTCAAATATATTTTAAGAATGTTATCTCATCATTGGATAATAAGCTTCCTTTAAGTTAAATCTCTATAACAAATCATTAACATCATTATATCATAACAACACATAATATATTAGTTACAATATAATACTTTAGTTACTTTATAATAGATACCAAAAATGGTCATATGACAATGACGTGACATAACCAAAGTTGTTGATTTCATTTTCACATCATCGTTGTCAATGTCAATTATACGATAGAGCTTTGAATGTAATTAGATTATTACGCAATTTATTACGAAAGTTAGCGCCTCGTCGCCTGGCATCATTTCGATTATTATAAATCGCATAATAATTCCGTTACATTAATAGCTATTATATGTTAAGAATTTTAGGAAGTTCACAATTAGAAAAAATCTAACGAGTTACATTTTGTGTAATTAGGATTATTTTGAGGAAACATCCTCTCGTCACACAAAATAAAGTTTTTCGTAAATGATTACATTAGTAGCTATTTTGTTACGCCATAATTTTGTCGATAGTGACGTCACCTATAATTTTCTTGAATAATTAATTCATTAATTGAAAATATTATTTAGTGGAAAATTAATAGTCTCATAATTACAATAACGATTTGTATTGTAGCTCAATACGGTTAAAAATCCTCCCTGAACATCCAGTCAACATTGGTTTTCATTACTATTATAATTATAGTAGCCTCGTTAGCCTTTTTCATACACCATCCTCCCCAGCCCAGCTCAGCATGAGCGAAGAACAATTCAATGATTCATCTGGAATCAATATAACAGTCATTAAATTGTCTGATACCTCCAAGTCCCCCCATGCTTCCCCCCGCCCGTCGTTTCGAAAAGAGGTAATTTGTACGCTAAAATTGCACGCGCTCCATCGCAATGCAATTAATTATATTTATTTTTATAATTTTATAGATGTTTCAATGCCATACGATTGCAAAAGTCGAGCCAGTTCACTGACTGCATGCAATGGAGCCCAAACACATAAACATTGTGCTCACCTTTTCACCAGACGGAGATACGCGTTGCATGCGACAGTGCCGCGCTCCGGGGAGAGCCGGAAGGGGGACTGAATCGAATAAAATAATAATTTTAGTATATTATAATATTGTATATTTTTGTAACATGATTTTTAGGTTTGTATAAAAATTGTTGTATATAATTTATAGAAAATATGTCTGCCTTTGTAGGTCAGCGGGAGTTGATAGGCTTTCATGTATATCTGTGGTACAAATCGAGACGTCCGTAGTTACAGAACATGCATTGTCCGGTGGAGAACAGAAGATCTTATTCGAAAACACCAAGAGGCTAACAAATTGTTATTTATCAACTGATTTTAATGAAATTTTAGTCAGTGATATTTCGAGACTCCCTTAAACCAGTGGGGCTTCCATCTTAAATGAGCCACACTGTGTAATGTAAATTTTACTTTAGTGACTGTACTATTAGGCAAGATTTAACTTTTTTGTCAGTTCTATAGTTGCACTACTGGATAGTTATCCGCAAGTAAGTTTTCCGTGTCATGTTGTACATACATCATCATTTATTTTCGTTTTTGGCCTGAGGTTCCCTACATTGTCGTTGCCTTCAATGTTCATGTCAGCTGTCTCTCGTGTGATTGTTTCCTAACAACATACAGTAATTATTATGTGCGTATATAATATTACCCAGAATAGTTTTGGACGAATTTCGATATCAAACATCGTCTTGACAGGTCTAGCCTTACCTACATCATTACGTAGGTTGCTGAATTTTAATAACAATGTATGAACGCATCCATCTTACAACTGTTTAAAATATCATTTATAATTTTCGTATGCCCATTAATACTCAAAATTACAGCGTTTAAGTTCAGTGTCGCGTGGACGTACTTTAATTTCCTGACAATGATTAAAAGTGTTCTTGAAAATCTCTATTTATGTTTTTTCAAACATCTAAATTATCTTACCCGAATGATCATTGGATAAGTTTTAAGTTTGCTTTGATTCATTTGTAACCTCCTGCGAAATTTGTGAAAGACTTGTTCCTCATTAGTTTTTGTTTAGTCTCATTGCCAAGTGAAATATACTTTCTACAGTATAGTTAAGTCTAGTTTGTGATAGGGTGTCCATGAACACATTTGATAGGGAACCAGTTTGAGAAGTTTCAATGTATTCTAGAACGTTGCGACAAACAATATTCACTTGGTAATCGGTTAGAACATCATTGTATAAATATTCTGCAAATCTTTCAAAAAATATACTCAACAATCAGTTCTATTCAGTTATGAACTGTTTGAGACGAAGAAATCGTCATTTTTCGTGACAGTCCTGGGATAGTTGGTAACGAAAAAACGAATTGATGCTAAAGAGAGAGAGCTACAATTGGAACGAAATGGCATTATCAGTAGATATTCTTGGGATATTGAGAGCAAAGGAAGAGGATACAGAGGAACCGAAAATATGAATACATCGGAAAGGGTTGCTCTTTCCTGTCCGATCAGTATCGGAAAAAACTAGACCACTGGTACTTGTCCTAGAGTCAAACTTGTAGAACATTTAGAAATCGCATTCATGAACATCCTATGAGTAATGTGAATAAGAAAACAAATTCAACATATTCAAATCATCTTTCAGAAGGAAATCACACTTTTGATGAAGAATTCAAGATTTTACACATAGAAAATGAAGGATTAACGCCAGTAAGAAAATAAATCCAGAGATTTCAAATCGTAGTTCTTTATATTCCACTATTTTCATGAACTTTTCAGATCTTTATTGAAAGATGAACTTCAGGAAAATTCGAAGACAAATTCC